>CM063508.1:153117355-153134855 GCA_032207245.1 Pardosa pseudoannulata
CGCCAAACCATATTCTTAGATAGAAGTGCAGTTGGTACTCCAAGTTATTCGTAACTATCGCCAAATTGTATTACTTTTATTTTGTGTAATGTTTCATATCATCTTACGGCTTGTGTGTTTAGTTGTTTTATGAAAAGCAACTTGGAAATCAAGTGTGATTATAATAAGTAAAAAGTACAAGGGTAAATCGACAAATACTGTCCAATGTAGCATTTCATTCATATGTAATAATTTATTTGAAATTAAAATCGTCCGTAAAAGTGTTTTCAAAAAACTATGGGCCGTCACTTTTAGTGTATAGCCGGACCAAAGACTACCGAAAGATGGCCAAATGGATAAGGCAATACTCTTTGATCCCTGAGTTCGTAGGTTTCGAATACCTAATGGCATGGATATTTGTAGCAGTTCGGAATCGGCTCTAAGCAGTATGTTATGGTCTCATTATTCATCGTATAGCAAAATTAGAAGACTGTAGGGCTCCTAATTAAACCAGACCGAATGCTGGACGTGAAGCGGTTTGTTCAATTTAAAACTGCTACCAAACTTATGGGTTGGTAACAAAGCAATAATTATTATAACCTGTGTTTAAAATGTAACTTTGATTTCTTACCAAGGATCAAAAGGGAGTTGAAATTTAAAATCAATACAATCCATACGGCGTGACCACATTTTATCAGACTTAATCAAAACAAAACCTGTTTAAACAGATGTTCATGAGTTGAATTTTATCTTAGACATTTATTAAGTAGTTTTCTCCACGGCATGTCAATGAATTTAAAATCATTTATCAATTATCATTATCTTTTCAATATCCCTTTTATTGTTATTGGTAGAACGGCTGGTAAACAAGATGCTTCGTTTAGTACGGTTTTGTAGCCATTACCCAGACGTTGGAGTTCATTGGCGCGGGATTTTCAAGGGGCATATTGTGCCAAACATAAAGTAATACCGTGAACGTTACAAAAGTTTGTAAATTACTAAGATTTATAAAACTTTAAATCTTACTGTGCATATATAAAACTAAGTATAGTGGAAAGTCTATGCATCGTTTCCAACACTGATCATTTCGTTCATTTGAAGAACTTTAGAAAGGAGTTGTTTTAAAGCAAAGGTTAAAAAATATTCTATATATTTTAAAACTATTAAGTTCTTCAGTTAAGACTGCAGTTTGTTCAATGGAGGCAGGGAAGGTAAAGACAAAAATTGATGCTCTGCAAACTGTTGTAGCAATGTGTAAGAAGATGCGAAGGTTCGAGTTCGATAGCTTAAAAAAAATGTATTTTCATTATTTATTTACAAGGTTGAGGATTTAGATCGAAGATAATTCAATTTCACTGAAATATTTCTAAGAATAGATAACAAGCAACATCGATCAAAAATAATCAATTGCTAATCCAACATTAATCCGAAAGGAACTTAATTGTTTCAGCTCGAAATGGCATCAAAATATATCTGTACGAGAACTGCAGTGTGGAGTTCGAATGCGCATTAGTCTAGAGCGTTCTATAGAATCAAAGTAATTCCCACATAATTATTTGCTTTATTTTTGCTTCTTTAAAGATTAAAATATAAACAATTAACAACTGTTTTCCTAAATCCGAATTTAGACAACAGAACTGTATCAGGTGAAAATGGTTAGTTCCCGGATTATTGGAACAAGTTTATTGACACAAAGTTTGAGAATTATGACGCAATTGATAATATTCCAACAATAAGCGAGATCACAACAGCAGATGACGTATGCAAAGACCAAAAGCAAGATCATGCATGAGAACCAAAATATCAGTAATGGGGTTTTCTTACGCGCATGAAGCGTCGTCAAAAGTAAAATCATTTATGTATAGCACAGTGATGTTGATAGTGTACTTCTAGAGATAGAAACGATAGACTGCTCATTCTTTGCAAGTCAGATACGCCGCTAGCTCAAAACAGGTAAAAATTTTTAAAAAGTTTAAAAAGTTAAAAATTATTCTATATATTTTAAAACTATTAAGTTCTTCCACTTAGTTTTAGAAATAATTATTCATAGCTACACATTTTATCTAATATCTATATACATTACGCGCATTCACCGTTTTCCATTCCCGTTTCTTGAAATACGATAGATACGGGTTACCTCGTATAACTAAATTAATCACGATTAAATGTTTTTTCAAAAGATATTTTTTTTTAAATTCAGCGTTTTGAAATCTTTTGCTGATTTTTATTAAAATGATAATGACACTTTATTTTTCCATTTTTCTGTTAGGTGGCTTTATTATTCATTAAAAATGAATTTTGATTGCATGTTGTATTTAATTTTGTTAATTGATTACGTAAGTTTACTTATAGGTAATTTTATGTTTGTACGATGAGTTTTCATGGGAAAAAAAGGACTTTGTTTAATTTAAATATATATTTCGTAGTCTAAAAGAAGATATAGATTTATTTTAATGTACAAGGGTCGATCAAAAGTGAGGTTACTGTATCTACAGTGATGCGTGTACGTTTTATTTCGTACAACCAATTCAACCAACAGATAGTACATGCAGAAAGTTTTTTTTCAACATAGTTTCCACAATAATTTCTACATAGTCCATATCGGTTACCATATTACTTGCAGGGATGAGTTTGAATATTCCATCCTGGAAAATATCCCTTCCGTGCGTGTTCAGGTACAATGTCGCGAACTGATTCACCTCTTCGTCTGAAGCAAATCCTCGACCCTCTAAGTGCCCCATTAACTAAAAGGAAAATCTGAAAGTCACTTGGGTCGTGATCCGAGCTGTAGGGATGTTGGTTGATGATGTCGAAGCAGTCGTCGGTGGCCAATTCTCTACCGGTTGCAAAATTTCGACACCATTCTGCGACACGTTGATGAGACATTACAGTCTCCCCGTAAACCTCTAAGAGCAGCTGGTGGTTTTCAACCGCGATTAATGTTTCGTTTACAGCAATCGAATAGTGAGCGGATTTCTTTGTGAATCCAGTTTTCCAAACGAGTCTTCATTTGAGTTAACCTTACAACTAGTGCTTTAGTTGGCGGGTGGTTGAAACTCTGCACAGTTGCCTATTGCATTAGAATTACAACATACTACCGATTTCTGTATAACAGACGAAACTCCAGTAATATGAGCGTAAATATTTAGTTGTAGAAACATTTGTTAACATTTTTCTAAAAACTGAAAAAAAATATGTTGTCAAAAGGATTTTTAAAAACTAACAGTTAAAAAATTGAATTAAAAATTATCCTATTAAAAATATTAATTTATGTAGACCAGGGGTGATTCTGATCTGAAATTTTCCGATAATTTGTGCGTTTGTTCCGAAAATTATAAAGAACAGATTTTTACTCGAAAATTCGAAATTTTGGAAAAAAGAAGTGCATCCTTTTACCTTACTATATCTATTGTCTTAGAAAATAGATATATGATATGAAAGAAATTAAACAAGAAAATATATTTTTTTTTTGTTTCTTTTGATTAATTTCTGAAAATTTTGAATAATTTGCCTTTTATATCAAATAAATATGAAAACGACTATCCTTTTAAAATAAATATATTGAAATTTAAATTTATGTATAAAGATTAAGAAATTGAATTTTTGTTTCCTAGAAAACCAACACACACATTAATGCATGTATGTTTGTATTATTTTATACAGAACATTCTTATATTTGCAACTCTATAATAAGAGGATATATATTAGAACATATTGATATATCAATATTTGGTAAACGATATATCACAATATTAAAATTCAGACATCATTCAGCTCGAATTCCGACGTCTGGAAATTAACCTTAATATAATTTTTTTTATTTTAAATAAGTAGCGCTTACTTTTTCAGAAAATTTTGTGGGATGTTCAGAATTTTTTTTTTCTTCTTAGAATCACCCATGATGTAGACTTTGTGTGTGTGCATAGCTGAATAACTCTAAGCTAATTATTTACCAAACGTTTTTAGTAAAAACTTCCGCAATCCCCTTTAATATCTCGTTTGGACAAATTTCCTTCTGAGAGAATTTCATGCTCCGCCCCCCCCCCTACATACACAGCAAACTGGTGGGAGATTAACCTTGGATTCAGTATAACAATATCGTGCTTGACACGTAAGTTAAACAAATCTGATTGATTGAATTTAATATTTAAGTGACTTAAAAAAAGAAATTATTTTGACCTTGAATTTGAAGAGATTTATAGTACAGTCAAAATTTACCCGAGAATTGAATCTCATCCATTAATTACTTTCCCTATTTTTTGCATAGAGGTAGTTTTCCTCTTTTTTCTTTTCTGCTAGGTAAGCCCGATATATTTTTTCCCTTTTAGTTTTTCGCTCTTGGGTGTTCTCAACTTGGCACCACCTTGGCCCAAATCTATTTTTCTCGTCGCAGATTTGCAGAAGCAGAAGCAGTGAAAGCAAAGTGAAGAAAACGGACGCGGTTTCACTTATGTAATTTGACGTTTAGATTACTATTTGTGAGACACCTGAGATTTATCATTAGAGATAAACATCTTGAGTAGTTAATTAATTATTCAAACCATTCCCAGAACAACGCAACTTTTGTTTAAAAATAGATAAATATTTGAATACTGGTTTTTAGTTTTCTCATTTTTATTTTTCTGTTTTCAATAGATTAATTTAAAGGTTTATGTTACTGTTCAAGTAGGCATTCATTTTATTAAAACTTACAAAGAACTCTCGGGATGTATTATTCATTTTTAAAATGAAATTTTTTGTTTAACTGATAAGCATATGATAATAATAAATTTAAACAATTTAAAACTTTTAATTTTTATGGTAAATAATATTGTTTAAACTTTCTAGAACAGGGATTCCGCTAGTGACATGTGGCCTAGAAGCCTATTTTCCGGCCTACGACAGCTTTTGAAAAAACAAAATATTTCGTATCTCCGTAATTTTTCTTCGCTGAAATTTATTAAAATTCAGTACAGAACTCGGCTTGAAAATTTGTCCTTGATTTATCTTCTAAGATAAGCATTATCATAGCTGGTGATAGACACCTATTCATTGGTTGATGTAGGTGATCATACTCAATATTACCACTAAATTATCCTTTTTTAAATTTTTTTTATTATGATTACATCCTTAATTTTAATTTGACTTTACGTAGTTTTTTTCTTCTTGCCACTTGTTAATATTGATTAAAACAAAACGACACTATTGAGCAGGGAAGGGCAAACTACGGCCCGCTGGAAGGTTTTATCCGGCCCGCGGATAGAATTTTAAGTTGCCGGTCCGAGGCAAATTAAAAAGAAATATATATTTATACATTATGTATCCATCTCGTTTTCTACATTGCTTAAATATTATATCCCAAATTTATTATCTCACGCCCAGAAGATCAGCGGTATATTTGCTTCTTATACGTGAACAAGTGTTAACTTTGAACCTTAGAAAGAATAATTTCAGAAGAAGACTGACAGATGAGCATTTAGCATCGTTCCATAAAGTCAGTACATCTCACTTCGAACCTCCGTATAAGGAACTTTTAAAAATGAAATCGCTATTTCATTCATCTCATTAACGTATTTAAACCGTTAGGTACTTGTATATTGTTTTTAAAATTTTAGAAAAATTTATCTTTTCCCGCCAATTTTATTTTATTTTGATTTTTGGACCGCGGCCGAAAAAGTTTGTCCATTCCTGCTATGTGATCATCTTCAAAATTTAGTTGTTTGGGTTATAGGTTTTTGTTTATTTTAATTTCAATACTCTATGCAATCAGAAAATAATTAGTATTTTAAAAGCTACCATTACTTTACTTAAACTTTTTATTTTGATTTCCTACTCTTCGCATTTATTCTTAAACTTAAGATGTACAAATAGTCAAGAGCCCCTGAGCACAAAGGTTTCCAACTATATTAAGTAACTAAAATAACTATAAACTTTATGATTGAACTATGCATATTTTTTCATATGGGTACCTCTGTCGTACTTGCAGATTTTTACGAAAATTTTCCAATAAGAAAGTGCGTATCATAATCATAAGTTTTCCAAAGTGGCCCTCCCGTGCTTACGAGTTGAAAATCCCTGTTCTAGAATCTACAGTCTTGTAGCGAGTGATCCAACTCAGGAAAACTTGTAAAAAGCAATAGTTATGTATTCTTAATTTGACACGTAATTTACATTTTTCCTCAAAATTTTTTTGCAATTTCGTCTTTTCTTTTACTTAATTTTTTTTCTACAATAAAGTATTCATTTGATTTTTGAATTTTTATATGAAACTGAATTCATAATTTTCCCAGAAAATGCCTTTAATCGAAATAGCAGTAACAGAATATGGTATAAAAATATAAACTATAAATATAACTAATACTTTCTAGATTAATTCAGTTTATTGAATATTTTAAATATAATTACTTCTGTTTTAGGGAGAGAAATCATTTTAAGTTATTCAGTTTCTATAGTAATGGATTTCATTATCAGTAACCGTTTAAGTTTAATAACAGCTTTTTCCAACTGGCTATTGGATTAATTATATTAAATCTTTTTGAAAAAAAATAATAAAATATTTCCTCCCCCTCATTGTGGTTCTTTCTTCAATGAAATTTATTGCATATCAGTTTAGATCTCGGACTTGCTGATTTATCTTTGATTCATCTTTTGATATTAGCCTTAAGAAAGGCAATAGTGGACATCCATTCATTGGTTTATGTCCATGACTCTCTACAATGCTGCCATTATATTACCCTTTTTTAAGTTCTGTTTACATTACATTATTAATTTTAATTTGTCTTTAGAATTATTTTCATCTTGTCATTTGCCAATATCAATTCAAATAAGCTGACAATGTTGAATGATCATTTCAAAGTTCAAATGTTTGGGACATAATAGTTTTTTGCTTTTTTAAAATTTCACTCTTTTATTCAATTAAAATCTTCGCTTAATCACTAGCCTTCAGAAATGTACTAAGCACAGGAGTAAAACTGCTTTAAGAAACTAAAACGACCACGCCACTGCTTTTATTAAACTATAATATTATATACTGGGAGCTCTGTCCCACTAGCAGAACTTTATGAAAATTAGTGAATTAGGAAAGTGTAGAGACCTTATAAGGTTTGCAATGCGGCTATACTTTATACTTCTCATTGTTCACGTGTTCACCTTAGGTAAGGAAGCATTATATTCCCAAATTTTATTACAATGGGATTACTAAAATTCCAGTTTGAATCTGTTTTCAAATCTTAAAATTGTAACACACAATTGCAACGCAATAATTTCTTTGCTGTTTAGAGAAAATATAGAAATTGTAAAAGTTATCTAACTTAAAAAGTTATCTAGGCCAACTGTATTTCTTCTTACGGTTCGAGAACGAATTTGACATAGTATTAATATTCCCTGCCGTATCGGAACTGTATCTATTGAATCAAGCTAATAAAAAATGCCTTGACAGTAACTTTCTCGCAGATGTAAATTTATGATAGGTTTAGGTACTTAGTTATACTTAGTTTAACATTAAACATTAAAGGATCTGCCACCTTTTTTGATGGAGCTTGCCATCTATAAAAATTCTCTCTTGGTCTTACATTTCAAATTATGCATATGCTGTTACCTCATATGATGAAAAGCTTTGCTAAATTCGAATGTTGTTGAATTTTAATAACGTTAATGGACTGAATTTAAAAGGGTTTTTTTCCGTCTATGATAAATCTGGGAAATTTTTTTTCTTAATTTTTCCCCTCTCATTCTAAAAAGAGGTGGATATGTGTTGCTCGGTAAAAGACCTTGGTATATATTTGCTGTTTCAAGTGTGTAATTTTTTTAGTAGAGTCGCAGATTAATAAAGAGTTTAAGTAATCTGTAAGTATATTGTATTGTATTTAAAACTGTCGAGTTAAAAAACTTTTTTTGTATTGTTTTGTAGCAATTCACAGTCACTGAAAATTTACTTTTAGACTTGTGAAATGTGCTATACTCAAAATTGTATGTTTAGATTTTGAGAAGCAAATTAGTTGCAATTGAAATAGTAGTAAAACCTAAATTTGCAAAAGAAATAAATGTCCTTATACTAAATGAGATATGCAAATAAGCTGGTGATATGGATTCATAGTTAGTGAATATCAATTTTCAAGGACCTATTATTAGTATTAGATTAAACACAGAGGGATGAAAACATCGTTATTAGATGTGGTAAATTTTCACATTCGAAAGCATCTTTGGTGAAAAAATATACTTAGCCAAAAAAATGCAGGATATCTAGGATTTTTTTTTATTTTAAACTATACAGTTCTACAAAATTTCTATGTATTAAAGGTGTATTTGTTTGATTTTTTTCAAAAATCTCTCCAGAATTTTTCCTTTTTGCCCTGCTCTTCGTTTGGGATTCTTTAGTTTTGCTTGGATCGGTGATGAGCTTCATTTAGACATGGAGAGTTATCAATACTGATTATGACTCATAGTCAGGAGAAAATTAACTACTCGTTAATTTCTTTTTCAAAATCTGCATTGTGTAGTCATTTTACCTTTTTGATGGTACAGGTTGATTAATTAGTCTCACCAATTATTCGGTTATGTAGTTGGTCCTACGTGCTATGTTTAATCTTTTGCTAAACAAGACTAGTCTACTGTTGAAAACCTATTTCGAATGCCTCCGAACATTCCTGTTAAAAGTAGAATTTGTACTCAAGGGATGCAGGTATAGAACAGTATCTCCTTATCTGTTTGGCTATCGCCTGGTCATAATGATTTGCAAAATCTAATAACTTCCCCACCCCTGTTCTCTTTTCTCAGAAAAAAAAGAGGTTAAAGTACATAAAATATAGGGTTAACGGCTCGTCATTATTTGCAAAGTTATGGAAAACTCTTATTTTCTCAGTTTCTTTTCTCTATTCCAAAATGATTCGATTTATAAAATTGAAACTTTAATTTATTTATTGTATGCAACTATAAAAAAACGATGGTGGGAGATATTGATTGTGGTTTAGATCTCTAAGCCACCCTCACCCTGAAACCACTGTGATCATATTGTGGTGTATATATATATATATATTTTAAACCATAAAAAGTTAGAGTTGTAAACGTCTACTTTCACTGTTTGTGGTCGCAGTTAATTTTGCTTTTTAAAATGTTGCCATCTGGATTGAAACATGCAGAATATAAACCGCTGATCTAAATTATTACTGTTGTCAAGTAATTTGCTTTTTTTTTCTGTTTTAAACGCCTTGTGGATTTATATTTGGAATCTAAACTGAATTTAAATGCGACCTAAAGCATTAGAAATGGTACTGATGCCAAGATGCTTATACATTTTAACCACTCATGTGACTCGTTTTCAACTTTTCACTGGGCATTTTTCATACCTCAACGTTTTTTGAATTACAATCTCATACTTCTTAACCCCCATATCCTTGTCTTTTTAAATGAGATTTACGCGATAATGATCTCCAGAATGTCATAGACAGTCATTTTTCTCCAGTAGTCTTATCTCAGGTGAATTCCATTTCTATAGCAACTGCTAACAGCCAGACATTTCTATTTTTAGGGTGTACTTTTTCTAGTTTTCTCAGCTGAGGACAAAGGTTCTCCCGGCATCTGAACTCCGATACAGAGGCCACCATTGAGAGACGCTAATAAACAGATGTCCGTAATAAATGATTTATTTCTGTATCCTGGCGATAAGGGGTGTCGTAAAGTTGCATGTAAAGGAGTGTTTTAAGTCTCTCTAGTACTTAAACGCCTGGAGAGGTTTCTCCGTTTTTTTTCTCCAACTTGATTGCTCTCTTTTGACGCGTGCTTGAGAGTTAGTGACAACTCGTTGATCCGAAGTTTTTGAATCTTAATGTTTGAAGTGAGATGATTCAATGTTGGATTCTAAAGCACTTTCTTCTGTTTAAGTTGATTCATCGAACCGAAGATGTTTGCGGTTATTTTGCATTATGTGGCTAAATATAGATTTGATTAGGTGGTTTTATTATGAGCCATTCTTTTCGGTCTAATTCTATAACTAGAAGAATTGCGTAATCGCGGTAATATTTTACAGTCAAAACAATTTAATGGTCCGGACATCCCGTGAATAATCTTGTTTACCAGTCTGCCTAAAATAAGAAATGTTTGAAAAATAGCTCGACTTTCTTTGCGTTTACATTGCTGATGTGCGATTTTTTTTAAATAAATATTGCACGTGTGTTTTTATTTGTGTGAAACACGTGTTTCTGTCAACAAGGGAAACAAGTTTGTATTTCACCATGATAAAATTGGATAAACAGTCCTCTATCAAACTTCGAGAGTTTACAAATTTAGCTTCAAATCTCGTCCACCAGAGCGCATTTATTACTCTGGTCTTAAAAGGCCTCCATTATGGCAATATTAAATGGCTATGTGTGTAAGAGTGTAACGCCAAAGGCCCCTCCACACTATGGACCACTACAAGCCATTACCACCGTCTGGAGAGGGTATGGCTTATCGTGGTCGATAGTGGCAGACGATAAAATAACCTTGGCGGGCGATGGCTTCGGAAGCGGTTTTTTTTTTCCCAGAGATCAAAGGCAGCCAGAAGCGCAACTAAAGTGCACAGTAGACCTTACGGATGAATCTACGAACTCGGCACATTTAGTGGCTCAGCGTGTGGATGCAACCCGTGAACCATCGATCAAGGTCACCATCAGGAAGTGGTGAACAATTGGCCATAGTGTGGAGGCTACATTAGGCATGTGGTGCTAAAATCGATGATATTTATACACCAAACTGGAAACGGTTTAACAACCAGATGTAAACATTGGCTGCCGTCCACGATATACAACGACATGTGATGTGCAGCATGTTTATATATAAAATATTCGTTATCCAAATTTAAAGCCTCGTTATGTATTGTAGAGGTTTATTGTTATCATTATTATCATAGATTTCCTAGTGTTATTAATCGATGGTAGCAAAACTGAAAAGTAGTAAAATAGCATACCATGGGCATTTAAATAAATTAATCAAATTTGCGGTAAATATGTTTACCACAACCTTAGAAACGATTAAATAATAGTATGAAGTCACCTATTCTTAACGCCATTAAATTTTAGTAGAATTTATTAGGTAAGTGTTTCTTGTTAAACTAACTTATCAGTTTTTCGTTATTTTCCCAAAACATTAGTTTTTTTACTTTTGTTGGGATAGTGTTGTTTTGGTATACTTTCTGTATTTATAACTATATTAAAATCTAATTTCTTTCTTAAATCTTCTAGTAATCTACGATATGTCTTGTAACTGGGGTCAAAGTATTGAGTATTCCAATACTTAACTGCTTTGTATCGACCGTGAAAATATATTATTAGCTTGTGTATAAAAGTTAATGATCAAACGATAAAGCAATAATGTTTTCATTTTGTATTTGCTTACACTATCATCAAGTCACATTCAGTTATATAACAGTTGAGACAAGATTTGAATGAGAAATGTCAGAAGTAACTCTAATTAGATTTATTTATTGTATACAGATTTCCATACTATATTGTAATAAAAGGGAAAGACAACTAGTTGATGAGATATAGATTATACATATAATTTACGTATTGTTCTGTTATTTTTTTAAACTATTGTTTAATTAGTTTTCCGTGTTTTATATCCCGAGCGTGCCACTGAAACAAAAACTACATTCAAATCTCCAACACATTTTAATTTATCTCTTCTAAAGAATAAAACACAATTAGTTTAGATAGAAGAGAATTAAAAAGAGAGTTTGAGAATTAGGTATGTTAAACTAATGATATATGATTAAAACTGATAACAAGTTATTCAAAATAAATTAGCGATATGTTTTTAAAGGTGTATATCCGGTAACGAAATGTTATCCAGTTGTCTGCAATAATGTCAAAAGAACTTTATTGTTTTTGACCAAGACATTTTTTAAAACTTTCCAATTCTCTAAAATTTATTAAAAATTGTTTGTGGCCTTAAATTCACGCGATTAAAAAGGTATACTGTATAAAAAACATATTTGTTGTAATGTTTCATTTAAAAGTAAAACTTCATAATATGTTTTTAATGGTAATTCAATATTTTTAATTTAATCTAATTTCTGAGGAAATGCAGGAATCTCCACAACATTGTTGTGTATCAAAATACTTAAGTTTTTATATAGATCTGAAAACTGGAAGTATGCTCTGTGAGCTTTACATTTCTTCATAAAGTGAACTCTATAAACAGAAGTATTCTTTTTTACGCTATCTGTTGTTCTCCATAAAGAGTGGTTAAATATATAAAAGATCTAAAATTCAAAATTTTTGAAAAAGAAAACGCACTTTTTTGCCCGATAAGTTGAAATAATAAGTTTTAAAAATTAAATCATGTAAATTCTGCGATTATTATATAAGATTTTATTGGTTAAAATCTAAACTGGTAAGCTTTTTTCTGACCCAAGAGTTAAAATGTGTTTTAAGGACGCCATATGTACCTTCATCTATATATGTATTTGTATACAGAGGGAAGGGAACCCCCTGTTAGACCAACTCTTCCACTAAAATCTACATAATATTGAAAACGAAACCATGTGAACTATTTTAAAGTCTTGGTAAATCAATTTATTAAATGGATAAAATCATATTACATACAATGAAATACTAAATGAAATCGACGTGAGAAATGCATCTGTGAAAGTTAACTTCACCAGAAGAATGTTATAGTAATTTGTGTATAAAAATTCTCAATCTGTCAAAATTGAGAACTTATCCTGAAAATTTCTGCAAATTCAGCTGTAAATTTAAGTGGAAATCCTGGAAGTTTAATTGGAGAGTATAAATTTAAGCTCTAATATTGTGTGTAATGAAATAGCTGTAAATTCGGTATATCTGCCAAAACTAAAGATAGAAATTTTTGCGACAATTAATATCATTTTTGAAAATGCTATACAGAAAAACCCCAATGTATTGATAACAGGTAAAATGATATAACGCCTTTGTGAAATGCTGGAAGTATAATTTGAGAGTGTAAATTTAAGTTCTAATATTGTTTGTAATGAAATAGCTGTAAATTCGGTATATCTGCCAAAACTAAAGATAGAAATTTTTACGACAATTAATATCATTTTTGAAAATGCTATACAGAAAAACCCCAATGTATTGATAACAGGTAAAATGATATAACGCCTTTGTGAAATGCTGGAAGTATAATTTGAGAGTGTAAATTTAAGTTCTAATATTGTTTGTAATGAAATAGCTGTAAATTCGGTATATCTGCCAGAACTAAAGATAGGAAATTTTTACGACAATTAATAATGGCATTTTTTAAATGCTATACAGAAAACCCCCAATGTATTGAAAACAGGTAAAATGATATAACACCTTTCTGTGTAATACATAACCAAACAGTGAGAATTTACTGTGTTGTACCTCTCGGATATGTCTAATTGTCGATTGATATGCTTTTCGTTTTGAATTGGAATGTAAGCACTGTTGTGTATTTGGAAATTAAATGGGTCCGCGCCCCATTATACGTACCTTAACGATCTCAATGAAACACGATGACCACCCTTCAACTGTCTATTGTTCAATTAGGCAGTCGTGCTAAGTTCAATGGCTGACTAAAATAGAAAAGGTCCTTGTTTTATCCCATTGACGTCAAAAAGGCGGCAAAATAAATAGCCATTTAATCACTTTCAATCACGTTTCAAGCATTTCCGTATTTCTTCTGATAAAGTTCATTCATGTTGTTTTAAGAACTAAATATATATTAATAGATCGTGTCGCCCGCCCGTTCTTCATAAACGTTACGTACGCACGTTGGTGTGGCTAATGACGATTAAAGCCATTTTTAGTGTGCCAAGAGTATAATAATCTTTTTGAAGCTTATTCTGTTCGAGCTATGGCATTATGTATTATTCTTTCCATAAACATAGGGGGGGGAGACTTAATTGATTCCTATAGTATCAGGGGAGATTCCTATATACAAATTCTCCCTCTCTCTGTACACCCATACACATAAAGTGGAACCTTTTTTTAACAATACTATAGTAACCTAGAAGACTACCTTTTTCCTGATTCTACGAAACGATAATTTTAGTTAGAAACTTTATTAACAACAATAAAAAAGATGTAAGAAAATTATAGAAAACATTTTTGCTAATTTTATCCATTTATCTCGCATTCTGATGCATTGGGGTGTCGTTTTCCAAGAAAAAGTAGATTATATAAAGTATATTTTTAAAGAGGTTAAATTATTGTTATAAGCTAGAGCATTTAAAAAGTGATTATCGCTGTAGAATGGTTCACAACACATTAAGAAAATGAAGACCAAAGAAAATTTTATAGACAGGCTTCACTGTGTGTAGGCAGAAGTCTAATTCAAACTTTATTCCGGAGCAGCTACAACGCGCATCCTTTCTACTTAACAACAGACAACCAAAAGCCACAGAGTTCACTCTGATCGGACAGAGGTGCATCCAAGAGCGATGTCAGAAAGAATTTTCCCACGGTAAATAAGCGAATTAAATGCAATATCAGCAAAACGCGAAACCATGTTCTGTCAACAGCTGGGAAACTGCTGTAAGACAAAGTTTACAGTTTTATGAAGAAAGGAATGTTAAGGGGAAAATACTCCTTTTTATTAAACTATTTAGAGGCTGGGAAAAAGATTTAAATGAATTAGAATGGGCGAGATGAGATTTTGAAAGAAACATTAGAGTTAATTAATTTTGATATATGTATATATATATATATATATATATATATATATATATATATATATATATATATCATATTTTAGCCAAACTAACCCACTTAATTAAAATTGTATTGTAAAATAAATTTCTGGCGATTCTATCTCTAAAATTACCATTTGGCTTAGTGTCTTTGTTTCTCCTAACTGTGGTAACCTTTGGCGATTTAGAAAACATCTAAATTAATTTCTGCTTAGCTCAACTATTCTTAAACAGTTCCCTTGAGTAACTTTGTTTCACTTTTTCAGCATATCCCATATGACAAACACTTAATACATTGATTGGATGACTATCTTGCACCCTCACAGCATTGTATCAGTGAATGCAAAAAAGTTTTGGCGGGAGAACCCCAAAGATGGATTGTCTGAATTAATTCACCATTTTTATTTCCACATTTTGCTGTGTTATTCACTGGCCTGCAATTGCAATGTATTCACTATGGATACCAGTCTAACTTTGAAGTTGGTCAAAAATATCCATAATGTACACACGCACACGCAAGGAAAAGTAAACTAGATCGGGAAACAAATGTATGCATTTTGTATAAAACCCCTAAGACACTCCGAGAGAATTCTCCGGGGTTTTCAATTCTTGAGTCTTGAAGGGCAAAAATTCCCGAGTCCTTTTTCTCTCCCCTTTTTAACCCCTAACCTAAATTGAACACTGGGGCTACAGTTTACGCCCTCAGAGAAGGAGTCTATCCAATTATAATTCTACGTTGCCCTATCGGACAGTTTAGGAAATTTCCAAACAAAAAAGAGATGCACGCTATCGGAGGCAGATTTTCCTACAGATTTTCCCACAGATTATGACTGAGATGTTGACTCAGGTATTAAGGGCCTGTTACTTATAACTTCATACTAGCTGACCCCTCAGTTTGTCCTGTCCCTATAATAAAGTGGGAACCTGTCCTCCAACGTTCTGTTAATAAGCGTCTTTAACTAAAACGGTGTCATTTTTATGGGCCATGACTGCAACCATCCATCGTGAAGTCCGTTTTATTATATCATAATATATATGTATATATAATATACATACACAATATATCCTTGATACTGCAGGATCAAAGCGTCTCCCACCCTTTCCCCATATCTTCTTTTTTATACTCTGTATAGAAAAGAAGGGGGTTTCATCGACTATGACATTTTAAACGAAGGTAACTTTAAGAAGGTGGTGATAGAAAAAAAATTCATTACATGATTTCGTAACGTCAGTTTTAACGCAATGTAAAAATGACATATTAATATATAATATGCATTTAAGTTTATTAAGACATATCCGTAAATAGATATCATATTTTCACCAAATGTACTTACGCATCTGTGAAAAAATTTCAAACCACAAATTAAACATTTTTTTTTTGTTTTTATACCGTGCATAATTAAAATTTGAATGGCCTCATTAACTTTCTTTTCGGTGCAAATTTTCGACAATGGGTTATTTAAATTCACTTCTTCCTTGGCTTCTGCTACGCCAATTTTAATCGTAAATAAACGCCCTTTACTCGCCAATGCCAGTTGTTTTTATTTACAAACATTACCTTCCATTGTTTCTGCATTGGCAAGACGTCTCACTGCAAAAGAAATTACCCTTAAATTCGTCGCAACTCGTCAAAGACAGCGTTGTTCGTTTAACTTGCACTTGCAAACGCTTGTAGTTCGCATAACTTTTCGAATGGTTGATATCAGGGGTAAAATGACGCTGCATTAGTATTCAAATTTAAACCAGGTTTTATAAATTTGCTTACCTTTCATTTATTGACAATATAGTGAATGGAAATTTGAATACTTGTTTAACGGTGATTTACCGATATTTTTTTTTCTGAGAAAAAAATTTAATGTAGGTAGTAGATACTTCATACACATAATACTTTTTGGACAAATTATTAAATTGTTATTAGTGTAAAATACAAACAGTTATACATTCTATAATTTAATAAATAGTTTATAAAATATTAATGAAATGTATTAAAAATTATTGAATAGAGTTCCGACGGTCCTTATTTTTCATTTTCAAAAAATAGGGCTTCTAAAAATCCTTATTTTTAATTACGAGTCCGTAGGAACTACGACGAGTCCTTATTTTTTACTTCCAAGTGGAATACGCTTGTTTCCGATAATGCTGATAATCCGATAATTAATTGTTATCTTCTCAGATAACGCCAAAATGATGATGGAGCTACAAATCTAGCATGAATTTAGCGTTAGTTCATAATATATTGACAGAATATGGCAACACTTGAAGTATATAGAAGCAAACAGTAACCCTCAGAAAGTTACTGTTTATAATATTGTATTTTATTCACAGTTTATTTTTAGGCAGATTTCCAAGAAATTTATTTAGATGTACTTTTTTGAAATTAGTATCAGTAAAATAGATTAATCTTACATCGATTTTTACGCATTTAAAAAAAAAATATCTTTAAATTATTATAAGCCTTTTTTAAGCACGCCTTATCTGGTTTATATGAAGTTAGTTCACCAGAAAAATGTAGCTCATATCGTAATGTGTTGTATTTTATATAGGTTCCTGTAAAAAATTACTATTGTCCTTAGAAAATCCTTTAAAAACTTCATATTTTTTGTTATAGATAAAGAGTCGGGACCTAGTTAGAATTAAAATGTAAGCCTAGAAATAATAATACAGATATAATAAGTATATTGTTATAACTTATCCTTCTTAAAAAAGTATGTAATAAAAATAAATTTATCGGAGATTTTAACACCTAATAAATATCAATTTTTGTGCATACAAGCATGTGAAGTATTGTCTGGGAATGCAAATTATAAATAATCTGCAAAGAAACGAAATAAACGTTGTTGCGAAAAAGACGAGTTTAATGTTTCGTGTGTGGCAGGT
>CM063508.1:153139855-153152355 GCA_032207245.1 Pardosa pseudoannulata
AAAACTGTCGTATTCGGATATTATTAAATCTTTTGTACTTATGATAAGCGTAAAATTCTATATTTCTAAACATTTTTTAGTCAGTTTTTATAACTTTAAAATTATATTTTGCCGCATTTGTATATTTTTCTTAGCTGTGCTATGTTAAGTTTATTTCTAAAAATATATTCATCTGTCCTGTTAAAATATTTTTACTTTTCACATTTTTGCCGACACTTAAAAAAAAAATAAATAAATAAAAGTGCTTATATTATCAGAGACTAAACGCGGTGTGTTTTCTGCGAAATTTATTTTCGCTTCTACGTCTGTTTCTCGTTTTTTAAAGGGCTCCGAGTTATATTAAGTCTTGTCATCTTTTGAAACACCCTGCTAATTTTGTACTTCTCCGTTCCCTTAACCTAGTGACCGATGGGGGAGAATTTCTCGTTTTCCCTTGACTGCCGGTTATGGTGTAAATATTTGGTCCCACTTTAAAAAGATTTCTTTTTTTCAAAACAAAAATATCCGGAGAAAGATTGCGAACTGCTGTCTTACAAATTTTCCCAGAAGAATAAACCTTAAACACTTATACCGCTTGTAAATATTTCGTCAGGAAAATTCCCTTATTATACATGAGTTTCCCTTCCCTATAATTATTCGTTTAATCATGTAATTCAAAGCTTCTAATTAATGGTAATTGAAGAGCAGTGTGAGGATCTTGAAAGAAAGAACGTAGCATAAAAGACGTGTTCAAACCTTTTATCTTTTTATTCCTTATTACCTTTAATCGCTTTTTTAATTTTTATTGCCACTAGACTTATTTACGCTTAGGAAATAAAAATGCAAATTTGCTGTTTGAGAATTCTCCGAGAAATGGATCTGTGATAGTCGAATGCTCATCATCAGTAGCTAAGCGTTAGAATTGGAGTTAAATATTCCTGTTTTTATCGTTCAGGCAAGTTAAGAAACTATTTAACTGAAAGCAGCGATTAATTAAGATTAATTATTTTGCAATTATGATACAGAAATAGATTTTCAAGGAGAATAGGATAGGCGCAACACTCTACTTGTCTCTCTCTCTCTCTTTTTCTCACATTCGAAGGGTTGGCGCTCGGGGTGATTGCGTGATTTGCCGACACAAAATGGATTGCATACAGTTTGTAGCAGTGATTCTCAAAGTGGGAACCCTGGGAAGACTTGAATTGACTATTCACAGGGTCACGAGATACTGCGTCATTTTCATACTCGCTCCACATCAAAGGTTCCCAGTCTTTTCTGGACTACCGTCCTGTTTACAAGAAAACAAATATTCAACTGACCCCTGTTCCATGATAACTATTTCCTTACTAGCATATAGCCCGTCATACGACGGGATCAGTAAAATTTTTAATTTTCCAAAATTGTAAAGGTACCCTACGAGGCAGGTAAAAAAAATGGGGTTTTTTTTGGCTGAGAATTGTCGTTCTACAAAAATAATCGATTAAAATTATCACATATGTACCTAATCTATTATTTAAGCCAAATATAAATTAAAATTATTTAGGTAATATCTAAGTTTAGGGATAAAACGTATAAAATTTTTAAATATTTATAAGAGATGTAAAGGTATATGTTAAAAAAATGTTATTTTTATTTTTTATGTGATAAAATAATCGTTAAAATAAGATATAATGTAAAATATTATTTAAGCCAAATATAAATTAAAATTATTTAGGTAATATCTAAGTTTAAATAAAACTATAATAAAAGAAGATATTTAAAACAAAATATAAATGTAAATGAGATAGTTTAAACAATATTTCAAAATTCTATTTTATATATTGTGATAAATATTTAATAATCGCCTGCTCTGCCATATACCTGCGCCCGTCTCCTCGTATCCCTCAAATCCGTACGTCGAACGCTCTTTATAGCAGCTGAAAAAAACCGTGGCAAAACGCCTGCTACAAAACCAAACAATGATGATGTAATGGCATTAAATGCTCGAAAAAGGGGACGAGGTGAATTTAGTATTTTTCGCTGTGATACGACGCTTATTCATACCAATTTATTTTAGAATCGGATCTGTAGTTTAGGAAAAGATAAACTTTACTCGCTTTGAATTTTGCTAACCCTAACTCATCAAAAAACCAATATGGATGCTCCATCTATACCACGACCAACCGCTTCTTAAATTCGAGGACAGATAGACAGATAACTTAGACTATTGTTACATTACGAGAAGAAAGTTTAAGTCATAAAAAGTTGAAAAAATAATAAACATTTATTTTAAAAATAATAAAACATTTTTCAAAATAATAAAACAACTTTAGGAATAAGAATTTAAAAGAAAAAGCAGAAAGTATTAAATTAATTAGACATTTAGAAAAATTTGGCTGATTCGGGGACAGAACCGTCAACCCGAGAAGTACGCTGATCAAATGGGCAGACCCTTTACCGAACGCGCTAGGCCTACACCCGATGTAGGAACTAATTAGAGTATATGGAGGTCGAGTAAACAGAGTCCAGTTTAAATATTAGGCTCCGCCCTCGTTGTTTCCTCTTGTTCTGTACTAAATTCATATCAAGAATGAATTTAGTATAGAATAAGACTTGAAATAATAGCATTACACGATCGAAAAGGGGGGATGGGGTGGATTTCGAACTCGCTTTGAATTTTGCTAACCCTAATTCATAAAAAATCCAATATGGATGCCTGTATCCATTCCAGGTACAACCGCTTTATAAATTCTCGGACATACAACTTAGGCTATTATTATATAGGGGATACAATAATAGCCTAAGTTTTCTGTCCATCTGTCCTCGAATTTATGAAGCGGTTGGACCTATAATGGATAGAGGCATCCATTGGATTCTTGATTAGTTAGGGTTAGCAAAATTCAAAGCGAGTAAAGTTTATCTTTTCCTAAATTATCGATCCGATTCTAAAATAAATTGGTATAAATATGCTTCATATCACAGCAAACAATACTGTCGTCTTCAAAACGTTCGAATTCCACCCCTTCCTCCCTTTTCGAGCGTTTAATATCATTATTTCAAGCCCTATTTTCCCCGGTTAAGAGCAGGCGATTAAATTTATCCTTTTATCACATTACTAGCATCTAGCCCATCATATGACAGGATCAGTAAAATTTTTAATTTTTCAAAATTGTAAAGTACCTTATGAGGCAGGTAAATAAATGGTGTGTTTTTTCTCAGAGAATTATCTTGCAACAAAAAATAATCGATGATTCAATTTAAAATTATCCCATATGTACCTAATCTATAAGGAGATTTCACGCAGTAGGGCAAATTCTCAAATTATGACAATTCTGGCTTTAGTTTCAAACGGAAGGGCAGTTTATTGTTTGTCTATTGGCTGTTGTAAACATGAAACTGAATGAGAAGGGCATTATAGTAGTTCGTGAAGTTGCGATAAATTGCCTTATTATTTAAGCCAAATATAAAATAAAATTATTTACGTAATATCTAAGATCAATGATAAAATGTATGAAAATAATGCATAATTTAAATAATTTAAAATAAGAAATGATTCAATGAGATGGTTAAAGGAATGACGTCATATTGCTAGAAAAATGTTATTTTTACCTATTTATTATGTGATAAATTGATCAATTTAATCGCCTGCTCTTAACCGGGGAAAATAGGAGTTGAAATAATGGCATTAAAAGCTCGAAAAGAGAGAAGGGTGGATTTCGAACGTTTTAAAGGAGGCAGTATTTTTCGCAGTGATATGAAGCCTATTTATACCAATTTATTTTAGAATCGGATCTATAGTTTAGGAGAAGATAAACATTACTCTCTTTGAATTTTGCTAACTATGGATGCCTCTATCCATTCCAGGTCCAACCGCTTCATAAAATCGATGACAGACGTACAGATAACTTAGGCTATTATTATATAGGGGATAAGTAGATGAAAATAATCTTTTTATTCTAACATTATGACGTCATTCTTTTAACCATCTCATTTAAATCATTTCTTATTTTAAATAATTTAAAAATCGTCTGCAATATTTTCGTAACTTTTATCACTGAACTTAGATATTACGTGTGGGTGTGTGGGGGTGGAACGCCGGTTTGGGGCTGATAGCCGGCTCCATACAAGGTAGTATTTGGTTGCCCCCTATCAATGCGTAATACCTAGAAGATCTTCTATTGGCTTCTCTAAAAATTTAGCCGTCTGCGTGCATGCACGCACTGCACTCGTACTATGCCTCGTACTATACCAGCCTTGTATATATGTATATTTTATGTATATTTGTGTATATATATATATATATATATGTATGTATATACACATACATACATATGCATGTATTTAATGTAAATAAATTTTTTCTGAAAGAATCCCTTAAAAGTATTAATTGGAATCGTGTAGTATTTGAAAGACTGAATTTGCGTGTGTTGGTGGATTGGCACAGTTTCGTAGATGGCTGGATTTCTGGCATTGTTTCAACTAGCTAAGTGACACTACCTGTTGAGAAAAAAGAACAGCCGGGAAATATTTGTCTGGGCTGTCATCTAAATTGAAGAAAGCCGCAAAAGTATACTAGCTGTCACAATATTTTAACGTGACGGTGTAAGCGTGTGTCGTTGCTTGGTAGAAACGACTTTTGACAAGCCGAAACATTGCAGTAACTTTTGGTAGACACGTTGTGTGTGTATGTCAAGTAGAGATGATTGGGTCAAAGCTTTAATCCTTGTTAAGTTGATTAGTATTCCAGTTTTGGACGAAATGTTTTGGCGGGATGATACTCTCCTCAAATTTCCCGGATTCTGGCGAAACCCCGTGGTTTTCATCCATTTCTCCTGCTAATTCAACTTGCTGAAAAAAAAGGTCGAACAAGCTTTGTTAGCGCCAGGAATACATCCTATTCCGGTGCTCAATTAACAAGGAAATCGTTTACCACAATCTGAATTAAAAGAAATTTTTTTAAATAATTATGTTAATTTCTTGGGAGACAGGTCAACATTTTTACTTTACTCCTTTGGTCTTTTTTGCCCCAGAAATCTGGTGACTTTAATTATTGTGTTCTTCGTTCAAAAAGTATCAAAAAGTTTATAATTTATTATCGCTTAAAATGTTTTTATACGTCTCATTTGCATAGGAGCATCATTAACGTTTTTTTAAATAAAATTAGACCCAAAAATAACCGAAAGAGTTACAACGTTGATGTTTTTCGCATAAAAAACAGGTTGTACATGAGTAAATACCGTATCTAATGGAACAGCCTAGTCTTTTAATCTGTTTTCTTAGTTGTTAATTCGTGTGTCATAAAATTTATATTAAATATCCACACAAATCAAGTCTTTAGATTACTAAACGCAAACCATAATTTCTCTCTTGATAAAAGAAGATACGAAGAACAATATTACTCAATTCACAGACAGTATATCGCGTCTCTTCTTCCTTTTCGCATTCTTTATTGTCGATGCGTCTTGCATCAGCGAGTCTGCGAAGTTTTTTCCGCCGTCTCGAACCTCCCCCCTCCGCCACTTAGCACTACAACGTCCCTTTACGTAATTTTAACATCAAACCATATATATTCTTTTATAAAATCTAGCAATATCTATCTTTCTATATCAAGGATGGGCAAACTACGGCCGGCGGGTCAACTCCAGCCCTCCGAAAACTGATACCGTTACAACTGAAGACCTTTATTAGGATTACGTTGGAGGATGGGTTCCCACTTCATCATAGGGACAGGAGAAACTGATGAGTCAGCTAGCATGTACAAGACCCTTAACACCTGGGTCAATATCTATGGGAAAAATATCTGCCTCCGACAGCGTGTATCTCCTTTTTATTTAGAAATTTCCTAAATCTTCCGCTAGGGACATGTAGAGTTATAATTGGTCAGGCCCCTTCTCTGAGGGCGTAAACTGTAGCCCCAGTAGTCAATTTAGGTTAGAGGTTAAAAAGGGAATGCAAAATAACGAGGGAATTTTTAGCCCCTGATTTAAGTTTTGAAAACCCCTGAAAATTTTTCTTACATGTATGTATCCATAATTACACACTATAGTAATAAATATATAATATACTTTTAGTAAATTATATATTAATACTTTACAAGTTCCATTATAATTGGACGTTTCTCCCTTTCAGTAAACATAGTTATCTACAGCAAACTCAGTATTGACTTTGACGTATTAAAGCATTCAACGTTGTTTAACTCCATATTGCATAGCAGTGGGGGTCCAACTGCCCTCAAAAAACTCTTCTCTCGTCCTCCCTGTGTTGTAATTTGTTATTCCTGATTCGGCCTCCCGATCAATAATCAAATTTTCAGCTCATCTCCCTGCACACACGCATACACACGAACCATCCAAGCCTCACATGAGGCTGAATTTCACTTAATAGATTAATGCTGAACAAATATATAAAATTTCATTTTAAGTATGGCATACCACAAAATGATTTTTATTTCTTTGATCTTCATATAATAAGTGTGTAGGAATGTTTATTTATAATTTTTTTCCACGTGAACTTTCGTAAAACAAACGTTGCTTATGAATTTGGCCTTCAGTTGATACAGCAAACTCAGTATTCACTTTGACTTATTAAAGCATTCAACGTTGTTTAACTCCATATTACATAGCAGTGGGGGTCCAACTGCCCTCAAAAACTGTTCTCTCGTCCTCCCGATCGATAACCAAATTTTCAGCCCCCCACACGCACACACACACATACACATGAGCCTCACATGAAGCTGAATTTCACTTATTAAATTAATGCTGAACAAATATATAAAATTCCATTTTAAGTATGGCATATCACAAAATGATTTTTTTTCTTTCATCTTCATATAATAAGCGTGTAGGAATGTTTATTTATATTTTTTTTCCACGTGAACATTTGCAAAACAAACGTTGCATATGAATTTGGCCTTCAGTTGATAGATTATTAGATTCCCATTATTTTGCTTTTACATTTTCAGCATGAATGTGAGTTTTTCCTTATGTAAAAATTATACTCCTTATCGCCCCATCAAAAGTAAATGACTACGAGGAACTGAAAAGAGCTAAAATTAAGCTTCATATTGCTAAATTTAGCAAAACGAGGAAATGTATTCTATGTCTTTTTCAAGGGCGATCTATTGTTAGACAAAATGCTGTAAATTTAGCGTGATTTCTAATTATTTTGAACACTATTGTTTACTCTAGAAATATTTCCGTTCATTTCAGAATTCATACGCATTATGTTATGTTCTTGTTAAAAAATGACGAATTAGAATGCATGGACATTATAAATCACTTTGTAATTATGCTTAATTTTTAATAATTTAGCTGTTAGCTTCCATGTTTCTCGAGGGATAACGGCTTAAAAAACGCAACGCATTAAAGATATATATATATTAAAAATTTCAAAACGTTTCTTTAGTATCCATTTTTAATTTAACCACAGTACCTGTATTCCTGTGCTTCTCTAAGTTGATTGTTGATATTGCAGTAGTTGAAAGGATCTTCTTAATTTTGTTGTTAGCCTCCATATTTCTCGAGGGATAACGGCCTAAAAAACGCAACGCATTATATATATATATATATATATATATATATATATATATATATATTAAAAATTTCAAAACGTTTCTGTAGTATCTATTTTTAATATAACTACAGTACCTGTATTCCTATTTCTCGAGAGATAACGTCCTAAAAAAACGCAACGCATTAAAACGATATATACATTAAACATTTCAAGACGTTTCTTTAGCAGCCATTTTTAATATAACCACAGTACCTGTATCCCTGTGCTTCACTAAGTTGATTATGTATATTGTGGTAGTTAAAAGGATCTTCTTAATAAATTTGTTGTTATCCTCCATGTTTCTCCAGGAATAACGGCTTAGAAGGAAAAACGCATTAAAAAAATTATATATTAAGATTTTTGAAACGTTTCTATAGCATCCAGTCTTAACACGTATGCGGGACACGTACTAGTACGGGTTAGTGTAACATCATGGTTTGTTTATGGGTACAAAAGTAACGGTATATACAGGAAAACGAAGCCGAATGTTCTTGTCTACTATATAGATTCTGGAAAAATTTACACAAATAAGAACTAGTTTTTACATCAGTCGATGCGGAACAACAGAACGGGAAAAAATTAAAACTATGTACTACTATTTCCATTTGATTTTTCATATTTACGATACTATTATAAAATTATCCACCAAAAAAAATATATTTTTTGTTTACAAAAATCTTATGGTTATTATTTATATATTTTTATTTATATATTTGTTTATATATTTCAATATAAAATATGAAAAGTTGGTTAAAAAATTAAATAATTTTCGATCTATTGAGATTTAACTGAATAACTAAATTTACGCGCAAAACGCCCGTTCCTTGTACAATTCCGCTGCGAAATGTACCCTCCCACAATGTGTTAACATAACTGTACTAGGTGTATTTTTGTGCTAGGAAAACCTTTTTTCATTCTTGGAGAAAATATCACGAATCTTCTGTTATTGTATTTACACATAACATTTATATATACCACTAACAACTAATAGGTTATCACAAAAAATATATCGAATATGTATAATAAAAAGTGTATAATGTCTTAATAAATTGTTTTAAAATACCACTGATATATTCTTAATACTGTTTTAAAATGGCACTTTACATTTTAAACTTATAATTTAAAAACTGATGCTGACAGATGATAATATAATTTTTGAAAGGAGTACAAAATAATATCACATAACATGAGATAATAACTAAAATTGAAGTTGTATTTCACTGCAATAGTAAACATGGAATTATCTGATGAACGAATAATTTTTAAACTAACATCGTAGGAATGAATGGTTTTTATTATTTTACTAAGAACCTCCATGGTTTTTGTTCCGTCATATTGCATTTCTGGTATTTACAATACGTAACATGTTTTGATTCGGCCTATAGAGCAATTTGTCGCAACGTCGCGAACTACTATAATGCCCTTCCCATTCATTTTCAAGTTTACAACAGTCAATAAACAAACAATAAACTGCCTTTCTGTTTGAAACTAAAGCCAGAATTATCATAAATTGAGATTTGCCCTACTGTGTGAAATCGCCTTATAGTAAGGAATGCAATTCACACAAATAATAAAATTTGTGAAGTGGACGACCCGGAACCGTTCTTGACAGAGATACCAAGGGCATTATTATTATTATTACACGGGATATGTACTCTCTCTCCTTTTTATTATTTTTTAAAATCTCCATTTTTACACCTTTGTTTTCACGCATGTAAGCCAGGCGGTAGACTGTTTGTTCTTTTTGTGCCTAGTCCATGGATTCGAGTCTCATAGTTGAAAATGTTATTTGTAGTTTTTAAGTATCAGTTTTAAGCAGCAGGACCTCGTTCAAATAGCTCTCATGCAGTGAAAAGTTTTACGTAGCTCTTAGATGAAGCCTATATTAATATGCGTCACAAAAGCTTCATAGTATTGTCATAGGTCGGAATTTACGGAACTTGTGTATAAACTTGGACGGTATTTTCAGCTAAATAACTCCGTTTTTTCAGCGATGTTCTCAGAAATTACCATGGTGTGATTAATTCTGAAATTTACAAAAATGTTGTTAAATACTTTGAGGTATTTAATGTGTGTGTGAGTGTGAGTGAGTGTGTGTGAGTGAGATTTGATTTCTTTTTAATGGTTAATATCTAAAAAGAACTATATATTTGAAGGGCAAGAAAATATTTTCTTGTTAAATATTAATTTTATTGCCATTTGCAGTTTAGAAAAATACCCAAGCTTTTTGTTTCAGCATCTCAGCCCAGAAATCGTAAAGTTACTACTTTGTTCTTTACAGGGAAGTAGACGTGTACATATTGCGTTAATTTATAGTGTAATTTAAAAATTCGTTTAACGTTTCTGTGATTCCACTGTGTATAACTCATCTTAAATAAATGCATATTCATTAACGTTAGATTCTCTGAGAACATTCCAGAACGGATTACCAGATCCAGTTTCTCTGGTACCTTCTGTGTTCTACATTAGGAAGGTTAGAATTTTCGCAGTGTTTTTTTTTCTTTTAATTTTTAATAACTATCTTCAATTTAAATGCGATGTGTCTTGCTTCATCAAAAATGTATCTTTTTAATTAAAAGGGGAAAATTATGCTGGAATACACCCTTGGTGTCCGGCGTCATTAAAAGTTGGCATCCTTGAACTTAAAGAATTTTTATCTATCATACGTCATAAAGAAGTTTTATAACGAAGTCGTAAATTACTTTAACGAATAGTATCGTGGTGTAAATGAGAGATTTCGTTGACATACGCGTACTTCGACGCGCGTGGCATTAATTAGTGGGAAGTCGTTTTCAGCGTTATTTTATTCCTTCCCTATGTGTTAGGCGTGTTACAAATGTTCGTGGGAGAGAAGACACTCCTTATCAGCGGAGATTCAACTGCCGGCATCGGGAGTTAATTTATTCTGCACGTCGGGGATTTTTGTTCTTAGGTGCCAGACGTTGCTTCGGGAATTCTCTATGGGGTTGACAGCTTATAGAATCGATGGAGACGCGCTGTGCAAGTTAAAGGCCCATAGGAAGGAATTGGTATTGCTTTGACGTATCGTAAAGAGATAGGAAATTACATCGACGTAAAGTTTCCATTCAGTGTAAGATTAATTACTGTGAATGTTTATATAACTATTAAACTTTATATATTTTTCAAGGCTACGTATAAAAGATACATTTCCAGTTTCGAAGGCTATTTTTTTTTACTTTGCGGCAGATGTTCCCACAGTAGTCGTATGGTCGTAAACAATAACTTGGAGCTCCAATTGTGGTATCTATCTGTTTGCCATCACTGCCATTGGAGATCAATCTCAAGTATTCAGAGGTCGAAATTCATTCCGATGAGCAGTTATCTTCAATGTTAACCATAGGACTAAACCTCACTAGTCCTAGTTTTTGCCAGTATCTTTACTAGGTGTCAGACATTGTTTCGGGAGGAAATTTTCCGGGATTTACAGCTTGTAGAATCGGTAGAGTTGCGCTCTGCAAGTTAAAGGTCTATTAGAAGGAATTAGTATTACTTTGAAGTATCGTAGAGAGATAGGAAATTAAATCGACGTAAAGTTTTCACTTAGTGTAAGATTAATTACTGTGAGCTAATGTATAGCTATTAAATTGTATATATTTTACAAGACTAAAGATAAAAGATACATTTACAGTTTACCACCAGCTCTAGTTTTTGACAATATCCAATTCGCTTTTAGGTTCCAGATACTTCAGGAAGTCATTACGGGATTGACAGCTTGTAGAATCGATGAAATTGCATTGTGCTAGCCAAAGACTAGTTGGAAGAAATTATTATTGCTTTGACGCTTCACAGATAGATAAGAACTTAAATCGACATAAAGTTTCCTTTCGGTGTAAGATTAATATTTTATAGCTTTTAAATTTTATATACCTTTCAATGCAAAAGAAAAAAAGTTTCATTTCCAGTACAGAAGGCTATTTCTCTAGCGTTTTCACTGAACCAAACACCACAGTGCTTGAATGGTTGTGAACAATAATATGGAGGTCCAGTTTGGAATCTAGGGATTGAAGTTGATTCCGAATGACAGTGATTTTCAATGGCACAGTGGGACTTATTACACCAGTTTTAGTTCTCTCCAGTATTTATTTGGATCTTAAGTGCCAGACTTTGCTTCGGAGTATCTTTTGGGGTTTAAGGCTTATAAAGTCGAAAAGAATGCTGTGCTAGCCAAAGGCCGGTTGAAAGGAATTAGTATTGCTTTGACACACCACACAGAGATAGGAAATTAAATCCATATAAAGTTTCCTTTCGATGTAAGATTAATATTTTATTACTTTAATCTTTTATATGCTTTTCAGTGCGAAGGATAAGAGATGCATTTTCAGTTCCTTGGGCTATTTTTCTCGAATTTTCCTAGATGTACTACAGTGCTTCGATGGTTGTGAGCAATAAATTAGAGGTCCAGTTTGGAAATGATTCCCAGTGTCAATACCCTTCCATTTTAAAATGGGACTTTAACCCTTTCTTCTATTTCTTTGAAGTATCTATTCGATCTTATGTGCCAGACGTTGCTTTGCGAAATGTTTTGGAGTTGACAGCATATAAAATCGACAAGAACGCGCGCTGCAAGCTAAATGTTTTAAAGTGCGAACTTGAAGGAATTGGTTTTACTCTGGAAGATCTTAGAAAGTTAAAAATTTGAATCAACGTAACTCGCTGACATAATAATTATACCTTATGATATCAAATTTTATATGATTTTTAATTGTCCTTTCGGTACGGGCAAAGCTTTTCCAGTTCCGAAGTCTATTTTGCTCTACTTACTTTCCCCCAATTGTACTACAGTGGTTGAATGATTGTAAACTCTAGCGATCCAGTATTTGGAATCCAGGGCTAGAAGATGATTCTGAATGGCTGCAATCTTTCTTGCCAACAGTGCTACTGTATTCTGCCAGTAGCTCTATCGCTATCTGTAGCATTTACATATTCACAGTGCATTAAAATTCAAGGTCTACTTTCTTGGTAGAATAGAA
>CM063508.1:153164855-153172355 GCA_032207245.1 Pardosa pseudoannulata
AGAAACTAAGAAATCTAAAAGCAAAATCATACGTATCGGAATTATAAATTTAGTATATCTAATTCCATATGAATAACTTAAAATGCACCATAATGGAAACTGTAATATATAGATTTCAAACAAGTAATGCATTTTGTTAAAGAATACATGCAACTATTACCAAAGTGTTTAATCTCTAGATGGCTAATATAGTTAATTGTGAACTAATTAAACCAATAAAAGTTCAATAAATATTATCCCTAGAAAGTTATGTAGGTCAATATAAATGATATATGTGAAATGCAAAAATATATACACTATATTTATCAAAATAATTTATATTAGTTTCATATAATAATTTCATAGTTCACGTTTAGCTATATTATATATGTGTGTGTATAAATATAAAGATATCATGATTAAAAGTCAAGAACATCAACTAATAAAATTACTTTAAATTTTTTTAAAGATGCTGTATTTTTTAATGCTTTTAAGTAATTTCGTCGGGTGTAAATATTTTAAAGTTGCCTATTGAATACTATTAAATGTATATAACATATGAATGAAATTTTTTAAATTAAATTGTATTCTTGATGCTTAGATTTTTTTCAAGCGTCAAACTGTGAAATCTTTGAGAAAACTTAAAAGTTTTAATATTTTTAAAAAAATAAAATCGCTGTTACATGATACATAATAACATCATGTAATTAACGATTTTGTTTCCACTTTACAATTTACAGTCCACTTTACAAGTTTTCCTATCAATTTTATTAAATATATCCAATTCTCAGTCATATAATGCAAAATTATTTTGTAGTTTAAAATGGTGTAAAAGTCAAATAATTATGAAAAGTTACGAATATATGTTTTAATAATTTTAAATAGTTCTAGAATTGCTGTAACTATGAATGAAAAAGAAAATATAATATTTGTGTCATTTTCTAACGTTGCTTTTCAATGGAATATTAAATTATTTTTTATAATGCTTTTCTTATTATACGATGTTTGAAACATTTTAGGAATTGTACTTTATATGTTCTAAATTTAATTCCACCTAACACCAACATAGGCTACAAATAGTTTATGTTGTCGTTAATAGATGGCAGCACCACCAGAGTGATCCTTGTTTGCCATATCGAGAGCTATGCGATGCTTATCTATCTCATGCCGTATTTTTCTAGAAACCTATAGTAAATAACTATTTTTCTATAAAATAAACCTTGAATCACATTTATGTAAGTGTGAAAACAACTGATTAAATATTGTTTTAATGGAATATACCGTTATTGAGTTGTATTGTCTACTGAAGTGGGATTCACCAAAAGTATTAAATTATCATTGTAAGAAAGATATACATTTATATACCTCTTATAAAAGAATAATATTTAAAGTTAAATACTATTTTAAATTGTGTAGTACGTTTTACTGCGTACTATTTTACATAATTTTATTTTATATCTACTATTGAAGGAAATTTCTGAAAGAACACTAGTTGAAAGATTGCACAATAGATGGCAGCACTATCTTGTTTTACATGCTGTTTCTCAGTAGTTTTCACGGTGTGTAGAGAATATATCCGCAGTAAGACTGTCAAAATTCAAAGATAACTACGATGACGATGAATATTAAAATAAATTTGCATTCAATTTTTTTTTATTTGAAAGTAGGACATACAAACAAGGAATCCGTTGGACAGGGATTGTTTTGTTGGCTTAATTTCTCAGAATTATTTAACTCTCTTAGATTTTAAATAATATTTTTCATTTCAAAGCAATTACTAGCTGATATCAAGTAACAAATAATCCTTAAATGCGTAATGAGTGTGAAGCTATATTTATCTGTTCTATTTTTGTGTACTTTGTTTTATTTTAAATATTTCTCTTTGATATCAGCTACTAAATGTTTTGTAAATATGAAACGTAATGAGAAAAATTATTATAATTATCTAGTTTACTTTAATTTTGTTTTCCAAATCAGTCAATAACTGATATCGATAAACGCAACGAGAGTTTATATCATTTATCTGGTGTACTTTATCAAGCATTTCTGAAAAATTAGTCAAGCTAAAAAATTATTCATATTATAACCCCCTTTTTTTTTTTAATTTTGAACTCCCGTACACACACACACACACACACACAAAAAAAAAAAAAAAAAAAGAAAAAAAAAAATCAAAATCCGAGTTTATTATTAACTATCTATCAAACATGCTATACTTTTACATATTTGTTGTATTAAAATTTGATTATTAAAAAAAAATTGTTTAAAAAGTATTGTTTCTATAACATTTGATACTTGATTAACAGAAACTTAATGACACTTTACTATATTTGTTCTAATTTAATTGATTTTCTAACTATTCTTTTAAGCGTTCTGTAGCACATATCCTGAAAAATAGCAAGACTTTCCTTATTTGATGTACTCTAGTTTCCATTTTTTTAAAAATAACTTTGTTTTGTATATTTATCTGTTATATGTTTAAAAGCATTGCTAGTCAAAAAAATTACAGCCTTAATTCAAAGATGGTTGATTTATATCCCCTTGATATAAATGATTGTTACTTGATATTTTCTTTTATTATTCTTCTAAAATTATTGTAAATTTTGTAGAAGTAATATATTTCAAAATTTTTTGTCATCAAATCAATAGATGTATTTCCCTTTATTCGGTTTAAATCGCTGGATTTTCTATAAATCATTGAATTAAAATCAAGAATACTTTTCTTTCAATATTACATATGCTTACAGATACTGCATCTTCAGCTACTGTTGTACGAGTATTTTTTACCTTTGTTTTAGTTCAGTTAACATTTATAAGTAGACTTAAAAATGAAAAACAATCTAAGCTTGTGTGTTGGTTTAAAACACTAAATAAGGCTAAATTGTAACTTTTGAATGTGCAGTTGCAGTGTATTTTTCAATGTATTTTTACTTAATTTTTTTAACTATTCAAAAATCCAAGTAAATATTTTAGGACATAGATCTTCATCGTGGGTTTACGGAATCCTAAGGTACACTAGAACTTTGACGCGGGTTCCACAAGTGAAAGCATTTGCTTAATCAAAGCACTAAAATTTTAATTTTTTATTAAAGATGTAATTCTAAGTTTGAAGTTTGCCTGTAAAAATAAATTAATTGCAGTCGGATAAGAGAAAGGGAAGTTGTGACTCTAATAAGAATTCAGGAATTCTAGGGAAAAGGAGGAACATATTTTTCAAAACAACAGGCTTCTCTGAATTCAAATTAACCTAACGATCTCGAATTTTCTTTGGATTAACCCCGTAGTTTTAATATTACATTGCATTGAAAATTCAAGTGGAATTTGTGCAATTCGTTTAAAAAAAAGATCGAATGTATTTAATGAATATATTGTGTTTATAATTTGGAGTTTCTAGCTTGGAAATTAAGTCCTCCGGCTAGTTTCAAAGATGTTTCTTGTGCGGATTCATTTAAGTTAGCTTTTGTGTTAAGTTTTATTTAACACATTGTGTGCTGGTACATTTTGCAGATGAATTGTACTGGGAGTGGGCTTTTTTGCGCGTAAATTTAGTTATTCAGTTAAATCTCAATAGATCGAAAATTATTTAATTTTTTAAACAACTTTTCATATTTTATATTGAAATATATAAACCAATATATAGACAAATATACAAATACATATACAAATATATATATATATATATATATATATATATATATATATATATATATATATATATATATATATATATATATATATATATATATATATAAAATATATATATAATATATAAATAAACATGTATAATATCATTTTCGCAAGGATAAATAAAAAGTTAATTTTAAATCTAAATTGATTTTTATTAATCAACCTCCCCTTTCTGTGGTTCCGCATCGACTGATGTAAAAACTAGTTTTCATTTGTCTAAATTTTTCCAGAATCTATGTAGTAGACAAGAACATTCGGCGTCGTATTCCTGTACCGTTATTTTTGTACCCACAAACAAACTATGTTGTTACACTAACCCTCACTAGTACGTGACCCGCATACAATGTGTTAATTTATAAATTACGAGAATTTGAAAAATAAGAGAATTAAATAAAGAACGGTATGAATGTAAATTTCAGTAACCACTATTGATTAAAACCAGTTGCTTATTTTTAGATTGTATTTTTTTTTACCACCATAGTCATGAACAGAATGTTAAAACACAATCAGCACATAACGTTAGCTGCCGGCACAAAATAGTTATTTCATAGAGATCAAGATAATCCCCGTAGATTATGTTTTCACTAACTGTTTACGTTTGTTCAATTCCTTTTCTTAGCCCACTCTCCTGTTTCTAATCATGGATCTTGTTGGTGCTTCAACCACATTTGGCGAAATTAGCGTGCTTGCAGCTTGCGTGCGTGGCGTGCTTGCAGCGTGGCGTTTGAAATCTGGCGAGGGGATCGTAACTCAACAAATTGATACATAAACAAAAACAACATTTTGAGGAAAAATTTTACAAAAATTGAATATTTAAAATCTAATTGAATTAACAAAGAAAACACAAAGGAAACACATAACATTCATACTAAATAGACTGAAACATTCACTTAATCACAAATTAAATAAACTGAGTGTGATTTTCATCACAAATTTGTGATTTAGTGTAAATTGTAAAATTAATTTAAAGGGCTTGTAAAATTAGTCCAAAGGGATGAGGGAGGGTAGGCGGGATCTCATCCAGCAAAAAACTCTTTGACTTAAAAGAAACTGTATTTTGAGTGGAGGTTGAAGAGGAGTTGTAAAATTGAAAATTTTTTTTCAAATCTCTTATTTTTAATAAAACCACTCGTGGAACTGAGTTTCAAGACCACTGATAGAGAGAGAAGTGCGTGAAAACTTCTATTTAGGCCCCGGGATGAAGGAATCGGACCGTCATATCTAGGTAGACAATTTGGTGAACACGGAGAGAAAAAAACACAGAACTGTCAACGCGTTTTCGGTCGTGCTTGACACACTTTCTCAAAAAACACAACCTTGGAGGGAATTCACTGCTCGAGAAAAGTTAATCGGCCACAAAAATGGTCCACAAAGCGGAATTTAGGGAGTTGCTTTGTTTGTAAATTGTTTGCATCTGTTCGAGGATTTTTCTTTTTATTTATTTATTTATTCATTTGTTGAAATTTGCGTCAAAACATTTCACATTTTGTAGAAAATTCATAAAGCAAGTTTATTTTTAAATATTTTCTTTAAAATATTTTTTAAATTAAACACTTTCTTTCTATTTGAAAAATTTAACAAGAGTTCTAGGCAATTATCATGTTTTTCCTAATTTATTTTTATTTTGAAAATTACCAAAAATTGAATTTAGTTATTCTAAAATGCTTTTTATTTATTTAACATTTTGACTATCATGAACATCCCCTGTGGGTCTCAAAAATATATTATTCTGTCCCTTGAACATCACTTGTGGGTTTACAAGTACACTATATGAGTAATGACTACTCCTTTGCAATTTTTAGACGGTTTGCAGACTATCTAAAAAAATACTTCAAGAATTATCCTGAAATCTTCGTGTAAAGAGCATGGTACACGTCATAAATTTTCACCAAGATGTTTTCCCGAAACCCCATAGAAACCACAAAGAAATTGGAGAAATCTAATTTGTTTTGTATTACCATGTAAATCTGTTTGGACTCTGATGTTTAAAGTTGAATTTTTGTGAAGAACTCGGGGCTTTTCTAAATTTAAGTTGAATTTTTTATGCTCCACATGAAGTCAAGTTTTAAAACCTATGTATATTTATTGTAATCTATATTAGGATGTTTGTTAAAATTTTGTATGACTACATTAACATTGAAATAAACCCAAAATTTCATACAAAATTTAATTGCCAAAAATTTTATCGGAATTTAGAAATTTTTTTCAATATGATTAATATACTTATACAATAGAAAACCTCAAATCTGGTTTTCGAATCCAGCTTTTCGAATTTTGGATTTTTCGGATTTTGTATGACTAAATTAATATTGAAATAAGCTCAAAATTTCATACAAAGTTTAATTTTCAAAAATATTATCAGAATTGTGGGAAAAATTTTCAATGTGGTTAATATAGTTATAAAATAAAAAGCCTCAAATCCGGACCTCAGCTTTTCGAGTTTTGGATTTTGTATGCCTACATTAATATTGAGATGAACCCAAACTTTCATAGAAAATTTAATTTTCAAAAATATTATCAGAATTTAGGAAAAGATTTTTATGTGTTTAATATGCACTTATACAATAAAGCATCAAATCCGGACCTCAGTTTTTCGAGTTTTGGATTTTTCCAGATTTTGTATGACTAAATTAATATTGAAATAAACCCAAAATTTCATACACAATTTAATTTTCAAAAATATTATCGGAATTTAGGAAACATTTTCAATGTGATTAATATACTTATACAATAGAAAGCCTCAAATCCGGACCTCAGCTTTTCGAAATTTGAATTTTTCCGGATAAATTAATATTGAAATAAATCCAAAATTTCATACAAAATTTAATTTTCAAAAATGTTATCGGAATTCATCAAAATTTTTCAATGTGATTAACATACTTATACAATAGAAAGTCTCAAATCCGGAACTCAGCTTTTCGAGTTTTGGATTTTTCCGGATTTCGACCATTCTACAAATTGGTTTTTCTTATGTTAAAAATAAAAAAAAATGTAAAGACCTACCCATTTCCCGCCTACTCGCACTCCGTTAACTTACGCACTTGTTACGACCGCTATTCTTTTGCAGATCTAATAGGTACTAATAAGTACTCTGCAGTAAAAAGAGAAAGCAATCTTCAACTCAGGTTCGGACTTATAATCACTAGTGCTGTAGTTTCTCAATGAACTGACTCCTATGAGGCGCGCTTGAAAACCGTCTTGGACAGGCCTTCCATTTTATCGGAGGACACATCCTAGGATTCTATTCTATTTTTTACAATTGATTTTTGGCTCGGAAGCTGGATATTTGAAAGGAATAAAATGTGAAAATCTTTGCTTCCAGAATCTATTTAGAATACAGAGGTCGTCAGTCCGATTTTAAAAATTGTAAATAAATTGTAACATATGAATTTATATAATTAATAAATATTATGCGTGGATAAAATAAATAATAAAAAAATTTTATTTTAAATAATAGGATAGGAATTTTATATAATTAAGAATAAACCGACAGTTGGGAATATGTCCGGATTTTAGTCCGTTCCGAAATTCGGATGTCTTGATTTCAGGCTCTCTACTGTAAATTCTATTTATATGTGTGCAAAGTTTCATAACTCCAAGTTGATAATTCTTGAAAATTCTTTGTAACTTCACCCTTCCCTTAAGGGGATAAGGGACACTGAATCTCAATTTTAAAAAGGCTGAATTTTCAAAGGCATTTTTATAATGAGAAAATAAAATGTTTTTACATATAACATAAAAGACAAAAATCCACCAGAAAATTATTTTGATTTAAATAAAAGACTGTTTGAGGAAAATTTAGTCGTCCAACAATGTCTAAAAAAATGTTCCTAG
>CM063508.1:153177355-153229855 GCA_032207245.1 Pardosa pseudoannulata
GCTCTATTTTGCTCTTAAAGCATTTTCTGGCTCCTTATTGTTATTTTGACTTTAATTTCAACCAATGCAGTCGGGCATTAAGATGGCTCTACAATTGACGCTGTCCTTTAACATGGATTGCCCTCGTGCCTTACACAAATATGCAATTTTCTTAGAATGAATAACTTTCGATCAGATTATTACTTTCCTCTCGTCAAGTCAAGGATTTTTATATTCGATTCTATTTTTACTGTCTTAATCCTTTTTTTTTTCATCTTAAATCCCGGAGAGATATTTCCGTGTTTTATTGCTTTTTTCAAATGTTCGTGGATATCAATCACGCTTGAAAATATAAATACTTCTTTGGGGATTAACTGTTTTCGGTTCCTACGAAGCTTTCTGTCCGTAAATAATTAGGAGATGAAACTTTGCAGCTGGTTACAGAGGGTGATCATCCATGAGAGAAAACGTCTAGGTAAGCGTAATTACTGATTTATTACTTCGTAGTCGAGGTAAAAAAATGTAGAGTAAGATTATTCTGCTGTCATTTAAAGTTAAATAGGAAGCTTACAAAACGCAATTTTCCCATGCTGCTAGTTGAGTGTTACAACTGGACTACAATTGACGTCTAATGAACTGGCGGGTCGTCTTCAATTCATATTGGCGGCATTGATTGGCAGTATCCAGAAGTTGTGTTTTACTTATCATCAGAGGTAGCATCTTGCGTGAAACGAGTGGGTGGAATTTATCTTTTTATTTTTTGTATATTCCTTGATGATTATTTCTGTTTTCTCGTGTCAAATTTCATTTTTATCGTCTTAGGATGAGAACTCTTCCAGATGGCATAGGGGTTATTTAGTGAGTTGGAGGGACGCGTTGATTAGTTATCTCCGACCTTGTTGACCTCTTATCCAGAGGACTTTTGGATCCAAAAATTTATCCTGCACTACTTTATTTAAGCAGAAAGCTATTTATAAAGCCATGTTTTTCTTGAACTGAGATTTGCTGTCTTCGGTGTCCAAAATCGAGGTGACCCTCAGCATCCTTGCGCAAACGGCAGATTCATATCTCATCCGTTGAAGATGGATGAATCCTAGGAAACCTTACATTGGTAACAGACTCTAATTTGTGAGTTATCTGAGAAAAACCATGAAGAATGCGTTTAGATCACCTGATGGGTTCTTCCAGATTTCGACTCATTACAATGCGAAATGATTTCACATATTTAAAAGCATTGCTTATTGTAGTCGCTCGAGTATAGTTCACTTGTTGAAAAGTAGTTTCTATACAGTAATATTTTCAATATTACTAAGAATATTCGGTTTTGAGAATTTCCACTAAATTCTAGTACTAAAATTTAGTTTTGATATCATAATTGCATTTACCGTCTTGTAAAAAAAATTAGTTTTTCTTCTATTTATATTTCTTTTAAGCTCAGTTACTTTTTTTTTTTGTTTATTTAATTGGTACTTTTCTGAAAGAGAAGGGAAGTGCTACTCTCATATCTATATTTTTAGTTCTATTTTGCAATCTTTATGAAAACTTTATCATTGTACGTAAAATACTTCACTATTAAGTATTGCATCATTGATTTCATTTTCAGAGAAATCGAAAGAAAGTGTAATTGTTTTAAATTGTAGCTATCATGTGATTGATTGCTTTTAATTATGATATCACCAAACAAGGGGTTCGGAGATTTTAAAATTGAAAGTATTTTGGGGACTTTATGGCAAACCATATAGATTTTTATATGGAACACACACGCACATATGTGTGTGTATATATATATATGTGTGTGTGTAATATTAAAATCCCTTATTTCCGTATTTTAATATTAATTTAATAACTTTTGTTCATAAAGTAAGTTCGGGGTTTGCGCGGTAATTCTGATTTTTCCCTCCAGAAACGCTATAGACTTAATTCAGCCTCTGTCTGTACTACTTTAGCCAATAGTTAGCGCGTTCTCTTTAAGCATGGGTATTTTTTATCACGTGATCAATTGTGCTTAGAGATTATTCGTAGTCTTTTTACCTGAGGAATCTCTACTTGAAAAGGTATGTGCGGGATCACATTATCTATGTGCACGATGTTTTAAAAGTGATTGACTGCTGTATGGATTTCATGTTTCTTACCAGAAATAAACTGTGTTGTGATTTTGAATGAGTCTCGCCCATATAACACACACACACACACACATATATATATATATATACACGTATATACATATATGGGCAAACTAATTCTTTCTCTCACTCACACGCATACATGCATACATATACACAAAAACAAGATGTACTTCATGAAACTTCCAAAGCCGCCGATTTCGTGATGGGTTGCAATTTCTGAACACAATATGTCCATTAATTAAATCCATCATCGAACAAGAAAAATTTTAGACACAAATATAATTGTGACTTAGACATACCTCAGCGTAACCTTGTCCTCAATATTTTGACAAGTCAAAGCCATTTAGCACCATTTGAAGATAACGTCTGTAAAGACATCAAAGCATCATTTCGTTATCACAAAATGTCATCTACGTGGTGTAATGAAGCCAGGGGACATAACTCAAAGGTTTTGGACTGGATGGACGTGTATTATCTCGGAGAACACATCGGAGAGAGATTTCAACTATTTCTATTGTAATATTTCATGAAATACTGTAAGTTTATAGTTACCTGCTGTGTAACCTCGTTTCGTTTTCCATTTGCGTTGGATGTGTTATGGTTACCGTTTACTTTTAATCTTGACATCATTTAATAAGCTAGTTGCGTGTAATTTTTTTTCAGACATATTAATCACGGTGGGGTTTTCGTCATTATGCAGAGAAATGCTGACAGAGATAATAAATATGCAGCGTTTGATGCTTGTTATCTTCGTGTGGTTATATTCACTCATCCTTGATACCGGGAGTTTTTCATTACCCCTTTTTAAATATTTTCATATCGTCTGATTCATCACCGCGTTTCGGCGTATCAGCCTCGTCGGTTTTTTCACCCTGCCTTATCTGAGCGATAAGTTGCATTCTGGGCCTTTCCGATTTTTTTTCCCATCTCCATGGTACTCTTTTGTTATTTCCGCTGGCCTCTTGGTGTGCTGATCTTCAAAGATCAAACTGTCAGTGGCGTGACATTCGGTTTATTTGAGTTTACAATAACCGTGATATGATAATGTGCTGCTTCCAAGATTTTCTATGATGTGATGTCTACTTTTAAGTTTGTAGGAGGATTAGAAGAATGTGTACCGAGTGGAATAAATTTCTTTTAGTGCTAATCGATATAAAAATTGAGTACTTAAATTTCAGTGACTGATCTTTTGGTACTTTAATTCATCGTACCTTTAATCAACGTCTTTATACAATTTGGTGTATTCATTAGTGTATATTCTAATACAGTGATTTCGAAAGTATATTTTACTTCAGTGTGTAATCGACGACCTTCTTGCATTTGTCTGATAATTTTGTGAAGATTTCATTACATTGCTTATTTATTAGATTCTGCTTTAAATACAGCTTAAGTTTCGTTTTTTGGATGTTTCATTGGAGGATATATTTGGATAACTCTTAAACTAACAAAATTAGAAAATTGCGGAATCGAAAGGATTACCGTGAAGATCTTCATTTAGAAGCATATTCACATTGTGTTAATTTTATTTAAATTTGTCACTTCCGCTTTTTGCACGTTAAAAAACTGTTGGTTGTGGTTAGGAAAACTGTAAATATCCATCGTCAACTTGGCATCCGATTGTTTTTTGAAACGAGTAGGCAGTTTAAGTTGGCTGCAAACGAATACTCCGAAACTAGTTCCAAACTATAATAGAGAGAGGAGGAGAGAGAGAGAGAGCGGGTTAAAGAGAAAAGCGCATTCCTTAGTTAGGCAAGTAATCATCCATGCGTTGCTCGGGGCTGCTGGCGACTTCTTGGTGTCGCCCAGACCTGTTTTCAGCGCTCTCCGCGGCGGTGTTTCGCGAAGTCAAACAGTATCTACCTTTGGTTTCGATGGGACGTCCCGTGGACATCGTGCGCCGTACGATTACGAACCGCTTCAACAACTTCCTGGGTAAACCCCCGATGCTGCATTTGTTTGATATGGTTCATCAGAAGGCAGCGGGAGAAGAGAAGTTGTCCGTTTTGGGGGTGTTGTGGACCCTGCTGCAAAACAAGGACGAAATCTTGCAGCTGGCGTGGAATTTTAACGATGAGTTGGTGTTCAAGAGAATTGAGTCGATATTTCAAGATAAACTGTGCGTTTATTTCGCAGATCATGTGCACAGAGTTTTGTTATCTATATGCCCTCTCTGCAAGCGTGAGAGGTAAGTGTTTATTATAAAATTATCCCTGAAATATTCCACAAAATGGAAAGTAGCATAAAAAGAAAATACAGTATTTAGCAATATTGATTTATATAACTTCGATTTATAGCTCTTAACATATTACATTTACTTGTATTTTTTTAATACTATTCATGATAGTGTTTATTATATAACTGTATGTAAAATGCTTTTTTTTATGTATACAGAATAGTATTGGCATTTTTCTTTCGTTTAAACGATAATTTTTCTCTGTATCACTGCATACAGCATATTTTAGCTAAAAATTTACACTGATATAAATTATATATTTTAAATATAGAGCATCGTAAATGTTTAATATATATGTATGTGAATACGTGTATATATTTACATAAGAATTCACCTTTTTAAATCTTTGTTGTCATTTATAATATACATACGATAATTTTTCTCTGTAGCAATTCATACAGTATATTTTGGCTGAAAATTTACACTGGTATAAATTATATATTTTAAATAATGGCATCGTAAATGTTTAATATATATGTATATATTTATATAAGCACATGTTATTATATGTGTATATATTTATATAAGCATTAATCTTTTTAAATATTTGATGTCATTTTTAAATTGTAGGAAATTAAGTGATAAAATTTACCTTTCAGTAATTAAAGCCCTTTGGGCTTTGACTCACGAATTGTTAAAAATTAACCATATAGGTTCTCAATGTAGTGATGAAAATTGTTTCGTAATGCCAGATTAACCATTTAATTAGTTTGCCAATTGTTGACAAGTAATGAATAAGACAAGTAATGAACCTGATTGTATAATTAGAATTTGATTACGTTGTTCCGGTCATTTTAATTTCTGATGCAGCAGCATCTATTACAGGTCTGGCAAACGCCGTTTGCCAGATATGTGTATGCATAATATATGTATATGTGTATGCATAATATATGTATATGTGTATGCATAATTATGTATATGTGTATGCATAATTATGTATATGTGTATGCATAATATATGTATATGTAAATGGATAATATATGTATATGTGTATGCATAATATATGTATATGTAAATGGATAATATATGTATATGTGTATGCATAATACACATGTGTATATGTATACACATATATATGTATGTGTGTATATATATATATATATATATATATATACACGCATATGTATGTATGTATACATATGTATGTTTATATGTATACACATGTATGTATCTATGATACACATGTATATAAGTATAGTATATATGTATAGTATATATGTGTGTATATATGTATAGTATATATGTGTGTATATATGCATACACATGTATATATGTATGTATATATGCATATGTGTATGCATAATACACATGTGTATATGTATATGCGTATATATGTATGTACATATGTATATGTGCACACACACACACACACACACACACACACACATATATATATATATATATATATATATATATATATATATATATATATATATATATATATATATGCGTAATATGAGGTGAAAATTGAAAACATTGCATTTAAGTTTTTATTATTATTATTATTCATAAACTGACAATGGAACAGTTAATTAATAAATGTGCATACTTTTTTTAAAAAAAATTAACAAATCAATCGGATAATAGCAGTTATATTGTGTTATAAATATGAATATTGTGTTATTTAATAATGCAATGTTTGCTTCAATTATTAATTTCGTGAATTCTTCCGCCGGCTGCTATTTAGGAAAACCAGGTTTATTACTAAAATCTGTGAAAATGTCGTGATTTTTGACATTCAAATTCTCACATCACTGAAAATTTTCCTATATAGTGTTTTCATTTCATCAAAGTTTTCAAACTAGTGGAATGTAGCAGGCACCTATTATAGACATATTAATGTTTAATTTATGACTTTATTTATTTGGGGTGATGCGATCAAAATTGTTTTCATAGTGAAAATAAGATAAGATTTGTTGATAAGTTAGATGTATTTCGACGACCAATCGTATACTTGATAAATTTGAATGACCTTATGAAAGGGGAAAATATCACAGAGTTCTATCAAAGCAGAGTTAAAACCTATAGACAGTCAAACAATGTAAGGAAAATTATTCTATACATGCCGTTTTGCTAAATGACACCAAGAGGAAAAGCTAAACAAAAATTCCACTTATTCTTAATACCGACAAAACGAAAGGTTACAGCTTTGAATCCATACTAGTAAAAAAATAACTGAAGAAAAGGGGGTAATACACACACTTCCTCGTAAATGATATATACTTGTATTAAAACCAATTTGAATAGCTTTGTAAAGTATGATATGTGGAAATTTGAACTATTGTGTTATTTTTAAAATTTCCTTTATAAATCGTTAAAAAGAAATGTCCATGCCTTAAGTAACCATTTTTCATAAGGGGTTTTTTCCTGCTTCAATTGGTGGGATGTCTTCTAAGGTGTATCAATACAGTTCCTTTCTACATAAATTTACAGTGTCTATTTTATTTCTTATCTGCTCTTCAATAGTCTTTTCATATGAATTCTTGAAAAATTGTGACTGAATATGTATTGTGCTACCTTTCGGTGAGATGTCAATGGGTTCGAATTTCACTGCTCATATTTGTAGTTTGTCGAAATTGGCTGTCAGCAATAGAATTCGGTCTAATAGAATGAAGACTCCGTTGTTAAAATAATGAAACCGCTTTATTCCTGTTAAAATAATGAAATATGCTTTATTCCTTTTATAAATAATAAAATACACTTTATTCATTTGGCACACACTTTGTGTTAGGCCAAATTTTCTCTTGGGATTGCCTTTTATAAGCCTAATTAAGCCTCACAATTTTCAGTCCTAGAATGATATCCCTAATTTCCTTTAAAATAATGAAACCGCTTTATTCCTGTTAAAATAATGAAATAGGCTTTATTCCTGTCATAAATAATAAAATACACTTTATTCATTCGGCACAGACTTTGTGTTAGGCCAAATTTTCTCTTGGGATTGCCTTTTATAAGCCTAATTAAGCCTCACAATTTTCAGTCCTAGAATGATATCCCTACTTCTCTTTAAAATAATGAAATAGGCTTTATTCCTGTTAAAATAATGAAATATGCTTTATTCCTTTTATAAATAATAAAATACACTTTATTCATTTGGCACACACTTTGTGTTAGGCCAAATTTTCTCCTGGGATTGCCTTTTATGAGCCTAATTAAGCCTCACAATTTTCAGTCCTAGAATGATATCCCTAATTTCCTTTAAAATAATGAAACCGCTTTATTCCTGTTAAAATAATGAAATATGCTTTATTCCTTTTATAAATAATAAAATACACTTTATTCATTTGGCACACACTTTGTGTTAGGCCAAATTTTCTCCTGGGATTGCCTTTTATGAGCCTAATTAAGCCTCACAATTGTCAGTCCTAGAATGATATCCCTACTTCTCTTTAAAATAATGAAATATGCTTTATTCCTGTTATAAATAATAAAATACACTTTATTCATTTGGCACACACTTTGTGCTAGACATAATTTCCTCTTGGGATTGCCTTTTATAAGCTTAATTAAGCCTCATAATTTTCAGTCCTAGAATGATATCCCTACTTCTTGGAGACTACTTTTTTGTAGTTAAAGGGATAAACTGTTTACAAGCTGAAATTAACTTTAATGTGCAATGAATCTTTATTTTTAAAATGACAGCGTATTAATTGCTTTTCCTTGATTTAAAATAAATGTTTATACTGTTTCTTGTAGATGTAACAATAGTGATTCAACTGGAGAGCGTTCTAGGTTTAATATGCAATAAATTATTTTTTAAGGTGAAAGCATATGTATACTTGCCTTACTTTTTAAATATATTTTAAGTTGTCTTGCTAATGTAATAGTAGTAATAACGTTCGACAAAATCTCGATAATGTTTATGAGAAAATTTATCTTCCAATCAGGATCTATGATCTCGAAACTTAAGCATGTCTGAAAAAATATAAAGCTACAATTTTTGTTCATCTTTCCCTACATTTCATTTATATGAAATTCTAAATTATCTATACATTATAAAGTATACACATACATTTATCTTCAGTAACAGTTTATGAAGCGTAACGTAAATAGTGAAAGTTTATTTTACTCTCACTGGACATGATCCTGTGCGTAGGAGTTGGTTCATTGACATCCCATCTCCGTAATATCCTTTGTTAGACTACAAAGAAATTCTTTTATTCTTATTATATCCCAATATCTTTACTGTGCGCGTAAAAACCGCACAATGGTATCACAAAAGCCTCTCGTGCGATGATAACGTGAACGTAACTTACTTGAAAGCAGTTTGGGGTCATGGAGTTCGGCCTACAAAGACCTCGAAAAAATATGTCGCAATAGGAATATTAAAGGCGATTATTAACTTTCTCTGGTCTTTGTTTTTAGTTTTGTTATTGAGTCTTGCGGTAATTTTAGATTTATCGTGCTACCGAGCAAGGTTCAGTAGTTAAGTATGTCCCCAACTAAATATATCTCTGTGGTTGGTGAAAGTTTTTGATTTTATTTCTTTCAGGTTTCACTTTCAAAAAAAAAGTATCACATGCATTTCACACATTTTAAAGTTCTTGTTCTGGAGATTTAATTTTTTATTCTTATCGAGTGGTATGTCTGTTACTTTTGGTGTACATTTTACTTGATCTCCAAATGTTAAAGCACCCTTGTAATAAAATGACAGCGTTAATTTTCTTTCAATACTTAAAAAGAAATCCATAGAGATATAACGTAATATTTAACTTTAAACGTATTTGACCGTACAACTGCTGTTGTGCAGTCCAGCAGGTCGTTTGAGTAAATAAAGGGTAAGCGTTTTGTAAGTAAACGAATATAAATCTGAAGATTAAAAAGCTTTCTAACTGGTAAAACGAAAAGATGAACAAAAGGATTTACAATGCTTAAAATAATTATAAGAATAATAAAAACTATCGACAAGGCGAAAGTCAAAGCACTTCTTTGAGTAGTCAATACAAATTTTTCATGTACATTCAAGGAACTCTGGTTTTGAACAATTCATGCCTTTATAATGTGCTTTTTATTTGTATCTGCTGGCATCTTAGGATTTTTTAAGGATCTTTTTTTTTCCGGGTTCCTTACGATTGGCATCTGGTCGAACACCTGGTCCCGTATCTCATTTAAATGAGTTTCTCTAGGCAAACCACCTGGCATAAGACCATTTGAAAGGAAGGAGCATTTCAATTAATTAATATTAATTTAAAATGTCAGCTAATTGTATTTGAAGTCTTAGCATATGACTGGTAAAAGCATTTAAAGGGAAAATTACTAGAAACACAGGTATTCACTTTGATTTTCAAATAATCCACCAACTGATGTGATGCTATCTGCTAGACTGTCTTAAAATAACATATTTAAAATATAGCTTTGGACATGAAACTTGATAAATGACCTTGACAGCAAACTTCAGAATAGAACTGAAGAAGACGAGGGGCATTTACGATTAATTTACGATTTTTAAAGAGGAAATGTTTAAGGATGAAGGTCGAGAAATTTGTAAGATCGGGACAGTAGTTAAAAGTTAAAGGCCTAATTTGGTTACTTGATTATATGAAATGTGATTTGGATATGGACCTATTAGAAATTATATTAGAGAAAGCTGTAGTACCTTAGTTTGGGTTAATATATAACATTTTGTCCACAGGGGCACCACAAATTAAGGTTTTAATCTGTACTTAAGTATTTTAATCTGGAACAATTGAACCTTTGCTTTGTAGAATTTTAAAAAACTCTGTATTAAAAGCAAATATATATAAATAAAACAAAATTAAATTTTAATAAAAAATTCTTGTCAATTCTAGTTTTATTTTTAAAAAGTGAATTAATTTTGTTCGCATTATTTAAACAAGTTTGTACCAAAAAAAGCTTTTGTGCAGATGAATTTACATAACAGTATATTAAACAGGTTATACAACTTTGTCTAGAAAATGTTAAGGGGGAAATAAATATACGAAATATTTGTTGCAGTTTGGGAATGGAGGGCTTACGATTGCATTTCACTGCCTAGCAGTTAGTTACTTGATTATACATGAAATGTGATTTGGATATGAACCTCTGTAAACTTATATTAGAGAACTGTGTACCACAGTTTAGAACTCATTCCAAAGGAGAGACTGTATTTATTCGAGTGTTGGTGATATTATAGATTAGTTATTATTCAACAATAATTTTTATTCAAGTTTTAACTGTAAAAATGCCTGTGTATTCCTTTACGAGATATAATACTTTCATTAAAAAGTGAATTCTATTCTGAAAAAGGAAAGTTGCCATTTTTACCAACCTGTTTAGAAACGACCGAATAAACCTAGACTGTCAAGTGTCTAGACAGCAAAGGTATAGATGGAAACATAAGAAAAGCATTTCAGTAATTGAAAATGAGGTAATATTTTATCGTTCTATTTTTAGCTCACAAGGGCAATTGATTCTTTCCCAGAAGAGTCTGATTTACTTAGTTATGGTCAACGCATTATCTTTCTTCTTTTATCGTTGAGTCTTTTGTCGTGGAAATTCGTATTGACTGCTTTCGATTGTTTTCAATGCTATTGTTAAATGGAAATTCATGCCATAACTGACAATAGTACATTGAACTTAAATTATATACTGTTAGTTTCCGCTCTTGCTCACAGGATTCTAGACAAATAACTATGTTCTATAATGAGACTACGCCAAGAGCAGTTCAGACTTGTAATTCTATTCACCATCTGTAATTTAGATTGCGTTTTACCTTTGTTTTAAAATGATACTGTCTTCTGTTTCTCATCGTAAATAACAAAAAAAAAAAAAAAAAAAAGTTTCAACGACATCAAACTTTTAGATTCGCCATCGATTCTACAACAGTAATTGTTATTTAGCGATTTTCAGCTGACTCTATATTTCAAGATTACTAAAAAATATAGTAGATGTATTATTGTAAAACTCACTCTTAATATTTTTTTCTTATTTCTGTTTTCATATGATTAGACAGGGAAAAATATGCTAACGCTAAATAACAGCAAAAAATTACTTAAAATAAATCTGATTCCTCCCTTTGAAATTTTTAATTATACGTTCAGACACACATACATACATATTGTATTTTTATTTGCTTACATTTTATTGTTCTATTTTCTGTAGATATCATTAAACAATTTTTCATATAGAATCTTATTTTAAACTAGCATATAGCCCGTCATATGACGGGATCAGTTAATATTTTTTTTTCTGAGAATTGTCTGGTACATGATCAATAATAATTTGTTTATCTTCATACAACTCTAAAGGCTCACGATACTGTGAATGCAGTTTAGAATCACGTTGAATTCATTTAGTCAAACCGTGTGGTTATGTATAAAAAACAAACACACAAACGAACAAACTTTTTAATTTTCAAAGATATATAACTTAAACGCTAGATATTTATTAGTCCGTGAAATAGACTCCTAGACTTTTATAAAAAGAATTTGTTGTTAATACCGGTGATAAAATTTTCATTGCAACAAAATATAATCAACGATTAAATTTAAAATTATCACATATGTACCTAATCTATTATTTAAGCCAAATATAAAAGAAAATTATATACGTAATATCTAAGTTCAGTGATAAAACGCATGAAAATAATGCAGACGATATTTAAATAATTTAAAATAAGAAATGATTAAATGAGATGGTTAAAGAAATGACGTCATAATGCTAGAAAAAAATGTTATGTGGTAAATTTAGGGCCGATCCCACCAAAGTCGTTTAACGCTAAGTGCGATTGATCTCGGTTTAAATGGAGAATTGCGATCCCTCATTGGTTGGCGCCAGGGTTAATCGTGGCTAATCGTAGTTAGCCGTTAAACGACTTTGGTGGGATCGGCCCTTAATCGCCTGCTCTTAAGCGGGGAAAATAGGTTTGAAATAATGCCATTAAACGCTCGAAAAGTGAGGAAGGGGTAGATTTCGAACGTTTTGAAGAAGACAGTATTTATTGCTGTGATATGAAGCATATTTATACCAATTTTTTTTAGAATTGGATCGATAGTTTAGAAGATAAACTTTACTCGCTTTGAATTTTGATAACCCTAACTCATCAAGAATTCATTAAGGCGATTTCACGCAGCAGGGCACATCTCAACTCATGACAATTCAAACTTTAGTTTCAAGTGGAAGGGCAGTTTATTGTTTGCCTATTGGCTGTTGTAAACATGAAAATGAATGGGAAGGGCATTTTAGTGGTTCGCGACTTTGCACGAAATTGCTCTATATGGATGCCCCTATCCATTCCAGATTCAACCACTTCATAAATTCGAGGACAGACAGATAGATAACTTAGGATATTATTATATGGGAGATTTGGAATTATGCTGAAAATTTAAGCTTTGTTTACATTTTTAAAAATTGGTAAAATAATTTTGTAGTAATTTCTTTCTTGTGTATTTGTTGAACTAGTAATTACTTACACCTGTAGATTATATTTATCTTTCTCCTTTTGCAATAGATGCTCTAGAATAATCTGCTAATCGGATTTTTACAAAGTTATTTTGCTGTTTTAGGAGATTAGTAATATTTTCAAAGATAGGAAAACAAATCGGCACAATTTCTGTTCTATTTGGTGTTTCTTCTGATTTTCATGAACTAAAACTTCAAAAGCGATAGCTAGTAAAGAGACTGTTACCCTTGAACTAGGGGAAATAACTGCAAATTCCATTCCAAGATAGTTCATAAAAATAGAGATGTTCTGCGGAAAAGCTGTCATTGACTCAGCAGAGCGCAGAAATAATATTTCTTAGCAATGTAATATTCGCCATGTTGTGAAACACGAGACTAAATCGATCATCTACAGTCCGTAATCCAATTTAAAGTGATTTACATCAGATAAGCCTCTCGGATTGAGGTTGCCAGACGGCCCTAATGATTCATGCAGTGAAACCTCATAAAAATGCACCTCCAGTTGAAAATAACTGCAGCGAATACGACCTTCTGTGTTCTTTGATTGCTATATTATACTTTAAATCAGTGATTATGCATAAGCAGAGCTTTATGCACCTGGAACGTATTTTAAATGGGGTACAGTCTGATTATTTTTGAATTATAAATTTTTTTGTTACCTGCTGGAAAATAATGAAGTCGTTATTTTGGGCGTCATGTCGTATCCGGAATCCCACATGTGGAAATTTCATTTGATTCAATGTAAAAAAAATCAGATGAACTAGAAAGTTATATATATATATATATATATGTATATATATATATATATATATATATATATATATATATATATATATATATATATATATATATATATATATATATATGTGTGTGTGTGTGTGTATGTATATGTGTGTGTGTGTGTGTGTGTGTGTGTGTGTGTATGTATATGTGTGTGTGTGTGTGTGTATGTATATGTGTGTATGCGTGTGTGTGTGTGTATGTATATGTGTGTATGCGTGTGTGTGTGTGTATGTATATGTGTGTATGCATGTGTGTGTGTGTGTATGTATATGTGTGTATGCATGTGTGTGTGTGTGTATGTATATGTGTGTATGCATGTATCTGTGTGTGTGTATGTATATGTGTGTGTGTGTGTGTGTATGTATATGTGTGTGTGTGTGTGTGTGTGTATGTATATGTGTATATGTGTATGTGTGTGTGTGTATGTATATGTGTATATGTGTATGTATATGTGTGTGTATGTATATGTGTATATGTGTATGTATATGTGTGTGTATGTATATGTGTATATGTGTATGTATATGTGTATGTGTATATGTGTATATGTGTATGTGTGTGTATATGTGTATGTGTATATGTGTATATATATATGTATATATATGTATATATATATGCATATATGTATGTATATATATGTATATATGTATATATGTATATATGTGTATATATATATATATATATGTATGTATATATATATATATATATATATATATATATATATATATGTATATGTATATATAATAGTAAAGGTGGATTTTTAAGGTTTGTTTGGAGCACTACGGTCTACTTTTTGCAACACGAGGGCTAATGAGACCGGGACCTACTGCTTAAAGCCGATTCCGAACGGCTATACACATCCTTGCCGCTGTGGGATTCGAACCCACGAACTCCCGTTCCGAAGGCCAGCACCCTAACCATTCGGCCATCGTTGTGGATTTTTAAGATTGCATGATTTTGCTTTTAATTAATCTTTTAATATCCAATTTGCAATTAGTGATATACAAAAGTGATTAATATTTTAAAATTAATTGATTATTTTAAAACTAATTCGTTTTCCATTGCTTCATTAGTAGGTTTCGAAATGTACTGTCCTGATACGCAATAATATAGCCATTTTTGTTTATAGAACACCTTTAAGAAGTTTGTTCGTTTGTGTGTTTGTTTTTTACACATAACTACACGGTTTGACTAAATGAATTCAGTTTGATTCTGAACTGTATTCACAGTATCGGGAAACTTTAGAGGAGTATTAAGATAAATTTTTGAACGTGTACCAGATAATTCGCTGCCACAAAACAAACCTGCCTCATAAGGTACTTTACAATTCCGGAAAATTAAAAATTTTACTAATCCCGTCATATGACGGGCTATATGCTAGTTTATAAATAGTAATCACACCTGAAATGTATTTTAAAAACACAGTTTTTCCAATTGTTTTAAGCAATTAAAATGACAAAACCTTTGTTTCAATTAAATTATAAATATTATTTCATGCTGGTAGTGACTTATTTGCAGAATTTTATGAAAATTGGTCAGTTATGAAAGTGCAGCCCGCAGTTTTGCATAAATTTTCTAATGTGACTCTCGAACTCTTACAAGTTGGAAATCCCTGAGATAGAATATCGAATTTTCATTAAAATTCAGCTATGCTTAAATTCTACACAGTCCCTTTAAACGCATTGATATAAGATCTCAATGACTATGTCTATGGGTGTATAAAGGAATGTTACATTTTTTAGAATTATAGAACTTTGAATCGTTTATTTTGATATTATTATTATTATTCTGAAGTCAATGCTTATTATACTCGCACGTAAGCACGCAATTGCAACCAAATTTCCCCTTAGCATTTATCTGTTTCTGCTTTGTTTGACTTTCAGTTATTTCGTGTGGAAACTTGTTTTCAGAAACATTTATATAAGAATTTAGAGCGTATAATTTCCCCTTTTCTGTGTCCCTTTACGTGCTAAATATTAACACAATCAGTGCTAACTGTCGCTCTGGGGAACAATTATAGCAAATCGTTCTTTTGGTTTTGATTATTTTATAACGCATTTGTTCTTTTTGTCACAATATATTCACTTTTACTTTCGGACCATTATCTCACTATCATGTCTCGCTCTAACCATTTTTCGTGAACATTGTAATGCTATAACTTGTTCCAGTATTTAAAAGGCATACCGTTTTTATATTTAAAAAAATTAGTTTGTTTTTCAGTTTTGAACTGAGTGTTTTGTTGTGAATTGTTGAAAGTAGTGAAAAAGATTTTAAAAAGCTTAAATTAACACATTTGGAAGTGCTTTCTCCATCACAGATAAAAAAAAATTAAGATTTACTAGATTTACTGTTATTTATCTAATTTTATTTCACCTGAAACATTATCAACGTAGATTCATTGCATTGAACATGATATAATTATCGTTAATTGGGGTTCAACCAGCAAAATAGATGCCTTTTATTTCTATATATATATATATATATAGTGTGTGTGTGTGTATGTATGTGTATAATATATCACAATTACTTAACTTTAATATTTTCCCAGCCTCTAAATGTCTTAATCAAAGGAATGTCCTCGACTTAAAATTCTTTCGATCCATTTCCGAAAGCTTTCCATCCTATAGATGTAAATTTTGTCTATTCAACACGTTTCCTAGCTGTAGCCGGCAAATGGCTCCGAGTTTTTCCTGATCTTACACTTAAATTCGCTGAGTAAGTGGGAAAATTCTGTCTCCGCTCTTAGGTTCACCTTTGTTCCAGTAGATTGATTTTTGTGTCTTTCCTTTGTCTGTCGGTGACTCGTAAAGATGTCCGTTTTAGCATCTCTAAAATAAAGTTTAATTAAAACTTGTGCCGTTCTCTTCAATGTGGCCAGACTGCATCGTTCGTTATTACTGCTAGTTGATTAGCTTTCTCTTTGACTAGCAGTTTTATACAATTATTGGATTACATGTATATATGGGTATATGTATGTATGTATGTGTACATATATATGTATATCTGTGTATGTATATAAATAAATAAAATGTTCAAAGGGATCTATTTTGCGGGTTGAACCACAGTTAACGATGATTTATTTTCAATGCAATGAATCTACGTTGAAAATGTGTCAGTTTAATATGTGTGTGTATAGATATGCATTTCTAGCTCTGTATTAAGTAATTAGAACTTCCTTTGTTTTATGAAATTCAGTACCAACTGTTACAAATAGCTAGCATGATAAATCTCCTAAAATTTCATTTTACCCGGATGATTGAAAAATCTGAAACTGGATTGCATTTGCGTAAAACAATATGCCAATTGTGATGTCATACTCAGGGACAAAATTTTTCTTACTCCGAAAGTAACAGGATGCATAAATAAACAGGTTTCTCTTTATGCTTAAAAAAAAACTATAGACAATTCTATTTATTTTTCTTACATTCATTTTCCCCACATCGAAATATTTAGTGACAGTATATTTTACATTTTTATACGTTCCATTTCGCTTTTAGCCTATATTCAAATTTCTGTGGAATGAATGGTTTCTAATTTCTTTTTAAAGATAGATTAAAAGATTTCGTATATCTTTCATCTTAAAAATGGATATTAAATCACTTTTTGACCCATTGCGCTTAGCATCTCTTTTTAGTGATAGCTAAAAACTAGTTTGCAGAATCTTTGATTTCTCTGGAGGAACTTTTCTTTACTGCGAAAGTAGGTGACAATTCTATATAAAAAATTTACTAAATTTTCAAGTATTACTATTATTTATAGCTTTGTCATTTCCATCGACATTTTACAAGCCTTGCTCATAAACTTTATTTTTCGACTGGCACATCGATTGATATAATAGCAAATAATGGTATCTATTATAAAGCTTTACTTTAAATTACTTTGTTTATAGGTACTACCAAATAACTCTCTTCTCGGGAAGTTGCTGTTGTTGCTTATCCCCCTGGTGTAGGAAAACCTATACCAGGTCCATTAGACCCCATTGATATTTGCAATATGTTCAGGACTAAGGGTAATATGCAGATTCACTCGTGTGAGGAACCACGAGGAAGTGAAGACTGATTAACCTCAAATGATTCCTCAGCACCAAGCAGGTACCAAGCATAAGAGCCCCAGGTTTGGCCGGCCACCTGTAGACGTATTGTCAGCAAAATAGTATGCTCACCTTATTTAAGGGTTATATTCTTTCCATCCGAATGCACGTGCATAAACCGTTGATTAAGAGTGTAATCGGATTGCGAACACTGCGAGCTGAATAAACCCGTTCGCAATCTGACTTATCACAAGTTTCCAGCATTTATGCAAATGTGTAAAAAGCAAATGTGGATATAAGCACGAAAGCACGTGCTTGCTCTCTCTCTCTCTTTTTAATTGCTGCTGTTTGTAAGTGCGTAGTAGGTATGAGAAGAAATAAAGTGTATTTCTTATTTTTAAGACGTTTTGAACTTTAATAGGCCCAAGTCACATACCATGCATTCACCACTGCTATTATATTAGCCTTCAGAGAGCTAATTAAAAGAAATATCGTCTGACACGTATCATTGGAGAACTTGGAGGACATTGCGACCACGATTACATGCCTCAGCTGTCATTAATGAACACGGCATATCTTTGACCTGCTCGGGCTTCGATCCCATGCCCCTACGGCTACTAGATCGCTGCCTTTACCGACTGAGCTACCTAGACTTTTAATAAATAACACACTATGATGTCCAAACTGACACCTGGTTATGCAGACTGTATAAACTTAAGATATTATTAAGAGATTATTACTTAAGTAATTACTTGAGTATATTACTTAATAGATTTAAGAAATTCATTAATATATATTCAGTAGATATGATTTGGGCTAAGAGATGTCTGTACCTGCCGTATTGGATTCATCTTTCTTAATGTTAACCTATATGAGAAATATAAAATTTCCTCTCACCGGCTCTAATTTCAAGAATTTTTTTAATCATACCACGTGATAAAACAGTGATGTATTCAGCAAGAAATTATTTTTAACTCAGTTGAAAAAAATAAAGGAAAATATATTTAATTATAAATTATTTGCTAAAAATTTTGGTATACTCTTTTGCAAACACAAATAAGTGCATTTCAGATTAAAATTAAAAAAAGTAAAAGACAGCATCCTAAAAAAAAATTCTGTTCAATCCTGTGGTATATATATATATATATATTTTACATATGTATAATATGTGTGTGTGTGTTTGTAAAGAAAAGTAAGCTAGATCGGAAAACTAATGTAAGCATTTTGTATAAAACCCCCAAGACACCCGAGAAAATTCTCAGGGGTTTTCAAATCTTAAATCAAGGGCAAAAATTCCTGCGTCCTTTTGTTTTCCCCTTATTTATTTATACATATTTATAAGTACGTATATATATATATATATATATATATATATATATATATATATATATACGTACATATAAATACATATACATGTGCACACATATACATATATAAATAAATATATATATTTCTTTTAAAGAATCTGAAAATGCAAGTCTGTTAGAGGGAATTTTATTTTTTCTAATAGCTTATTAAGCGAGAGAAATCCAATATGCCAGGTTTAGAACTCATTTTAATCGTTAAAAGAAGATATTTATCTCATAATAAGAATTTAATAATTGGTTTTTTTCTTTTCATTATTAATTTATTCTTACATTTTATTATAATAAATATTTAAATCTATAAAATAATTTTCATGTGGTTTATTTATTTAAATTAATATATATTTCATAACAATTTAAGAAGAAAAATATAACATATTTTTATATTGTTATACGTGGTATAAGATCTTAATCTAAAAAATTCTTTTATATAAAATATTTATTTATATATTTAATTTATATTATAAAAAAAAATTAAATTTGTATATAATAAATTAATTTATATTAATTCTGTAGTTTTTATATTTATTTTTAAAATTATTGAGTTCAGTATCTATTATCTTTTTTTTTTTTTTTTTTTCGCTAAAGCTTTATTTATAAATACATAATAAATAATTACTTTAAATATTCAAAAAAACAATTTAAATATTTTTCTATTATTATATTATCATCAAATTAATGTATTAAATAAGAAAATATTAATCTCTTTTTACTAAACAATCTTTTATTTTTTTAAATATTTTATATTTTGGTTTTTTTTTTAATTTTAAAATTATTAATTATTACTATATTTATTTATTTCTTATTAGAAAATTATATTCTATTTTTATGTATTAAATTTTTTTTTCTATAATAAATTAATATTAATTATTTACTCAAAAAATTAATCTATTAAAAATATTTGATAATTATTTAAAAATTCTCACAATGATTTTTTTCATTTCCTTATGAATAAAACTATCCATAATTTTTTTTATTATTTAATTTTCTTATTTGTTAATAATATTGTCTTTTAATAATTATTTCCTTGTTTAATTTAAAAAGGATTATAAAAAAAAAATATTTAAATTTTTTTTATTTTTTTTTTATATTCATAAAATGTAATCTTTAAATAAAAATTTTAATTTTAAAAAACTTTTATATACTTTTTCTATTTTAACATTTTTGCTCCTAATTGTTTTACTGAAGCATATTACACAAAACTCTGACTGAATACACACAGACATATATGTAATAAGACGAACTTCACGATGGGTGGTTGCATTCATGGCCCATAAAAATGACACGTTTTAGCTAAAGACCTTTATTAAGATATCGTTGGAGGACGGGTTCCCACTTCATCATAGGGACAGGACAAACTGAGGGGTCAGCTAGCATGAAGTTATATGTAAAATACCCTTAACATCATTTCAGTCACCATTTCGGGATCATCATTTCAGTCAAAATCTGTGGGGGAAATCCTATGATGATGTGGGAACCCGTCGTCCAACGTTATCTTAATAATGTTCTTTAGCTAAAACGGTGTCATTTTTATGGGCCATGACTGCAACCACCCATCATGATGTCGGTCTTATTACATGTGTGTGTGTGTGTGTGTGCGCGTAATATGTTTGCCAGGTTTGAAATTTTAAAATAAAAAATTGAAACATTAATAAAAAGAGAGCGAACTCTTTGTGATGCGTAAGAATATGGGGTTAAACTACATTATTTCAGGGAAAAGCGTATTAAGTGCCAGTGAGAGCAATTAAATCTTGTAGGTTGGTGAGCTATATTTTATAAAAGGTTAAGTACTTCCAGTTAGTATTGCAAATAAGAAATTTAGTCGTATTAAGACAATTTACTGAATTTTTGCATCTATTTCCCCTTTTAACTTTCTTTTTTTTCATTTACTGTTTTCAATTTCATATCTTTTGATAAACCATAGGTCGAGTAATTGCGTATATTTCATTTTTATTCTTTGCGTTCAAAAGTAGGTCGTATAATGCTTTTCTGGAATTCTTTTGATTTAATGTAAAAACAATGGCAGATGTGGTAACTGTTTCAAAAAAGTGTTCCAGACATTCGAGCAAAAAGTATAACAAAAAAAGTCTTTCTTCATGTTACTTTTCGAGACTGGTGTGTATCTGACGTTGACTGCCAAGTTATTTATAAAATAGAATGAATTATTCAACTGTGTTTCTCAAATATATATGTTTGGTAAAACATTAAAAATAGACCGAACTTTTGACAACGTATTATATTTTGTGACTGAACACACAAGCATCCCAGTTAAGATAAACCAGTGAAGTAAAGAATAAACTATAGTAATATTTACCACCATTATTATTATTGGAACAGAAATAGAGAAACCACAGAAGCATCTAGTGAAACAGATATTCTTTGTCTCTATATCCTGAAGTCTATTTATATCTTATTTGTACTTCCGAACCTGTGAGTAAATACCCTTTGCAGATCCGTTTGATGTCTATTTTGGAAATAACAATGTTATTTTACTGGGGGTAGTTTTTCTTTTATACTTTGTGTTAGAACTTAATACTACTAACATCATCTAATGTTTTACACGGTTTGTCTGACTTGACTAATTAACTTTTGAAATCCAGATGGAACGTGTATTCTCTTTTTATTTTCCATTTTCTTCGTATTCTGTGTAATTCTTTCCATCAATTCCCAATCTCTAGACTTCGCCTTTTGTCTAAATCGTAGCCTGTATTTGCACTTTGATTTAGTTGTACTTGGTAAAAAGATGGACGAAAATCGTTATACGAGAAGCTTGCGCATGTAGTCTTTGTTGAGTTAGCAGTTTACTCCGTACAAAGTCGCATCTGTCTGATAAACACTGAGAGCTGTCGTGTCCTGACTCATGAAATAATATGGTAAGATACGACAAGAGCCCCGAGATTACAATGTGGTTTTTCTCTTTCAGTCTAGATTTCTGGTTATGTCACTGATACCTTTATAACATACATGCTTTATCTTCAGATATTTAAAAAAAAATTTTTTTTAAGAGAGATTTTCGATATTGCTTTTAGTTTCTTTCTTTCAATATTGATAACGCACAATCATATAATTGGAATTTTATGTCCGGTTTCCATTTTTGTATCGGTTATCTCAAAATGAAATCGGACGTAATTGAAATATAATGATATTACTTTTCAGAAAGCAATTACCTCTCTACGTTTGACTTTTAAAGCGCAAATTGGCATACTTATTTTTTTTAATTTACTTGCATCTAGTTTCTCTAGGCTTCTTTTTTACATACATTACACATTAATGCAGTGATTGCCAAACCGTCGATTGCAAGCTACCAGTAGTTCGCGTTGAAATTTTCAGTAAATTACAGCATCACGGTCACGTTGGCTATTAATTTTTTTTAATTCCTTACATCCCCTATATAATAATAGCAGGCTTGCAATTCCGTCACTTTTCTCACCTTTAGTCACTTTTTTTACAATTGATCACTTTTAGTCACTTTTTTAAATAAACAGTCATTTTTAGTCACTTTTTTCATGGTGTATCACAGCAAAAGTCTGTTGTTGAAAAAAGAAAATCTGAATTAATAACAAAATATTTTAATAAAAGACCAAAAAATGTGATACTCTAATCTTAATTTTCATATTAAAATGTAATTAGTCATATGGTTTCCAGAATTTAGTGATTTTAAAAAGTCGTAAAGAAGTTCCTGAAATGTACATTTGTACTGAAATGTACATTTAATACATTAAAGTAATTTACGTCAAAGCACACATTTCTCTTTTTATTTTTCTTTACAATTTTTGTTTAGATACTCTAATTTAGCTATGTATATTTCAAAACATCATTAGTATATTGAGAAAATTGTGATTATAAAATTAATGTATTGTATGTATTCAAATCTAATTTATAGATTTTCTTGAATAAAAAGCAATGCTGAGTTGTGTTAAACAAATTTTTTTAACCTTTTCCGTATTTGACGCTAAAATCATGTCTTGCATGAGTCATTTGATTTAGAGTTAAAATAAATAGAAAAATCTTAATGATAGCATTGTAATCAAAAGGAGAAAAAAAAATCGCTGTTTTTTTCAATGTTTAGTCACTTTTTGGTCACTTATTCTGTATTATTTGTCACTTTTCTCACCTTTCTGAAAGTACCTCACCAGTTGCAAGCCTGTAATAGCCTAAGTTATCTGTACGTCTGTCCTCGATTTTATGAAGCGGTTAGACCTGGAATGGATAGAGGCATCCATAGTTAGCAAAATTCAAAGAGTAATGTTTATCTTCTCCTAAACTATCGATCCGATTCTAAAATAAATTGGTATAAATATGCTTCATATCACAGCAAAAAATACTGCCTTCTTTAAAACGTTCGAAATCCACCCCTTCCCCTCTTTTCGAGCTTTTAATGTCATTATTTCAACTCCTATTTTCCCCGGTTAAGAGCAGGCGATTAAATTTATCAATTTATCACACAGCAAATAGATAAAAATAACATTTTTCTAGCATTATGACGTCATTCCTTTAACCTTCTCATTGAATCATTTCTTATTTTAAATTATTTAAATTATGCCTTATTTTCATACGTTTTATCATTGAACTTAGATATGACGTAAATAATTTTCTTTTATATTTGGCTTAAAAAATAGAATAGGTACATATGTGATAATTTTAAATTAAATCATCGATTATTTTTTGTTGCAAGATAATTCTCAGCCAAAAACAAACCATTTTTTTACCTGCCTCATGAGGTACTTTACAATTTTGGAAAATTAAAAATTTTACTGATCCCGTCATATGACGGGCTGTATGCTAGTTTATAAAGAATAAAAGTCTACAAAGGTAGTGGAGAAAGCAACATACAACCCCAGCCCATCCTAAAGATTTAACGCTAGTCATTCAGCCAAAAGTTAACCAACAAATATAAGCTTTGATAGCTCATAATAACGTTTAGAAACGGTACGGGAGTTCACTCAGATCATAAGTTTGGCGAGCACTGCATTAAAGTATTAACACACAGCGCTTTGTGTAATAAATTTCTATTGCGTCAGTAACCAGAGCTGTAAACTAAGAGAAGTTGGATATTAGGATCCGGCATTACTCTGAAGTCCAAACAGACCTTAACAACTGCAAAACTTAGTTGGATAAAATGGGATTTTATCAACCCTAAAGAATTTTTCCTTTATTATTTGTATTTTACTGAGAAGTTTTTCTGTGTGTCTACATTGTCCATTTTATTAATATATTTAAATGACGAATCCAACAATTTTATTCTTCTTAAGAAAAGATGCATTATTAAATGTATTGCTGTGGCTCAATCGATATATTAGCAGCGGACACGACGGGGATACATCTCAGAACATGCACATGCACATACACACATGTGTATATATATATATATATTTGTGTGTGTATGCATGTGTGTTAATGACTACGTCATTTTTAGTTATCTAGCAATAAGGGGATTTCTAGCAGTAGGGCAAATCTCAACTTATGACAATTCTGGGTTTAGTTTCAAACGGAAGGGCAGATTATTGTTTGCCTATTGGCTGTTGTAAACATGAAAATGAATGGGAAGGGCACAATAGTAGTTCGTGACGTTGCGACAAATTGCTGTATAGGAAAAATTGTTGCGGTAAAGACACGTGACCTGAAATAAGTGTAAATAATAAAGCAAATAAATACAAGTCGTTAAATTTAGGGATATATCGTAACATTATGACCACAAAATTTAGTCGACAGATTTGGCTTCTGTCAATGAAATAAATATAAAGGAAAAGTAATAAATAAAATATATTTGTATACGGACGTCTGTTTATTTTAATTTTAGTTAACGTTGTTTAGAATGTATAGTCAATTAAAACCATCTTTTCTGTATAGAGTATAGAAAAGATAGAGAAATACAGGGGGGGGCTAGAGCACCGATTGTACACATACATACATACATATATTTAAAAAAATACGCGACTAAATTTATTTTTAAATATTAAATCTTATATTAATGATTTGATACAGCAGAATCGTTTTATAATACTCATTAATAGCTTACATAAATAATAAAATCTCTAGTTTCATCCAACTAATTTTCAAAAATTGCGTCTTAATCTTTTCATCCCCGAAATAAAATTATAACTACAGCAAAAGTATAATACATAATCCACAAATGCAAAAGAAAAAACTTTCGTTAATTAATTTAAATTTCTGCTTATTTTTTTAAATAGTTTTGGTGTTTCATTCTGTTTTGTTTACATTATCTTGAGCTTGTTTTGTTGGTCCACTTAAGATATTTATTTTATCCTCAGAATGTTGCGCCTTAAAAGTATGAAGCAAAAATATTTGATGTAATTTTGATAGATTGATTTGATAAATTCAGTTTCGATTATGAATTGAGGTTATTTTCTCTATCTACATATTATTCGAATGGAACAGTTTTGGGTCAGCAGATATCGAAAATAAGGGAACGATTAAACGGTGACCGAATTATGAAATTGTCTTTTTGAATATTTAAGAGTGTTAAAAACAGTTTCAAGCGCGCTATATTCCATTGTCAGAATAAATTATATATACATACATTTATATATTCGCCAAAAGCAAGCACTTCTACACCTCTAGATGTTTTTTTTTTCTATAATCTGTATTAAAAAGTTTTAAAATGACTGTGTGTATGTGTGTGTATACATATACAAGATGTGTAATGATATTTAATTGTTTTATAATATTCCTTCGTAAAAAATATTTTATACATGAATATTCGTATAAATAACTACTAAGATATTCATATAAATAAATACTACGATAAATAACAATAAGGTTAAATGTAAGTGGGTACATACATACCTATTTAATCTTGTTAAATCATTTTGTTAATGCATAGGGATAAATTCTCCTACACTTGCATGTGTAATATATATTTGTATGTGGAATATAATTTTGAAATTGTATATTTTTCTGTGTCAAAAATATTTTATAGTTACGCAGTCATTTTATTAGAATAAATGCAGATTTTAAACTTATTAAGGCGTTATCATTTTAATACAAAATTATAAAGATTAAAAGAGTAAAATTTGTTTTGCAAAGATAAATTTGTTGTTGATTTTGTGCATCGATGTGTATAATACCGCAAATCAAAATTAAAAGGACACTATTTCTCTTTCAGATCTAAAGAGCTTATCCAAAGGGCCATTCTAGATAATGATTTCATGAAGAATCTGGAAACTGTACAAATTTTAGAAATAACAGATTGCATGTATCCCGTTGAATATGGCCAAGATAGTGTGATTATCAAAGAAGGGGAGGTCGGAAGCGTTGTTTTCGTAATGGAAGGTAAGTAATAAAAATATATTAATGTTTATGCTTAGTAAATAGTAACCAGCATCTACACTGTGGCATCATATTGTAAAACCGTCCATATTTTGTAATGGTTAGCACATTCCCGTGTAAGGTTTGGATATATTTGTGTTGTTTCACCAGAAAGAGTAAAGTCAACGCCTCCTGTAGACTCTCCTCTTGGAGGTGTCGGTAAAATTGACAGCCTATATGGTCCTTCCATAATAATAAAATGGTCAATATACCCTCGGTATTGTAAAGAATAATGCTTAATAAGGCAAATGCTCCCACACTACTTGAGGAAAGGGCAGTGTGGCGTCACAAACGTCTTCCAGCTGAAAGAGTAAGCACCACTGACGGTATAAAATGACCTAGAAAGCTTGCAGCAAGAGCAATGTTCTGTTCTCTAAATAAAACAGTCTCTGGGAGAGCTTTTTGTAGAGTTTATTCACATGACGTACACACACATATATTTCGAAGTCTTAAACCAGAAGGTGGGGTCAATTTTGATTCTAAAGGCTTTTATTTATTTATTTATATTTATTTATTTATTTATTTTTTAAATTGTACTCGACATCGGCGACAATCTTCGCTCCATTTTTCTTTCCAACTCCATTTCTTTTTATGCTGCCAATCGTGGAAAACTAAAAACAGTCAAATCAATCTCGAGCTCGCGACAAGCACAGTGATGTAGAGAGTACTGGTCACCTTCGCCCCCATAAACATGTAGTAACATATTATGTAGAATTTACCATTTGGCGACTTCCTGTGACTAAGCCCAGGACATTATAGATCCCCTTGCCTCTCTCCTCCTGCTACGCCACTGGTTGGATTAAACCTCTTTGAGGCTCTTTCGGTCTCCTACAAGAAATAAAGCACACAAAGGATAGAAAGGGCCCTTCTCCATCAACGCAAAACTCAAAATGTCATTATATCAAGCCCTTTTTTCTCCAGTTAAGAACAGGTGATTAAGTTTATCACATAATAAATATGTAAAAATAACATTTTTTTATGGCATTATGACGTCTTTCCTTTAACCATCTCATTTAATCATTCCTTATTTTAAATTATTTAAATATCGTCTACATAATTTTCATATATTTTATCACTAAACTTAGATATGACGTAAATAATCTTCTTTTATATTTGGCTTAAATAATAGATTAGGTACATATGGGATAATTTTAAATTTAATCATCGATTATTTTTGGTTGCAATGAAAATTTTATAGCCGGTATTAAGAACAAATTCTTTTCATAAAAGTCTAGGAGTTTATTTCCCGTACTAATAAATATCTAGTGTTTAAATTATATACCTTTTGAAAATTAAAAAGTTGTTCGTTTGCGTGTTTGCTTTTTATACATAACTACATGGTTTGACTAAATGAATTCAATTTTATTCTGAACTGCCTTCACAGTATCGGGAAACTATAGAGGAGTATGAAGATAAATTATTGAGCGTGTGCCAGATAATTCGCAGCCACAAAACAAACTTGCCTCTTAAAGTACTTTACAATTCTGGAAAATAAAAAATTTTACTAATCCTGTCCTGTAACGGGATAGTGTATAAATAGGCATGGCATCTGAAATGTATTTTAAACACAGTTTCCCAGTTGTTTAAAGCAATTAAAATGACACCTTGCCGCTCCTCTTCTGCTACGCCACTGGTCGGATTAAACCTCTTTGAGGCTCTTTCCGTCTCCTACAAGAAATAGAGCACACAAAGGTTAGAAAGGGCCTTTCCCCATCAACGCAAAACTCAAAATGAATACAGCAACTCTTACATAAATAGCAGCAATCTTTATGGTGGGTTATATCCCCTACATGCCCCCTTGGTTACGCCACTGGTTAATGCTATTTATTGTGCCCTTTAGAAATATTTTCAAAATAGTAGTTTGACCGGACCCTTCAAAGAACTCGGAGTCTAGACATTTGTGTATGGAATATCCGGCCTTGCTGAAGACTTACGGGAGGCTCCGATAGGGGACCGAAAACTGAAAGTTTTGCAGCCGTAAGAATTTTTTCCTCGTTTACACCCGTCCAGAAAGAGAATCTCAGAAATTTTTGGCCGTCTGGCTCGGCGTCCTTGACAAGGTTAAAACAAGTCTGGCCAACCCCAAACTCTCGGCAAGCCTCATTGGACATGTCTGTTTTATTATTAGTCGGCCGCATTATATATATACATATATTGTTTTGTCTGTATATTATTCACAAATTAACTAAAGAGCAGTTAAAAATTTGTAAATATACAAAAATATGTTTTATAATAATAAACCAATTGAATGATATGTTTATATTAATAAATGCAATATTTGTGTCAATAAAAAATTTAGTGAATTCCTCCACGAGCTGGTGTTCGGCAACCCTCTGGTTAAACACGGCTGTTTCATTTTAGACTTTACATTAGTTCTCATAGTTTTTTACGCTTGTTTGTTATACATAAAAAATGAAATATTTCTCTACTACTTGATTTTAAATGTGATAACTCAAAAGTATCTAATCAGTTAAAAATGTAAACGTTTTATTTTATCAGGCTTACAATTCCATCACTTTTCTCACCTTTACTCACTTTTTTAAGTAAACAGTCACTTTTAGTCACCTTTTTCATGGTGTATCACAGCAAAAGTCTATTGTTGAAAAAAGAAAATCTGAATTAATAACAAAATATTTTAATAAAAGACCAAAAATGTGATGCTCTAATCTTATTTTTCTTATTAAAATGTAATTAGTCATATGTTTTCTAGAATTTAATGATTTTAAAAAGTCGTAAAGCAGTTCCTGAAATGTACATTTGTACTGAAATGTACATTTAATACATTAAAGTAATTTACGTCAAAGCACACATTTCTCCTCTTCTTTTTCACCACAATTTTTGTTTAGATGCTTTAATCTAGCTATGTATTTATTTCAAAACATCATTAATATATGCAGAAAATTGTGAATATAAAATTAATCTATTGTATATATTCAAATCTAATTTATAGATTTTCTTGAATAAAAAGTAATGTTGAGTTGTGTTAAACAATATTTTTAACCTTTTTTGTATTTGACGCTAAAATCATGTCTTGCTTGAATCATTTGATTTAGAGTTAAAAGGAATAGAAAAATCTTAATAATAGCATCTGTCATCAAGAGGAGAAAAAAAAATCGCTTTTTTTTTTTTCAATGTTTAGTCACTTTTCAGTCATTTATTCTGTATTATTTGTCACTTTTCTTACCTTTTTGAAAGCACCTCAGCAGTTGCAAGCCTATTTTATATATATGGTGTAATAAAAATGCAGGGAAATTGTATTAATGAAAGCTTTTCTTACCTATAAAAATAGCATTAAGATAGTATTTTTTTTCTGTTTTAAAAAGATCAAATTGTGTGCGTTTTTACCTTTTATATTTTATCTGCAAAATTTAATATTGAATGTTTTTCTTATTTCAGAGGGTAAAATTGAAGTTTCTAAGGAAGGTCGCTATCTATGTACGCTTGGTCCAGGCAAAGTTTTTGGTGAATTAGCAATTTTATATAATTGCACAAGAACAGCTACAGTTACTGGTATGTTTACTGCGTTTTTTTCCGGTGCATTTCTGTCTACTCAAAATATATTTTTGTTTATGGCTTGTATTTAGATAATAAACAGATAACAGTTAGGGTTTTCCTTATTCAGCTGATAATATTTATTTTTAATGCCACGGATTTGCGACAAAGTAAATACAAATTATTATTTATAACTCTAGTATTCATTAGAGATAATTTTGCACACAGCATTTATTTTTGTTATTTATGATTATTTGTAAATAACTGAGGTCATTTCACAATATCCGCTTTGTTTCATTTAAATATACTTTACCGAATTAAATGTTCTTTGCATATTGAGATCGTATTATAACATAGAACAAACGTAACAGCATAAACGGTGATTAAATTATTTCCAGCATAAAGGAAAATTTATGACGAATATGACGCAAATTATATATTTTCAACTGCCATATAATTTTATCCCTTTGTGACATGCAACTTGTGTTTTGTATTATAAGGAAACGTAGATAATATCTGTACAGCAATTGCTGTCATATTTATTGAAAATTGTTTGAGCATTTATTTGGGTAGTTAATAAAAATTTATTTCTTTTGTATTTGTACTGTTGTAACATTGTATATTTTTGTTTGTGGCTTTTCTTTTTAGTTAATGAACGGATAAGTTAAGTTTTCCCTTATTCAGCTGATAATATTTATTTTTAATTTTAAATTAAATTAAATTTTTATTTTATTTTTTTTAAATTTAATTTTATTTTTTAAAATTTATTTCTTTTGTATTTATACTGTTGTAACATTGTGTATTTTTGTTTGTGGCTTCTTTTTTAGTTAATGAACGGATAAGTTAAGTTTTCCCTTATTCAGCTGATAATATTTATCTTTAATTTTAAATTTTATTTATTTTTTATTTTTTAAAAATTTAATTTTATTTTTTAAAATTTGTTTCTTTATTTATACTGTTGTTACATTGTATATTTTTGTTTGTGGCTTCTCTTTTTAGTTAATGAACGGATAAGTTAAGTTTTCCCTAATTCAGCTTATATTTATTTTTAATTTTAAATTAAATTAAATTTTTCATTATTTTTTTTAATTTAATTTTATCTTTTAAAATTTATTTCTTTTGTGTTTATACTGTTGTAACATTGTATATTTTTGTTTGCGGCTTCTCTATTTAGTTAATGAACGGATAAGTTAAATTTTCCCTTATTCAGCTGATAATATTTATTTTTAATTTTAAATTTAATTTTATTTTTTTTAATTTATTTCTTTTGTATTTATACTGTTGTAACATTGTATATGTTTATTTGTGGCTTCTCTTTTTAGTTAATGAACCGATAAGTTAAATTTTCCCTTATTCAGTTGACAACAATTATTTTTAATTTTTAATTTAATTTTATTTTTATTATTTTATTTTTAAAAAATTTTATTTTTTAAAATTTAAATCTTTTGTATTTATACTGTTGTAATATTGTATATTTTTGTTTGTGGCTTCTCTTTTTAGTTAATGAACTGATAAGTTAAGTTTTCCCTAATTCAGCTGATATTTATTTTTAATTTTAAATTAAATTTTTTATTTTTTTTTATTTTAATTTAATCTTTAAAAATTATTTCTTTTGTATTTATACTGTTATAACATTGTATATTTTTGTTTGTGCCTTCTATTTAGTTAACGAACTTGTTAAGTTTTCCTATATTCAGCTGATGATATCTATTTTCAATTTGTGACAAAATCAATACAAATTGTTAATAATTCCAGTTTTTATCAATATTAATTATGAATATATGGAAAAAAATTGACTTCATTGTCTATTACCTGTTTTGTTTCATATATAGTTTGCGCTTAAAATATTATTTATACATCCTGATAGTAAAAGCAAAACAAAAGGTCACAATATAAAAAGTCTTTTTTTTTTTTATTTCCAAGTTGGAAGAGTATTTATGAATATGACTAAATTTTATATTTTTCCATTGCCAGGTTATTTTTTTTTCTGGTTTGTAGCATTCAAGCTTCGTTTTGTAATTCATTTTGTCTGAACTGGTGAATTGCATTCTATTGTTGGTATTACTGATGATTAAGTTTTTTTTTTTTCTTTTTCCATGCATATGCTTAGGTAATTTTTGCAATATTATAAGAAAGTTTGGTTTAATTAACCTATTATAACTCTGTACCGAAAGTGAGTGTTGTGTGCACATCAAAACCTTTTAAGCTCTAATTGGAGTCCCAATTCTCCAACGGCATTGGCAAACATAGTATCCATTCCATTATTTTTTTCATTGTTTTTTGACATCTGGCTAATTTTTATTTTAAGGTGCACGTTTTATTTTGAGGTTCTTTTATTTTTCCTTATTTCTTCGGCTTTAAAGAATTTATATTATTTTTAGTCATAATTTACAGCTCCCTTTACTCGAGAAGTTAATACAAATTTATTTCATAATATTCAGGATATCAGGGGAGTTGCATTTTAAATTGTTACATATACTGTTTTTCTGTGAAATTCGTTGTTTAAGGAAAAGCTGATATATATTGCACTTTAAGATTGTAGACTTATTTTGCTCATTATAACTATCTATAAATTATTTATCTTTTTATTCAGTATATTTGCTTTATGTGGTTAGATCTCAGTGTAAAGAAAATATTTTCTATTCTAGCTCTGAGTGATTGTAGACTATGGGCTATTGAAAGACAGTGCTTCCAAACTATAATGATGAGGACGGGTTTGGTTAGGCAAGCACAATACACAGATTTCTTAAAAAGGTAAGTGTACTGGCTTGATTAATTAGAATGAATTAATACCGTCATTTCCGAAAGAAAAGCTGCATTAACCCTTTCGTGGGCCGTGGGAAGATTACTACACGATCTTACAAAATACACCTGTGGGAAGCATAAAACCCATTCTATTGGTCTTGTTATTGAAACGACGGGAAGACTGAAGCAGCTCTGTTTTAAAAGTTTGGAAACGTGGAGTGAGAAATAAATGGTCCACAAAAGGGTTAACGTAAATTCAGCACTCGAGAAAAATGTTGCAAAAATGACATTGTGCAGAAATGTTTCATCATTGTAAACGCCGCACTGTGTTAAATTGCACGCGTTTCCCTGTGTATCCACAATCGCAAAATCAACCTAATCATCATCATCTGCTGTATTTCCAATTTATATAGCACGGGAATCTGAAATTTGAAGTTTCATAAACGTAAACGTCTCGGCACTTCTTTCGGAAATTACGGTATTTACCTTTAACTATAAACCTGATTTAATATCAGACGTATATATTAAAATTCATATTTTAAATTGCTTATTCCGATTGTTTATTTTCCAGTGTCCCAACATTTAGGAAGCTGAAAGAAGATATGCTTATTAAAATTGCCGATGTCCTAGAAGAGGTTTGTTATACTTTTTCTGAAGCATTTATCAATTAAACTAAACCAAGTTTTATTTATTTATTTACTTACGTTTTGATAAAACACAATTGTAAATATTATTCTTATCTTTACATTCAAGTAATGGAAAAAATTTCAGTAATCTAAGATTTTATTTTTTTAAATATGTAAATATTTTATGTAATTTAATATTAAAAATGTGTAAAGTTATGTTGGTAATTGCTGTGAACAAAATTCAAAGGAAGCTTACAACATATAAAATCAAGGAAGTTGGCAAGGGAGGGGATTTAGGGGACCTGTCCCTCCCCGAAATTCCAAAATTCTAAAAGACTTTTGAGAAAAGAAAATTGACCACAAGTGTGGGTGTGTCATTTGCCTAGCTGTGTATAGACAACAATTTTCTCAGTAAGAGACCGCTTCAGCCATAATTGTCTTGCGGAGCCCCAGGTTTTTGTCTACCCCCACCCCCATCCCCTTTAGTCATTCGTCTCAAGATCATTTTCCATAATCTATTGTATATCGTCTAGGGTGCTTCCATAATGATTATTTTGAGACAGACTCTATCTTCTAAAACAGCTTCAAATTATTACATTAGACTAGATTTTGGTATTTAGCCAAATGATAGAAAAATTTATACGAATGAATGTAAAAACAGTTTTTAATGTTAATTTTACTATTAAATTTATTGTGCATGCAGATACATCATTACTGATTCTAAGCTTTAAATTTGTTCATTATATCCTTTTTTAATCCTTTTGTTATTTTAAAATCACATCTTATGGCATTCATCAGGCAGGGCCGTAGCTAGAAATTATATTTGGAGGGGGATATTGTTTTTGTGAAGGATACTTCAATAAAACTACAGTTTTACTTATGTATGTGCACTCTAATAAGTATCATAATACAATGTAATTTTAAAATATCAAAATAATAAAAAAATGATATGTATAACCTTGAATGAGTAATGTAGTAACTATGCAATGAATTTAATAGTATAATTAACATTGAAAAGATATAAACTAAACATGGTATTAAATTCTAATTTTTAAAACAGAAGTATAACTAACAGAAAAAGAATAATTTTGAAAGAAAATGAAAAGTTTCAAATTTTTAACTGCATGTTATAAAATATGTTGTTTTTGAAATTTTCGCCAAAAAATTTTCACAATTTCTTCCGATTGTGCAACAATTTGTGATGAGTTGCCAAAAATGCTAGCCAACCTGTTCTTACATTCCAAATCCAATTTGCAAGTTAAGAAGTAACTTAACATCACTGTTCTAAGCCCACTTTTGTCTATGTGCAGCTAGACAGATGACACACTCACACACATGGTTCATTTTCTTTCCACAAAACGGTCTTTTAGAATTTTGGAGGGGGACCCGTCCCTTAAATCCCTCCCTTTGCCTACGGCCTTGTCATCAGGGGTATACATGCATAGGAAAACCTGTAGTAACAATGTCTTTCCCCTTGGTCCCCCCCCCCTCCGAGCCTAATTTCTGGCTACGACCCTGTATAAAATGCATTATTAAAATGTGTATTCAAATATGAAGTCTACATATAATTGATCTATATTCATTCCTTTTTTACAGACCACATATAAATATGGTGATTACATTATACGCCAAGGAGCCAGAGGAGATACATTCTTTATTATAAGTAGAGGAAAGGTAAGTTAATTTTTTAATTAAAAACATCGTAAGTTCATATTAATGACAATAAAATAATCCTTGCATAGGTTAGTAAAATATTTGTGTGTCTAATATTGCATGTTCAGATAATAAAATATATTTGTGGAAAAGGCCGAAAATTGAATAAGACTTAAAATATTTTTTATTTATTAAATTATAATTTTAAAATAAACATGGGAATTCTTCATATTTATTTGAACTTTTCTTCTAGGTTAAAGTTACTATTAATGACCCTGAAGAAAATAATGAAAAGTATGTTAGAACTCTAGGCTATGGAGATTTTTTTGGAGAAAAAGCTCTACAAAGGTAATTTTTTTAATCTATATTTCATGATATAATAATGTTGATGAAAATCCTATTGTGTAATAAAAAACGAAGAGTAAATGTATATATATATATATATATATATATTTGTCTTTTGAAGCATGAAAGTAAATTTGCTTTGTGTGATTGTATTTTTTTTATTATTTTATCATATGAGCATTTAAAGAAAACCTTTCATATTTATTAGTGTTGAAATATGTAATCGCACTTATATTTGGTGACTTGGTGTTTTGGCTGCTTATTATTATTTAAGTAATACCTTTCTCGAACGTACGAGGTTTCCTTGAGTTGATCCTTTTGTGTTTTCATTGGTTGTGTTTTATTAGTTTTCTCTTGTACCTGTAGTTTGATTGGCTGGGCTCAGGATCTTTATAAAACTATAAAAACCCAATGTACCTCGTATTTTTATCTTTTATTATCATTATCATCATCATTTTGGTGTCTTTAATAAAAAGTGTTTTGCGATCTGCAGCTCAACAATTGGTTATGATTTTTTTAATAAGTTTTTTATAATTTATCTTTCCAGTGAGGATTTACGTACAGCAAATATAGTAGCAGATGATCCTGAAGGTGTTACTTGCTTAGTAATTGATAGAGAGTAAGTTAATATTTAAATTTCTGTAGTAAAATTAAACTTTTATAAGTACTTTAGTAGAATGATAATATGATGTTATCAAAATGCTTTGTATACTTTTAAGACAATATTATAGTTCATATTAAAATTATTTGCTTCATAAAACGAAGACTTAAATTTTTAGAAATATAAACGTAACTGAACATTCTTTATGTAAAAAAAGTATCAAAATAATTTTATTTAATAATATATTTGCATATATTTTATTTATGATTTAATTTTTTCAGATCTTTTCATCAATTAATTAGTCATATTGATGAAATAAAAACCAAGAGGTACGATGAAGATGCCTCATTTAGGAAAAAGTAAGTGTGCTTCACTTATGTTTCAGTAATCTTGAAAATTTTCTTTCTTGTAAGCCCTTTGTATGGTACATTACCAGGATAAATAGTTTAATAGATTAATGTACTGAAATTTTTTTTTTAATATTCACTCATACTTTCTCCTGCTTTGTTGCAACATCCATAAATGTCATATTTCTTTTAATAGGAATCCTCACCTATAACTTTTTTCAGGAGTGGTTTAAAAATACAACACATTGTTTTAAAATTTAAGTGAAGAATTAATTAAGTGAAGAAATGTTTCTTTTGATTCATATAGCAAAGTATTTTGAGTTAGGTTTTTATAACAAAATTTTTGGTATAAAATTATTTATATATTTGGTATATTTGGTATAAAATTATTATAGTTACTTTCTCTAAGTATAGGTTCTCAATAACTAGTAACTATAACTTAAAAATGTTGTTGCTGTTGTTTATATTTTTCTTAACAGCAATAGTAAAAATTTATCCATGTAATTCGAGTGGTGTATCATGAAATTTACAAAGTAAATATAGAAAACTAGAAAATCATGAAACACTGTACAGCTGCACAAAATATTTATTTTATAATAATGCAGCACATCACAAGAGAAAAATAGACACATGTATATATAATATCCATTATCACAAGTTCCGCATCTTGGAAAATCTCAATTTATGTTCGACAGCTCTTTGGAGCATCTCCTTCCAACTCTTGCAACCAACTGACCCTCTCTCTTCTCCTCACTCTCATCAGCTGATCCATATTCGTTGTTTCATTTCCGGTTTCGATTCTTATAGCAACTATAAAATAAATAAAATAGGGATCTTGTTTATCATCTTACTCTGTGAAATAGTTTTCTGTTCATTTATTTCTTATAAAAATAAATCCTATTCTGTATATAGGCGATTGGTTAGGGTGCTGGCCTTCGGTACCAGAGTTTGTGAGTTCGAATCCCACAGTAGCATGGATGTTCGTAGCTGTTCAGAATCAGCTATAAGCAGTAGATTCCGGTCTCATTAGCCCTCGTGTTGCAAAAAGTAGACCGTAGCACTCCAAACCAAATCTATTCTGTGTATGAAAGAATTTTTTTTCTTTCAAATAAAGGATGTAAACATGAGTCTTAAAAATTTCATGACATATATATATATATATATATATATATATGTAAGGAAATTTCTCAGGGGTTTTCAAAACTTAAATCAAGGGTAAAAATTCCTGTGTCATTTTCCATTCCCCTTTTAACCCCTAACCTAAATTGACCACTGGGGCTACAGGTTAGGCCCTCAGAGAAGGGGCCTGTCCAATTATAAACCTACATAGAACTAGCGGACAATTTAGGAAATTTCCAAATAAAAAGGAGATACACGCTAGTAGAGACATATTTTGCTAGAGATATTTTCCCACAGATGTGGACCCAGGTGTTACGTGTCTTGTACATAGAACTTCATGCTAGCTGACCCTTCAGTTTGTCCTGTCCCTATGATGAAGTGGGAACCCGTCCTTCAACGTTGTCTTAATAAAGGTCTTTAGCCTGAAACGGTATCATTTTTATGGTCATGACTGCAACCCCCCATCGAGAAGTCTGTCTCATTACATATATATATATATATATATATATATATATATATAAACAAAAGTATTAAAAACCAGATCATTGTCATTATTTCATCAATGTTCATATCATTTTTAGCCTGTTTATAATTCATTTGATTAGATATTTCAGAGACATTTAAGATGGTAGTAGTTAAAAATGTGTTTATATATTAGCATCTTTACAAAATACTGTAATATTTTAATGTATGTTAATCAGTTATCTTCCTAATCCTATAAATAATTTCTCTTTGTATTTTTCTTATTAAAAGCTGTCATAAATGAAATTTGAGGTAAGATCTGTTTATGATCTGGGCTATTATTTCTTTTAACTCAGACAAAATTTTCTGGTTATTTATTGTTGCCAAATGTATTTAATCTATAAACTAAATTTAGTTTCATTGATAATTTTTTTGTATTTATAAATTTTATAGATTAAACTATAATTTCTGCATTTAAATAACAATTTATTATTTATAATTTTAGAGCAAATGAAGAATTTTCAGATGTCAGACTTTGTGATTTACGTATTGTAACAACCCTTGGAGTTGGTGGATTTGGCAGAGTTGAATTAGTAAGTTTCTTTTGAAGCCTGTGAATCAATTATGCATATTTTCCCAGTATGTTATAATTATTTAAAACATTAATATTTGAAAAATGTATAAAATATCAATTTATAAAAACTAAAGTCTTCCTAATGCTAAATCAACTAAATAGCTTTTTTTTCGTATTTGAATAAAAACAATTCTAAAAATAATATATTTATAAAAACGAATTATTCAGCTTTTAAAGAAGCAAGAATTGCGATAAGATACTTAGTGGCAGAATTTATGCTTAGCGTTCTCTCTGAAAATGAGAGAAGCTGACGTCAGTGTTTCTTGAATAAATTTTATTTCACCTCACAGCAAATAATACACATATTTGAGATAAATAAAGTACTTATATTTAGTGTGATAAAAATAATACAGAATTATTCAGCTTTTAAGAGAAAGAATCTGTGTATGAATAGACAGATAAATTCTCTTTCAGCAGATGCTTCTGTAACGTATCTGGTCTCTGTTTTAGGTGACACAATGAAGAAGCAGGTGTTTCTTGAATAAATAATTTATTTACACCTCACAGCTATATACACATTTCTAGATACACAATACAAATACAGTTCACAAGAATTGAAACACTTTGAAGAAATAGACAAAGTCCTGCCAAATGGTTTAGTAAGAGATACAATCGGTAGGTGTAAAATCGAAGTAAAGAAAAGGAGTTTGAAGTTGCAATTTTGTATCTTTGAAGAAGATAACAAAGTCCGAATTTTAAGAATACACTTTCAATCCTGAAGAAGATCGAATTAAAAGAAAACCCAAGGCAAAGTGTATCGTTATCAATGTCAGAAAGAGATATATCGCAAGGTGGAATTTTCGCTAAGAAAAACTCTCCGATGGAGAGACTGGTCAATACGACGTCTGAGTTAGCTGACTGCTAACTCCTAAAGAAGTGATCGCAAGGTGGGATTATCGCTAACTCTAAAGTAGGTCACAAAAGTCTAGACATTGTGGTGCCAGGAAAAACAAACCCCTTTGTATCGACATAAGCAAAGTTCATTTCTGAAGATGCACTGTTAAATCTTGCTGTTACACTTCATATAAAATTATTTAAATCTGCATTTTAAATTCATGTGTGAATTTTTTTGTATATTTAAACAGAATAAACAGTAAAAAACATTATAAACATATATTAATTTTGTGACTATAACATTCTGTAAAATGCTCTTTGCAGGTGCAGTTAAACAATGACAGTTCAAAGTCATTTGCTCTCAAAGTAATGAAGAAGGCTCAAATAGTAGAAACACGTCAACAACAACACATCTTATCAGAAAAAATTATCATGGAAGAGTCCAACTGTGACTTTATAGTGAAGTAAGTTATAAAATGAAGTAAAATATTTTAACTCTAAAGCATTCTGTCCTTTTCTTCATATGATACTAACAAGAATGACTTTTCTTTATGTACTGCTAACAAAAATTCATTTAATGTTTTTTATTCTTTATTTTAGACTTTATCGTACATTTAAAGACAGAAAGTACCTCTACATGCTAATGGAAGCTTGTTTAGGAGGGGAATTGTGGACATTGCTAAGAGACAGGTTAGTATGTTACTTGCTTTTGCTTTAATACCAATAAAAATATTCCTTAAATTATTTTGTTTGAAGTATACTGTAATAGAAAACAGTATTTGTTGTATATTTTTGTGATATATTTATCTGTTGTCTTATTTAATTATAAAACAGTCAGCAGGTTTTTACCAGTACATTTAAAACAAATTTTTGAAGTTGTTATTTTTTTTTCTTTTTATGTGTCCAATTCAATTACACATCTATCTATTCTTTATAAAAAATTTCTTTAAGCGATCTTTAAAAACATTTTACTATTTGCAGAAAATAAAATTATAAGAATATGGGACTTTTATTTTTAAACTTGTTCAATAAAATTTAACTGAATATATTGTATGGTACATCTTCATGTTCTCTGTGTAAAATAAAAACCTAAATTTTCTTTGTTTGTGATTTGAAATTTACTTAGTGTTATTGATAAGTCTAAAATAAAAAGGTTTTCAGTTGTTTGTGTAGATATTTTATGATTATTGCTTAAATTACATAATTATATTAATGCAATATATACATTCCTAATCAGTAGGTTTATGAGTTTTAAATATCTAAAATGTTATGTAATTTCCTTAAGTTTTTAATTATAATTGTAAAATATTTTGATTCTAGGGGTACATTTGATGAGCCAACTACAAGGTTTTATTCAGCTTGTGTGGTTGTTGCCTTTGATTATCTTCATTCAAAAAACATCATTTACCGAGATCTGAAACCAGAAAACATGTTGTTAGATTCTCAAGGTTATGTAAAACTGGTAAGAAAATATTTCTGTATTTGGCATTATTTATATTCTATAGAATTAGAAGAAGGAAACATTATAATTTAATAACAGTGTCTTTCGAAAAAGCACTTCAGCTTTATTACTTTATATTACCAGTAGAGTAGTAAGAACATTCAATATCTATTAATCTCTAAGTAGTTTAGAATTAGCCTTATACAATGACAATGTAAGATCTGCTGTTGCTTAAGTTACAAACATGCCAACTTCTCCGCATTTTCCGACATTGCTCCAGAGAAATGAGAGAATTTGATAACTCCAGAAACCCCTGAAATTGCTCTGGAAAATATAACAAATCGAAAATCAAATATAAAGTCTTGCAAAAAATAATGCTAAATATTAGTGTTTTCAATACTGTGCAGACAAACTAAACTAAATTTATATCAGATTTGAGTAGACAAACTTTAGAATCCCTAATGATAGAAAAATGTAAATATTTTAACAAGGATCAATGTGCTACAAGAAAAAATTTCTTGAAAAAAGTTTTTAAAGTTAAAGTTATGTATACATAGTTAAATACATAAATTTTAGTTTATCCGTTATAATTTACTGTGGGTTTATTTTATCTACTCGATTTAATTTAGAAACCAATAAAATATGTAATTATGTTTAATTTGTTTGGCTTATTTTGTTTGTTATATATGTAAATTCCATATGCTTGTACTTTGTGGGAATCATGTTAAATTTTAAATCCTAAAATGTTGCTCCTGACAGAAGTGCCTGAATGTTGGCATGTCTGATGTTATACTAAAACTGTTAGTGAAAGATTATAGGATTGTATTGTAAATCAGGGGTTGACAGACTGTGGATCTTAAACCACATGCGACTCTTTGCATAAGCATCATCAGCACCTCTTCAGACTTCTCTTTATAAATACAAATTAATACACATGAATAGCTAAACTCCATTATGTTTCACTGCCAATTTCACTCTTCTTTCTTAAAATTCTGTTGACTCCTGTTCTAGGGAATTTTAATCATATCAAAAGTTCTCTAATAATATTTATAATAACTATTTTTTAACTTATAGTAGCTATATTTTAACACTTTCCGGATAGATAACAACCAAATTCATTCATGTATAATTCCACCATGAAAAAGTTAAAGACTTGTCATAACAAAATGTAAATAAGAAAATATTTAAAATAACAAATTTTCTTTATTGCATTCAATCACCTCTTTTTATATAAGACATGAGATCGAAATGTGTAATATATACATATTAAGAAATATACACATGGATACATTTGTACAAAATAGTTGCTCATAAATTTTAATCATTTTTACATGGTTTTATGTTAATTTCATAAGTTTTGTAAAAGATTAATATCAATTTTTAATAAATCTGCTAACTTTTCATTTTCCTTCATTATTGTTTAACTTATTGTTTGTAATGTAATGAGTTTTCTAAAGTATATTAAAAATGCTTTTAATTTATATCATTAAGTTTTTTAAATTTTCTGTAGTTCCTATAATGATATCTAATTTCTCTTATTTATGTTTTATCCAAGTTTAATTTTTACTTTTTAATTATTACTTTATTACTACTTTGAAAGCACATTGTTTAGTATAAATTTTTTTTTTTAATTAATCAAAATAGGTTGATTTTGGATTTGCCAAAAAATTGCCAAATGGTCGCAAGACATGGACTTTTTGTGGAACTCCTGAGTATGTGGCACCTGAGGTAATTTTGAATAGGGGACATGATACATCAGCTGATTTCTGGTCACTGGGAGTTTTGATGTATGAATTACTCACTGGAACGTAAGTAACTATTTCTTTCCTTTTCAAATATTAGAATTTCTTTTAGACTAATATTTATGCATGGAGGTTATTGTGGCTAGTAATTTTGCCTATTATACAAAAGCGAATTTAATATTTTATTAACTTATAAAATAATTCATTAAATATTTGTAAGCCACATTCAAACTTTTCTTTTTCCAAAACTAATTTTTCTAGAATGCGTATTTTTATTTCTTTTTTTTTTTTCTTTGACAAAGTCATACATTTTTCTGTCCCATATTTCTCTTGCCATATATAATTAGTAATTTAAATTAAATATATGCATTTTAAAAATTTTTACAAGAAGGAATACTAATAAATTAATACTAGGTGATAATAATTCCAACATTGAATAACACTGCCATATTCTGATGCCAACTCAACAATGGAAATGCTCGTGCCGCAAAATAAGAATGTGATTTTGGTCGTTTTTTCGTTGATATCTTTCGAACCAATTAGAATATCAGAACATGAATGGGGGAAATGACATCCCCAGATCGTTTCGCGTCTTTTGGTACCTTTGGCGCCCTTCTGCGTCCAGCAGTTCGTGAGGAGATAGATGCACATACATAGATTTTAATATATAAGATGAAAATTATTCATTGTTTATATTGAAATTTTTAATTAAGCTGTTGTATTCTCTAATAGTGCTGGTTATAGAATCTTGTACATTACTACCTTATAGTATTTATTTCATAGTAGTATCAGTTTCTAAATATGCCTCTGTTAAAATATCTATAATTTTCTAAGCATCGAAATAAATATAAGCTTATTTAATCCTTTGGAAAGTTTCTTCATTTATTTTTTTAGTCGTTTTATATATTTATATTTTGTACTTTCTGCCTTTAATGTTTTTAACTTTCTCCTCATTTTATATTATACTTAAAATTTTAATTGATTGTAGCTTTATTTTTTAATATTTTGAAATTATTTTTAGGCCTCCATTTACTGGACCAGATCCAATGAGAACTTATAACATTATACTTAAAGGTATTGATATTGTTGAGTTTCCTAGAACTGTTTCAAGAAATGCCACAACCTTGATCAAAAGACTGTGCAGGTAAGTTATTACACTTATTTTATAGCTAAAGTGTCTCTCCTGAACTTAAATTTCTAAAATGTTATACATTTTAGTTTACCACTCTAACCTCAAACTTGATATTATATAAACATTTGATATATTAAATCTCAAATTCAACCTTCTAAAAGTTTTGTTTTTACTTATATTATCAATTTATATTATAAATAATGGTCAGTATATTAATAAAGTTAACTTTTAAACTCTCCACAAAAAAAAAAAGGTTTGAACTGTATCTTTATAAATGCAAATTTTGTGTTTTGACTCAAGAAAAAAATTCATTGGGATAATAAAATTCATACAATTTTTTGCAATATACAAAAGTTATTGTAAATACATAGTTTTCTCTCATACATTTTCAATCCTAAATGTTGAAGTTAGTTAATATCTGATATTTAACTAAAGGATTACCACATTTATTAAATCAAAGTTTAATTTTTAATTCAACAAGATTGTACCATACTGAGACTATTTTATTCCCCATTTACTATCAGAGTTTGAATCATTTAAAACTTAGTGTCAAAATTTGATTTCAATTTAATTCATTTTTGTTTGTTATGTGTAAGATTATTATATGCACATATCTGTTCTGCTCTTTGCCAAATCAAACAAATATATCTCAAAGAACCTAATTAATTGTGGTTCATAACTTTTTTATAAATAATCCTCCATCGTAGCTACCATGGCTTAATGAGTTAAACATTATTTTATAGGGATAACCCATCTGAAAGAATTGGTTATCAAAAAGGAGGTATCAAAGAAATACAGAAACATAAGTAAGTAAAAAGAAAATTTATTTTTCATCTTATTTTATTTATTTATTTATTTTGCCACTTAATTTTTAACCAGGTAAAAAGAAAAAAATAGATAATTTTATATCGCAAAATTGAATTTATACTATACTTGTTATCGACAAAGTGCTCAGTGGACTGTAACTAAAACATGACTCAATGCTAAATAGACCAGTACTAAATGTCACAAAACTAAATTTTTAATAAAACAATACAAACCATCGTTTTGGCGTCATGCTCATGCCACTCGCAAAACACAACAACTCTCCAAGTACATCAAACGACTGGGACGCCATCTGGCACATTGCTTTCTGGAAGGATTTAACAATACTTCTTTAAAATATCTTGAAACTTTTCACAACATGCTTATTTAAATCTGTATGATAAAATTTTAAAAATTCAGAGCTTTATAAGGTAGTTATTTTAAAATATTTTGAAATTTTGGTTAATATTTAAAAGTTATTCTTTAATCCCAAAGTTTATGAAAATGAATATCTTATTTCTCTTGGATATTTTTAGAAGAGAGCTGGTATAGTAACATGTATTCATACATACATTTGAACAGTACAAGTTATATACATCTGCACACATGTGTCAGTGTGTGTATGTGTATATATATATGTCACAACACTTTTTTAGCACATGAGAACAATAGGAATAATACTAAAAATTTAGTTATAGTTAAAAATCTAATATGCAATTTCCTCTAGTATTTAATTTGCCTATGCTTGCTAGATAAGGACACTTCGCAGACAGGTAGTTGTGGCATTGAAAAAACCAAGTCCAAAGAACTTTGGACCTTCTCATTTATTTAGAATCAAAAATGCTTCGATCTACTTACCATCTTCACAATGCAACAGCTCTACCTAGAATCCTTTAAAAATATATGCTTTTGTGACCAATGTCAGCCCCACAACAAACAAGTCGCATGATTTGATTCTCATGACAATTATTATAAGCAGTTTTGTGTGCAAGAGTGAACCTTGATCATTTAAGACAACTCGAATACACCAATGCAGCAATTTAATTATTGCAGAAGCTATACCATTTATCTGAGAGCATTTAGACTGAAAAATGTGGGCAGTGTACAGAAAATTAGTATTCATTCTTGCATTAGTTTTGTGAGATTGGTTAACATAATTTTTAGTTCGAGTATCTGTCATTTTTTGGCTTGGAAATTAGGTATTTAAGAATGAGAAGGGCAAAAATAGGAAAATTTTGGATAGTTATTTTTGGGATCATAATTTTCATATATTAAATATATATTAATATAAATTTAATATATGAAAATTATGATTTTTCCTGGTGATCTGATTGTTAATGATAATGATAATTCTTAATTATATATGATTCTTAAAATTTTCCTCTTTTTGCAAAAAGAGGAAAATTTTAGATAGCTATTTTAGGGATCATAATTTTCATATATTAAATATATATTGATATAATTAAATTTATAAAATGAAAAAAAATTAGGAAAGGTTCATTAATATTTTAATAACATTTTATTATTTGTATTTTTTTAATAAACTTTCATGTGTAGAATATTTAATTGTATGTTCTATAGTTGTATATTTACTTACTGCTTTCATTATCCTAAGTTTAACTACTTATAGTTTTAAATTTTTGTTTGAAAATATTTATATAAATGTATTATTTTAGGTGGTTTGATGGATTTAACTGGGATGGATTGTGCAATAGAAATTTAGTGCCACCAATATTACCAAGAGTAAGTAAATTTCTTTAGGTTTCATGAATATAAGAAGTCCTATTTATATGTATAATTAATTTTTTAAGCAGATTTGAGTGGGAAGCATATAAATAACTTTAATAAAAATTCATTCTTTGTAGAAAGAGTTTTAAAAATTAAGAAAAATTAAATTTTAGTTATCAGGATTATTTGTGCTTTAGTTTTTTTTTTTCCCTCAAACTTAGCTGCTTAGTTTTGTCTAAATTTATTAAGTAATTGCATATTTATTACTGGTTAAAATCTAAAGTAGAGTGTTAAAAGAGACTTACTTCACTCATGAAAAATGTAACTTGATTAATATTAACAGTGTTGTTCTATTAACATTGTTAGTATAACGATGTTATATTAACAGTGGAAAAGTACTGCTATATTATTTATATTATATTCTATTAGATAGATACTATAATTTATTTTCCAAATGAGGACTTTATATCTAGATATGCATGACTAGTTGTGATATTCGTAATTACAAAATATTAAAAAAAATTCTAAATATGTTGAATTTTACAGATGTAGCTTATCTTATCTACATAATTCCATCAGTTATTTAGGTAAATTTTTTAGCTAAATTTAAATAAATATAAATGATGAGGTATCTAAGGTTTGAAATGCAGCCACTGAATTAATATATACTTATAAATTAACAAAAATTTTAAGAATGCAGAAATTATCAGAATATGAGTTTTAAAATCCCAAACAAATAGCAATTTCCGAAGTACCCCTTTGTTAGTTCAACTATTACCATATATCAATGAGCAAAATAGCAGGACATCAAATATCATTTTTGCTATTTTTCTTGTGTTCTACAGATACAGACAGATAAAAAGTATATATGTCAGGAATGTAAAAAAAAAGTGATGAAAATGGCAAATGTACCAGGAAAATGAGTTGCATGCAATGACTTGTTACAGTTCTGTAAATTGATTTTTTGTGAACACAGAGCTAGTTGACAAAAATTGTTGTTAAAATCTTCTCCAGTACACCAAAGGTAGCAATGTGGAAGATGTCATCACCCTTTAGAATTTGTCTAATTACAGAAAAAAGTTGAAAGGGCTACCTTTATTATCTAGGACCATAAAACTTGCTTATTTATTCCCGATTTGGAAGATATGTTGGGTTGCATCATCTTGACTTTCTTACGAAAGATAACCAACCAAGAGATGACATCATTGCCAAAATATCTTTAAAAAATTGTTCAAAAGCCACTAAGTTAACAAGGTCTAAATAATAGTTTTTTGAAATACTTCTTGTTATAGAAATATACTGCTCGAGCCTCTGAATAGAAAATATTCATGAAGATCTTTTAAAAATAAAATATGCTAGGAAATTCTTCAAAAAATCTCCGCACAAGGAGACATCAACTTTTAGTAATTCAGTATACACCCTGAAAGAGGTTCTAGACCAGGGATGGACAAACTTTTTCGGCCGCAGGCCCAAAAGAAAATAAGTTTTGGGGCCAAAGTAAATTTTTCTAAAATCTTAAAAGCAATATACAAGTACGTAATGGTTTAAATACATTAATGAGATGAATGATTTTGGAATTTCATTTTTAAAAGTTTCTTATACTGAAATTCGAAGTGAGATGTACTGATTTTAAGGAACAATGCTAAATGCTCATCTGTCAGCCTACTTCTGAAATTATTCTTTCTAAGGTTCAGAGTTGAAAGCACTTGTTCACATATAAGAAGCAAATATACTGCTGATCTTCTGGGCGTGAGATAATAAATTTGGGATATAATATTTAAGCAAAGTAGAAAAGGAGATGGATATATAATATATAAATATATATTTCTTTTAATTTGCCTCGGACCGGCAACTTAAAATTCTATCCACAGGCCGGATAAAATTTTCCAGTGGGCCGAAGTTTGCCCATCCTTGCTCTAGACATTGCCAAAATAGCTATTTGTGCAGCAACATAGCCTCATAGAAAAAGTTAAAGCATTAACTGCAAACAAGTGGTGAAGTGAAGAAAGATCAGTATACATGCTTACACTGCTATGCTAAGTCAGGTGTTATCCTTAACACCTGACTTAGCATAGTTTGTTTAGCTTAGTATAGCTTAGTTTGTACACATTCTGTATAATGTTTGTTTAAATATTAAATTTATTAATGTTACCATAATCGTTTCTGTGAAATTTGTGTACTCATCTGGTGTGTATTGTGTGCATGCTTATTAAGAATTTAATGATAGCAATTACTTAGGCTTCATGTCAGTTTTTTTAAGTCTTTTATCTAGAATTTCATCATATTCTTATGATTATTATTTTAATGACTTATTGTATTTCTCTTATAGGTCAGAAACTGTTTCGACACATCCAACTTTGATCACTATCCACCAGATGCCAGTGGTCCACCAATGGATGATGTATCTGGATGGGATGCTGATTTTTAGTCCCATTCACATCTAACATGCATTTCAATGGAAACTGTTCCTCATTTGATTTCAGCTGGTTCTGACTGCTTTTTAATGTCAAAAGAAATCTGTGCAACTGGACTTGGGATTGCATAGCTGTGGCAAATTTTCCTGAAGACTAATTTATTTATAACAATTTTTATAGGAGACGATAGCTTAGATGAAGCCACACATTATATAATGTTAAGACTTAAACTGATATTAAATAACTCATTATCTATTTTTTTTTTATTTGTAAATGTCTTCTTTATATTATTGTAAATTGCAGTAACAAAATAAATATATGTTAGAATTTCTGAATACTTAAGAGCTTATAACAAAAACCCTATACTGAAAAAAAAATATTTAAAAGTTTGACTTAGCATAATAAAATGTGTGTATGTACATATATATGTATGTTTGAGACTTAAAATTGTGTTTTTGTTAAGTTGTTGTTTTTAATTATTATAATTTATTTTTAAAATATATTGATGTTATAATTATTATATCATTTTATGTTGATTTTAATCATATATTTGTGACGTTTCACAAATTCAGACTTATAAAAGTTTGATTAAAAAAAATTCCTCTAATGAACAATTTTAGTCATTTTTATTTTTCTATAAAAGTTAAATGTGTTACATGAACTGAAATATATGAAAAAGGTTTTTTTTTTCTCACTTAAAATATTTTTTATTTATTTAAGAAATGTATCATTCTATCACTTCATTTAAGTATGAAGTCTAAACAAACTACAAATTAACTTTTTTTATTTTAAAAATTTGTCTAATAATTATCCATGAAAATAATTTACTTTTTATTGAATTCCTGCATATTTTACACAAAGGTTTTATTCATTATATATTTTCCTGGTACCTTGAGTAAATTGAAAGGGAACTATTATTTTTTTTTTAAATAAATTGTGCATGTTACTACTAATTTTTATTTTCATTCATCATATATTGTACTTATCAAATATTTTACCCAAATAGTGATTAGAACTGTGATGCAAGGGGTTTTAATGTTACTGGACAATGAATGTACATTTTGAGCAAATATGTCCTCTTTTTAAATGAGATTAACTTGCCTGGTTGCTTCAGGGATATGTATTTGTAAACTTCAAAAGACTATTTGTCATATGTTAACTGTATAAATGTATATATTTGTGTAATATAGGTCATTCTGAATGAGATTTTGCCTGCAGCAAGTTGTACATGCTAATGTATATTGATGTACAAATACTTAATTACTTAGTTTTTTTTAGCAGGCTTGTTATGAATTTACTGTAAAAATTTCACTTGAAAAATTATTTGTTAAATAAATAAAATTGAATTAATAAGATGTTTTGTGTTTTATTACTTTAGATAACACTTTGAGGTCTGAGCTATTTTGAAAACATTTCTCCCTATAGGCTGATGGTTTGGGGTACTTTCCTTTAATTAAAAAAAAATACTGTGAAGATATATAAAGTTTAAACATTTTTATTAGAAATTTCAAATCAATTTTATTCGTATTGTAGAAATTATTTAAATTTATTAAAATTAATATTTACTGAGCGATTATTGGAAAAAGTAAGTTTTGAAGTTTAAAAAGGTTCTGTATAAGTAAACAATACCTCTTTTTTTCTTTGCATAAAATTTTAAATAATCTTGAAAACACTTGTCTAGATGGCTTATAAAGACCTATAACTAGCTTTTATTTGTAAATAACATTATTTAATAAAGTTTTCTATAGTAGGATGAATAAATGAAATCGGCTTTAAGGCAGCTCTTGGGGGATTCCCCAAGAGCAGGGCACTGCGACCAGAGGTCTATTGCAACCAAACCCAAGAAGAACAAAACACGACCCAAGTATGCCTAAGAGAAAAGACCACAAGCTGTGGCAACCAAGGTGCTCAAACCTAAGAGCCAAGAAATACTCGCAATCACACAAAATGTGGTGAGCTGTCTCATCCTCAAGACGGCAGCCACGACACAAGGGATCAGAGTTAATCCCCATGAGGTTGAGGTGCCTATTGAGGGCACAATGACCAGTAAGAAGACTAACTGCCTTCCTCAGGCCATTCCTATGAAGCGACAAGAGCTCCTTACTATGCAAGCTGGGGCAGTCACGATTAAGCTCTTTAGCTTGCCTATGACCATTCCCAATAAGCCACTTGGAATACTGAAGGCGCCTAAAAACAGAATTCCTAATAGACCCCGGAGCAATACCAAGGACAGGCTCAGGTCCAATAAAGGAAATGCTGGACCCCTTCCTAGCTAAATCATCAGCTAGCTCATTACCCTGAATTCGCATATGACCAGGAACCCAGTAAAGATTAACCTTGTTGTCTGAGGCAATTTCACGAAGAGACTCCAAACACTCCCAAACCAATGCAGAGGTAATACTACACCTTGACAAGGCTTGGAGCACAGCCTGACTATCAGAGCAGATATGAATGGTTTGCTTATGCAAACCCCTGCCAAGGCAAGTCCTGCAACACATATAGATTGCAAAGACAATAGTATGATACATTTTAAATCACTGATTTTCACGAAGAATAACACTAAAAGATTTGCAAAAAGTTCGAGTTTTAGTTTATTTGTTATGCTGTGTCAAACCTTACAAGTTCTTGTACGGCTTTTTAGAAATAGAAAATTTAGATATTATCTGAACAGACCATATATGATCACATGTTATAATTCAGAAAGTTAAAAGTTATCACTAAAAGAGACTTGGTGTGGTACACCTTGATGATAATGGCATCCCAAGTAACACTGGGGCAAAGCTGATCCTAGCAGCAGCAAGATTATGCACAGTATGTGGGTGACTAAATGACTATCAAACAACATATGACCAATTATAAGGTTTATAAGTAAGGGCAACCAATTTTAATGTTCACATGAGAAACTGACAGTCTTAATTGGCACTAGACTCTGGATTAGACCATAAAATGCTAAATCTTTCTTGTATATGAATGTGCATGAATACTTGCATATATATTCATTGTAAGTTACACAAATCATTAGATTTCCAACAATTCTAAAAAGGGTTAATTTTCTCAACTGACTTTTGGGGGAGGATCCTGTTTTTTCTTACCTAGAGACATTGTAAAAGATTGAAAGACACTTTCCTTAGTTTTTATCATTTATATATCTGTAATTTTGAAGGAAATATTTTTAACCAGTTACACAGTTTGACTGAAGGTGATGAATTTTGTCTGGAAGGTAACTAATATATCTTTCAGTAAAGTGAAATTGTTGGGTGTCAAACTTATTTTGGGTGGAAATACTGATAATTATGTTAGAAAATAATCATATTTTTAAAGTATTATACAAACTGACCAAAATGTTGCGAATTTTATTTTATTTAAAATTAAATTTACTTGCCTACACACTGGAAGAATTAGTGTGTAGTTTCCTATTGTATGTGTTTCTTTTCTCTATTGTATGCAAAGAGTATCGCAAAAAGTAATGCCACACTATTTCAAAACCCAAAATTGTAAAAATTAAAAAAAAAAAAATATTTTAGAAATAAATTTGTAGTAAATTTCTTAATTCCAGTGTTATTTAAGGCCAAAATATTCTAGCTAAAAATTTTGTGTGGAAGTATTTTGAATTAAACAAAATTATTTCATTCAGATTTGGGTTTTTTTCTTTTTTCATTCTTTATATAATACTAGATTAAATGAAAACTAAAAATTATATAGACTTTAAAAATCCTTAGGAAATTATTATTAATAAAAGTATTGGATTCTTTTAGCGCCCCCCAAAAAAACATTTAAAGTTATACTACTATGAAAATCTTTAAGTAAAATGTTATTCAGCACTTTTAAATACACCTATTTGTAATAGATGGCGCTCTGATACTGAAAAAAAAAATTCTGGATATTGGGTAGACTGTGTGTTTGGCGCCATCTATTATTCGTTGGCTTATTTAAAAATATATACAATATTTAAAAGGCTGAAAGGACCTTTAATATAGTAAGATTGTTAGGAATTATTAAAAATTACTCTAACTGTGTACTGAAAAAAAAGTCTTTCTATAGTTTTTTCCTAATTAGTTTTTAAAAAGACTCAAAATTTGACTTATATTTAATAACTACGTGAAATTTCATACTAAGAATACAATTTTTTTCTCCCTTGAA
>CM063508.1:153234855-153272355 GCA_032207245.1 Pardosa pseudoannulata
GACGACGTTTGGATAATGCAGATTTTAAGTCCGAAAGCACAAAAATCCATAAGTGATACATCGGGAGATTTAGTAGGGATATCAGTGAAAGGTATGGCCTTGATGCCAGTTTTTTGTTCCATTTCTTTTAGGAAATTTACAGTGGATTTTGATGTGTGACTGCTAGCTTTGTCTTGATGGAGTTCCACAGATTGATGGCACTGCGGGTAAAGCGATGGTATTTCATTCAGAAAAATTGGTGGTAAAATATGTTCCTGATCATATTTGGAGTTAATCTTGACATTTTTTCAACTCTCTTTATTTTTAACTTGCCATTATATGAAAAACAAGCAACAATCATGAAGCCCTTAGAAAAACTTTCTTTCGATTCTTTGAACCATGTACTTAATTTTTTCTTTCTTTTTAGGATAATATATGGCTCTATTTTTGTTGTAATCACTTAAATACACCCATTATTCATTTATTGTGATAGTTTTTTTCTATTTTTCTTTGGATAAATGTTTCTTGTGCGGAATTCTGCATCATGTTCTGCGTTTAGCTATATGCTTTAGAGAAAGACGTTGCACATCCTTTTTTTCGCTTTCTTAAGATTTAAATGAACGTTTATCATTTTGTTTACAGTGGACACCGAGCATTTTAATGATTTTGCAACTGTCCTTTGACTAGGGGGATTTTCTTTTCACATTAAACAACGTACCTTTGCAATAGTCGAAGATGTTCGTTTTGTCCTTGGATACTAGTTTGGAATTTTTATCCCACTTAAGGCTCCAATTTGACGTTTTTTCCTATCTTCTTGGCGACATTACCTATTGACGCTTTAGATATCACAAAACCATGACTCTCCTATTGTTTTTGGAAAACTGAATATGAATATTTCTCTTCGGAAAGAGCATAAATATAGCCTTCGAACCACTGCTTCGTTAAAAACGCCATTTTGAATAAAAACAAACCTCTCAAGCCGCAGACTATAATTTTGACTTTTAAAAACATAGTACAATGGCAGTTATTTATTTTGCAATAATCTATTTTTTAACACCGCTAACCAAAACCGTCCAAAAAATGTGCGAATAGCCTCTGTATAAGGGATATACCAATGGGATAAAAAAGATCGAGAATGATGTCATGAAACAAATAGTGTCAGTTTATAGGTCAATATTTACATATTATATCTGTTTCATAGTAATCCTCCAACTGCAAGACGTTTCTGTCAATTTTGAAATGTTGCTTATTTTTGGAATAAGTTCAAAATTTTAAAAATGACTGGGGAAGCGACACTCCTTAAACCTAAATGCCTTTTTCAAAATTGCTTGACAGAAAGAAGCCAAATGATGCAGGAATATGTTTATTAATATCTCAGCTTCGTAAACAACGATCAATATTTACCAATATTCTGGTTTGATTGACATCATGTTGATTAGCTAGGTTGATTTACCAGAAAACGACTCATCCAAGACGGATAGTCTGCTTACCTTAAAAATTTTATACACTTATTTTTGGCATACAGTCGTCATTAATGGCTTTTTGTGATATCTGAAATGTTTTTGTAGTACAAATTTTATTTCGAAACAAAATTTAATGCATGTTTTTTGCTCAACTGCACTTACCATTTTCGAAATAGACGGATTCAAAATCTTTTCACATTAAGAACAATTTTATTTTTTAGAGGATAATGTTTTATTTAAGTGCATTTCAATGAAGATTTCAAAATGGGTCATAAACGAAAAAAAAGTTGTAGTGACTATGGAGAGAAATTATGTGCTATGCATCGACTAGACTCTGGCGTAACGGCAAAAAATATAGCTTACTATTTATTCTACATGGCTTGTGATAAATGGAGGGTTAAGTATAAGGTAAGGGGGTAATAATGTACAGGTGGAGGGTTAATCAGTGAAAATATACTTATTAAAACAGTTTTGGTGTAAAATTTTGTCTTCTGATATTGATGTAAAAAGAAATGAGTTAATAGAACTGCGGCCCGATTTTTAACTTCTATGTGATTTAACCATATCATTACCAATATTTTTTGATCAGACGTGCGTCTAAGTTGTATTTTATTCATCTCTCAAAAAACTTTTTTACTTTTCAATGCTTGTGTTTCAATCCTTCAGAATTTCTTCCTAAAAATGCAATGGAGATAATTTAATCCTGTGTATTAGAAGATAGACTTCTTCTCATAAATGAAAAAAATTGTAATAAGTAATACAAATAAATAATTTTACTGGTTAAAAGAGAATGTTAAACAAGCAAAAAATGCACCACTCGAATCAAAGTTTCATTAACAAAATCCTGTTTAAGTGGAATATTTTGATTCATAAGAAATAAATGAAATAGTAGACTACATTTCCCTTTAAAATAATTTTGCTGGATGTATTGACGATTCCTGGGTTTCATGGTTGCTCCATTAGAAGGATAATAGCAGTGTGGCTAGGATTATGATCCTAAAGATGGGCTTCATTAGACTTTAAAAATTCTTCATACAAAATGCTATGGAGCTAAATTAACACTGTGTATCAAGTAGTTTTCTTCTCGTAGATGGAAAAATTGTAATAAATAATACAAATAAATTATTTTGCTGGTCAAAAGAGAATGTTAAACAAGCACAAAGTGCCCCACAGAAATCAAAGTTCCACCAACAAAAGCCTTTCTAAGTGGAATAATTTGATTCATAAGAAATAAATATAACAGTAGAATAAATTTCCGATTCTTGGGTTTCATGGTTGCTCCAATAAAATGATAATATCAGTGTAGCTAGGATTATGATCCTAGAGATGGGCTTCATTAACCTTTAAAATTTCTTCATACAAAATGCTAAGGAGCTAAATTAACACTGTATATTAAGTAGTTTTCTTCACCTAAATGGTTGGTTGGTTGGTTAGTTAATGTTTTAGGGCTCAAGGTCCTATTTAGGACAAAAGCGCCAAGAACAAGGTGTTTTTTCTTAAATACAACAAGACATAACAGATAAAAGTGCCCTAATCCAGAAACAGAAAAGGCTAAAACCAGCAAAGGTAAAACCGTAACATTTAAAAAAATTTATAGAAATGTCTACTGTATATAAACTCAAGTACACAGGAAAGGTACGTAAAAGGTAAAATGATGACCCATGAGAAGGTAAAAAGCTAAAAGCATAAAGCACAATAAATGAATTTTAAAATTAAAAATGGAAAAAGTACTAAAACAATTCATAAAAAACAAGTTAAATTGACCAAAATAAGCCTGTAAAACGGAGAAAAGAGAAAAGAAAGGGATGCGGGGGTTCATCCAGTAAATCCCTTAAGTTAGGATGCCGTGTGCCAAAAAATAAGGCATAGACAGGCTGTACTTCACCTAAATGGAATCGTTTTAATGAACAATACAGACAAATTATTTTACGAGTCAAAGAGAATGTTAAACAAACACAAAATGCACAATTGAAATTAAAGTTCCATCAACAAAAACCTTTCGAATTGGAATATTTTGATTCATAAGGAATAAATATAATAGTAGAATACATTTCCCTTTAAAATAAATTTGCTGGATGTTTCTCGGATTCCTGAGTTTCATGGTTGCTCCATTATAAGGATAATATCAATATGGCTAGGATTATGATCCTAGAGATGGGCTTCATTAGCCTTTAAAATTTCTTCATACAAAATGCTAAGGAGATAAATTAAGATTGTATATTAAGTTTTTTTCACCTAAATGGAACCGTTTAAATAAACAATGAAGACAAATTATATTACAGGTCAAAAGAGAACGTTAAACAAGCACAAAATGCCCCATTGAAATCAAAGTTCCTTCAACAAAATCCTTTCTAAGTAGAATATTTTGATTCATAAGAAATACATATAATAGTAGAATAAATTTCCCTTTAAAAGAATTTTGCTGTATGTATTGCGGATTCCCGGATTTCATGATTGCTCCTTTAGAAGGATTATATCAGTGTAGCCATGATTATGATCCTAGAGATGGGCTTCTTTAGCCTTTAAAATATCTTATTTATTGTACAAAAATGTTACGGAGCTAAATTAACAATGGGAAGCAATTACTTTTGTTCACTTAAATGGAACCGCTGTAATGAACAATAAAGACAAATTGTTTTAAGGATCAAAAGAGAACATTAAACAAGCACAAAATGCACCACTGAAATCAAAGTTCCACCAACAAAATCCTTTCTAAGTGGAATATTTTGATTCATAAGGTATAAATATAACAGTAGAATAAATCCTAGACAGTAGAATAAACAGTAGAATAAATTCCCTTTAAAATAATTTTGCTGGATGTTTCTCGGATTCCTAAGTTTCATGGTTGCTTCATTAGACAGGATAATAGTAGTGTGGCCAGGATCATGATCCTAGAGATGGGCTTCATTAGCCTTTAAAATTTTTTCATACAATATGCTATGGAACAAAATTAACACTGTGTATCACGTAGTTTTCTTCTCTTAAATGAAAAAATTGTAGTAAGTAATACAAATAAATTATTTTGCTGGTCAAAAGAGAATGTTAAACAAATACAAAATGCACAACTTAAAATTCCACCAACAAAATCCTTTGTAAGTGGAATATTTTGATTCACAAGAAATAAATATAACAGTAGAATAATTTTCCCTTTAAAATAATTTTGCTGTATGCATCGCGGATTCCTGAGTTTCATGGTTGCTTCATTAGAAAGATAATAGCAGAGTGGCCAGGATCATGATCCTAGAGATGGGCTTCATTAGCCTTTAAAATTTCTTCATACAAAAGGCTACGGAGTTAAAATAACACTGTATATTAAGTAGTTTTCTTCACCTAAATGGAACCGTTTGAATGAACAATAAAGACAAATTATTTTACGGGTCAAAAGAGAATGTTAAACAAGCACAAAATGCACCATTGAAATTAAAGTTCCACCAACAAAATTCTTTTAAAGTGGAATATTTTGATTCATAAGAAATAAATGAAACAGTAAAATAACTTTCCCTTTAAAATAATTTTTCTGCATGTATCGTGGATTCCTGAGTTTCATGGTTGCTTCATTAGAAGGATACTAGCAGTGTGGCCAGGATCATGATCCTAGAGATGGGCTTCATTAGCCTTTCAAATTGCTTCATACAAAATGCTACGGATCTAAATTAACACTGTGTATCAAGTTGTTTTCTTCTCATAAATGGAAAAATTGTAATAAGTAATACAAATAAATTATTTTGCTGGTCAAAAGAGAATGTTAAACAAGCACAAAATGCCCCACTGAAATCGAAGTTTCACAAATAAAATCTTTATTAAGTGGAATATTTTGATTCATAAGAAATACATATAACAGTAGAATATATATCCCTTAGAAATAATTTTGCTGGGTGTATCGCCGATATCTGGGTTTCATGGTCGCTCCATTAGAAGGATAATAGCAGTGTGATAGGATTATGATCCTAGAGATGGGCTTCATTAGCCTTTAAAATTTCTTCATACAAAATGCTACTGAACTAAAGTAACACTGTGTATCAAGTAGTTTTCTTTACCTAAATGAAACCGTTTTAATAAGCAATACAGACAAATTCTTTTGCGGGACAAAAAAGAATGTTAAGCATAAAATGCTTCACTGGAATCAAAGTTCCACCAAGAAAATCCTTTCTAGGTGGAATATTTTAATTCATAAACTATAAATATCAGTAGAATAGATTTCTCTTTAAAATAATTTTGCTAGATGTTTCTCGGATTTCTGGGTTTCATGCTTGCTCCATTAGACGGATAACATCAGTATGGCTAGAATTATGATCCTAGAGATGGGCTTCATTAGCCTTTAAAATTTCTTCATACAAAAGGATACGGAGCTAAATTAACACTGTGCATCAAGTAGTTTTCTTCGCTTAAATGAAACCGCAGTGAACAATAGAATTATTTTAAGGATTAACAGAGAATGTTAAACAAGCACAAAATGCCACTCTGAAACCAAAGTTCCACCAACAAAATCCTTATTAAGTGGAATATTTTGATTCATAAATAAATATAACAGTAGAATAACTTCGCTTTATAATAATTGTGCTGTATGTATCGCGGATTCCTCGGTTTCATGGTTGCTCCATTAGAAGGATAATAGCAGTGTGGCCAGTGATCATGATCACTAATTTCTCATTGTTATAGTGATAAATCATTATCAAATTCATGATAAAATTTCATGATAAAATGTCTGCATGCAAAATGCTATGGAGCTAAATTAACACTGTGTATTAAGTAGTTTTCTTCACCTAAATGGAACCATTTTAAAGAACAATACAGTGAAATTATTTTACGGATCAAAAGATAGTAATAAACAACCACAAAATGCACCACTGAAATCAAATTTCCATCAACAAAATCCTTATTAAGTGGAATATTTTGATTCATAACGAATAAATATAACAGTAGAATAAATTTCCCTTTAAAATAATTTTGCTGGATGTTTCTCGGATTCCTGAGTTTCGTGGTTGCTCCATTAGACAGGATAATAGCAGTGTGGCCAGGATTATGATCCCAGGGATGGGTTAAAGCAGCGCTCCGAGGTAATAGCGAGAAATGACTCCTCTCCGGCCTAAATTTGAAAATGATACAGGGTCGCGAATATAGCATTTCCTGATGCACTTGGGTTTTCACTTTAATTCAGGAACAAATCCGTTATCCGATTTCAGCACGTAACTCCAACGAACTACGAAATACAAATCTCTCACAGGGATGGAGGGAGAAAAAATTTCTTTACAAAGAAAGAAGAAAAAATACCAGAAATAGAGAAGCTATTTTCGTTTTACAAGAGATTATGGTTGCTGTCACTTTCTTGGGAAAGGGGATAGCTATAGTAAGATTTCGAGCGGTGGAGTATTGTTTCCCTGAAGGGTGTAACTATCGTATAGCCAAAGGGGTTCTGAAAATGCACACGTATGCTGAAATATAAAAAAAAAGGCCAAGTGAGAAGAAAAAGCATATTTAGAGTGTTATCATGAATTAGGCAATGGTGAATCTTTAACCAGCACAATGCGCTTATATTCCTAGTCTATGGCTCCAAACAAGAAATGTAGCATAGTGTGCCAACCAAAAAAGTGAATTATAATTAATACACACATATAGTGTTACAAATTATATATTTGGGAAAGCGTAACTTCCCATGAGCGTGCTCTTTAGGGTTTTCTGGTTGGTTGGTTGGTTAGGAAAGCTACGGTCTACTGTTTTTTCTACACGAGTGCTAACATGACCGGTTTAAAGCAAATTTCTAACGACTACGGACATCCATGCCAGTAGTGGTATTCGAATACAGTGAAAAGTGTGGTACCGAAGAGCAGAGTTTTATCAATTTGGCCTTTGTTCCTGGAGGTCAAATGCATTGGCTCAGAAAAACCAAAATGCATGTATTTAGTTTTTCTTTCGCAACCCTAAAGGTTTGCATGAAGTATTGTTGCCATATTTGGCGAATTATTCTTCATATAGAAAGTTTGATGGCAAAATTCTTATATGCGAAAAAAAAATGCTAATACGTCTATAAACGAGTATTGTTCTTTAAATGCACTACACCTATCGTAGAAACTATAAAGAATCTCACATTTCAGTTAGAGTGAGTAGAGATCGAGTAGCGACAGACAGCGGATTTCATAGCGATTGATAAGTGGAATATATTGCTTATTCAGCGTAACGAGAAGGTCGACATTTTAGAATATAAGCCGTATATTTTTGTGACTATTGGTATTTGGGAATTCAGGTATTCTAGTATTTTGTGGACTGTTACACTGTGTTAAGAAGAATTTTAAAATGATGTCAGTCTGCCGTTAACTTCTTAACTGTCCCAAATCAGAACCTACACCACGTTACAACGGCTATGTGTGCCAAAAATAAATACCTGAAGTGATGTAAAAATAGATAGAATAAAATTATTAAGGGGGCTACCTTATTGCAGTTGAATGTCACAGGTGATTTCTGAGTCATAATACCGTCAGATGTCGACAGAGATGGGTGTTTGGTACCATAAAATTCTATGATGGCTCGACCACAATATGATTGCACCTGAAGTGAATTATATTTAATTTACTCTTTTAGACTCACTTCTACTGCAGGTTCGTTTTATATGGACAACTGCACCATGAACTTATGGCTCATTCGTTTCTGAAGGTTTAAAGTTAGTTTGGAGTGATATGGCCTACTGTTTCTCTACACTATGAACAATAAGACCGGTACCTTCTTCTAAAAATAGATTCCGAACGGCTGCAAACATCCATGTCATCAACACTATTCAAACCTATGAACTTTGGTACCGAAAAGCAGCACCTTACTACTTCGGCCATTATCCGATTCGCTCATGATCTACAAACTACATCCCTTTTTACTTATACGATGTCTTGAGATAAATAGTATGCTTGTATTAACCCCTTAATGTGCATACTCGAGTTAACTCGAGCCTGCTAAACTGGCTAAACTGTGCACACTCGAGATATTTCGAGCAGCGTTGAACTTTATGTTGCTATAATTTTTCAAAATCGAATCCAATCGAGAATTGAAATAACAATGTGAAAGAAAAAAAATCGATAATTCGAGCGGCGTTGATTATTTTTGCCCATCCTTTAAAAAAACTGTGCATTAAGGGGTTAAAGGATAAATAACATAAACTCTTTAAAAATAAAAAAAAAAGTTTTAAAATTTGTCAAAAACGTGTGTGTCTGTACTTTCAAGGTATTGTCGAATTCGATTGATAAATTTAGAGAATAGATAATAGGCAGCAAAAAGATGAATTATCATAGGTTAGGTGTTTTGGTTTTTTTTGGACGCTACGGTCTACTCTTTGCAACGAGGGCTAATGAGACTGGGACCTACTGTTTAAAGCTGATTCCGAACGTCTACGAACATCCATGCCATAGTGGGATTCGAACCCACGAACTCCGATTCTGAAAGCCCTAACCATTCGGCCATCGTTCGGCAGAATTACCATAGGACACTCAGTAGTAGTCCACATTTAGACGGTAAAAATCGTAAATATATGGAAAGTCTGCTTCGCTTTGAGAAAACCTCAAAGCATCTCAAAATTTGTCCTTTTTCTCACCTTGGTACTTAGATAATGGAAGATAGATCGTGCTTCACTCCTTGAAACGATCTTCTCCTAAGATCCATCTTATCTTTTTTTTCCCTAGAAAATCACTTTTTTGTCTGGAAAGTTGAAGTCATTGAATACAAATTGAAAAGAAGTAAAATAAATAATAATGTTTTGCCTAAGTTAAGAGATACATCGAGATATGTGTGCATAGAGGAATAGAGTTCAGTTTCTTCCCCTTCATTCCTGAACAGATCATCTACATTATGAACAGATCATAGTTAGAAAACTGATCCTTTGTCGCCGTTTATGACCCTACTTATTGATAATAATCCGGAAAATCTAAAAGTCATCCCCCCCATCGGAACCGCAAGGGAATTATGATTGTACTTAGGTTCTTTCAGTCGCCGATAAAGTATTCGTAGCATTATCACGTTCTACGTTTGTTTGTAGCACGTTTATTTGGAGGGCAAAGCAAAATCACGTGGTTCCCAAGCTGTGCGTGAATCACGTCATCACGACAACGTGAATTCCAAGTCTCATCCTCTGATGGCTTGCTGGATCGTACTTCAATATGGGGAAACTTATTTTTTTTCTGTCTCATTTTGAGTGTGTAAGTCAGTTTGTGGGATTATTATTTTTCTTTTTTCAAGAAAACTAATTTCACTCTTCCAGTAATGGTGGCAATTAACATTGTTCAGCAAACAACGGAGGTCTTAACACATTGTGTGCGGGTACATTTCGCAGCGGAATTGTACCGAGAGCGAGCGTTTTGAGCGTAAATTTAGTTATTCAGTTAAATCTCAATAGATCGAAAATTATTTAATTTTTTTAACCTACTTTTCGTATTTTATATTGAAATATATAAACAAATATATAAATAGAAATATATAAATTACAAACATAAGATTTTGGTAAACAAAAAATATATTTTTTTAGGGGATAAATTTATAATAGTATCGTAAATATGAAAAATCAAATAGAAATATAGCAGTATATAGTTTTAATTTTTTCCTGTTCTGGGGTTCCGCATTGACTGATGCAAAAACTAGTTTTAATTGCCTAAATTTTTCCAGAATCTATGAGGTAGACAAGAACATCGGTTTCGTTTTACTGTATATATCGTTATTTTTGTACTCACAAACAAACCATGTTGTTACATTAACACGTACTAGTGCTTGACCCGTGTTCAAGTATTAGTCGTCAGAAAATTTACTAGTACGTGACCCGCACTCAAGTATCAATCGTCAGAAAACGTACTAGTACGTGTCCCACATACGTGTTAAAAGTAAATTTTTAGCAGCTCCATTTTCTAGCAGCATTTCTTTTCCTTTTGATAATAGTTAAACAAGGCATATTTCTTCGAAAATTAAGGAAGAGAGAAAACCAATATCGATTAGCTGTCCACGACAAACGGAAACAAAAATAGTTAATGAGAATAGCCTTAAGTTATCTTAATTGAGAAACATTCTCATAAACTACCTTAATGGGTCTACTTTTTTCGTAGTCATTTGTATTACAGTGTGTTAACCTATTTTCTAAATTCAAATTGGGATATTAAATTGCTTCCTCTCTTCGATTTTTCAAAATTATCTACTATTAGATAATTATAATCTTATTTTTTGACTAAATTGTTTATTTCTCTGACGTCTGTAGTTGTAGTCTTTGATGTATTTTTAAATGTTACATTTTTACTTTCCTTAACCCCTTCCGGTACGATTTAATAATGAAAAACTGTGCGTGAAGTAACCATTTATTTTTTATTTAAAAAACTTGTTTCATTTTACAATTCTTACATATTCCTAATTAAAATCCACTTTTTACATAGTGTTAAATAATATCAGAAAAGGTATAATTAAGAAAATATCAAAGCAAAACATTAATAAGGTATACAGATAATAGTCTTCAAGATAGTGGTACTTTTCAAAACAAAGTGCAAAGGAATACTGAATTGTTTACACCGCTAGGGAGTCTCACTTCTAATTTGATTCTTGTAACACATACGGCATTTCTTAGTAGGTTTTCTTTTATTCTGACTCATCATTTTGGCAGTGACTTGTACCAAGAAATTCTAAATAAACAATATGTAATAGTGACCTGGTATTTCCACAAGTAACAAAAGTCTTGATAAATTCAGTATACTAGAAATTATATCCTAAATTAATTATCATATTTAATATTAACTTTAGCCGCATGACGAGTGTAGCTCGTCATTGTGCGGTACGGAATGAAAAACCAATGACGAGCTAGACTTGTCATTTTACCGGAAGGGGTTAAAAACCTATCGTAAGCAAATACATTTTCTTCAAAAGTATAAGGATCTGTTGTTCATTTTTGAATGGACATAATGAACCAAAGACACTGTAGTATAATCGCAAATTCTTATTAATCTCCAAGGCATAGAAATTCTAGTAGTTCTCTGTTATTCCAGTAGTACCCAATAGTTCACACCATGTGTCAATTCTTAACACTTCGACGTACGGTGGTTGCTCCAAGAAACCAAGTGTTAAATAACTTTTTTCCAGCTTCTTAAAAAATATGAGTCTTTTTTATTTTCTATGTTTTTAACATTTTAAATTATCAATAAAGGACAATGTTAGACTTAATTTTCTTTTCTGTTTATGTGTTTAAACTTACTTGAAAAGGGAATTCAACTTTTTGCTAGTATGATCCAAAATAAAAACACTTACCGAAACGACACTTATAATAATTTGTTTAGTCAATTAATCGCTGCACCTTATTAATGACAATTATACTACACGCCCCCAAAGTTAAATATACGTTAAAGTAAAAAAAAAGGGTATATTTTCATGCAGTACAAGAGAAGTGCTTTTGGCATCCCCCCCACACCACATAACGTAAAACTTATTTTTCATATATTTCCCATTTATAAGGTTTCGCTTTGTTTGGAGCGCTACGATCTACTGTTTTGCACACGAGGGCTAATGAGACCGGGACCTATAGCTTAAAGCCGATTCCGAACGGCTACAACATCCATGCCCGCAGCGGGATTCGAACCCGCGAACTCCGGTTCCTAAGAGCAGCGCTCTACCATTCGGCCACATTTATAAGATTTATATATATATATATATATATATATATATATATATATATATATATATATATATATATATATATATATATATATAATTTATAAATTGATTTAATTAAATTCCAAATATTTTTTAGCCATGCCCCTCAAAGAGTTAATTGACGAGGATTTTCAATCCCTGTGTTCCCGCTGTTTTTTCCTAAGCCTAAGTTAGCTTAGTAAAAAATAGCTTTACTACTTCTTACAGTGGATTTGTACCTGCCATATTTAATTCTCGCTCAATGTTAAGCTGTGGGAAACATAAAATTCTCTTTCACCAGCATGCATTTTAAGAATTTTTAAAAAATTATACCACATGATAGAACACAATTTCTTTAGAATGCTATTTTTCCCTGTTTAAAAAAATACCGAGGTAAAATACATGTAGTTTTAAATTATTTGAGAGAAATTTTGCTACACTCTTATTTTAAACACAAACGAGCATTTAACATGTATAATTTTTTTTTTAAAAAAAGAGAGAAAAAGATAGCATTCTAGAAATTTTGCTGTTCTATCCCGCAGTATATATTTTTAAAGAATTTTTTGAATGATTTGGTTTGGTTTGGAGTGCTACGGTCTACTTTTTGCAACACGAGGGCTAATGAGACCGGGACCTACAGCTTAAAGCCAATTCCGAACGGCTACGAACATCCATGACAGTGTGGGTTCGGTTCGGTTTTTGGAGAGCTACGGTCTACTTTTTGCAAGTCGAAGGCTAATGAGACCCGGACCTACAGCTTAAAGCCGATTCCGAACGGCTATGAACATCCATGCCACTGTGGGATTCGAATCCACGAACTACGGTATCGAAAGCTAGCACCCTAACCAATCGGCTATCGTTCCATTTTTTGAATGGAAATTGGATTGAGGGAGTTTTATTTTCCCCATAGCTTAACATTGAGGGAGTGGAATCCAATTTGGCAAGTACAGACCTACCTTAAACTGAGAAACTATTTTAAGAATAATTTGAACTCTTTGAATAATTACTAAAAGACAACCATTGTTTTAGTCCTTGCCGATGCCTGCACAAATCGTATATTCTCATGGATTATGGGTGTGATTGAAAGATGTGGTAGATAGAGGCATCTATTTGTTAAGTCCAGAGGCAGCATAAATAAATATGCTTTCGAAATATGCCCAGAAATTTTGCATTAGAGTGGAAAGACTCCCCTTCCCACCTTCTCTTCCTGCTATCCACTCAGAGATTTTTCAGACCTAGAGATTTAATTTTCACGCTAGAAAAGACATCAAGTGAAGTGATATATTAGTCAACATTGATCGGTATTTTAGAAATCAACAAAGCCAGATAGCCTATTGAGAAGAAAATAATCTCACTATTTTGAATGAAACCACTTAGATCAGGACCGTAGCCAGAAATTATTTTCGGAGGGGGACCAAGGGAGAAAGACATCTTCATTTTGAATGATTCTTCAACTAATGAAAGGGAAAGGACCAGCTTAGGAAGACTTTTATGGTCTGAGCGGGTTTTTTTTTTAAGAAAATAACTATTTATATTCATGAACAGCTAGGTAGATAGCACACACACACACACACACACACACAAACGTGGGACATTGCCTATCTACAAAATGGTCTTTCAAAATTTCGGGGGGGATCAGTCCCCCAAATTCCTCCCCCTGCCTACGACCTTGACTTAGATGAAAACAGAACATTGAACATCTTTCCTTGAACTTCTGGATTCCTGTCGTATTTAAGAAGTTAGTTATTCTTGCTAGGACGTAATAGTATCTATCCTATCGTGACTACAAGGTTAAACTCCCGAGATTAAGCTCTCTACAAAATTTAAGTGGATGTAACGGAATCTGAAATCACATTTTATCTTGTCTTCGTCCACAGTGCTTTTTTTATGATCTTTACATTATATGAAGCACTTTCAAAAATCAAGAAATAGTATTACAATATATGTAATAAATAGTTTCAGCGATCTCACGTTTGCATCTATAATTTTTTTATCTAAAAAATTATATACTTTTACACAAAAAATAAATTATGAAAACTGCGTCAGTTTAATATTAAATTCAAAGACAATTTATTATCCGATTTCCTCCTCAGCAGATAATTTAATTTTGACAGTAGAATGATTCGACCTCGTTTGATGGGTGAACTCGGCTTCCCAAACCAATTCACGTCGTCTCGGTATATGATTACTTCCTACCCAGCTATAAAAATCATCGCAATGTGTTTTCATATCGCATTCTTCTTCTGGTCATCTCGAACCAAGTCTTTGTCTCCACGTCCGTGTCATGAATTTATACCTGACCTCAGTTCACAAGTGAAATAGAAAATTTTATTTGTCGGAAAATATCTCTTCACAGAAGTGGAAAGGAAAGAACTTGTGGACAAATGCACTCTGGGCAACCGTGGAAAATTCTCTTCTTTTATTTATAATTTCCGAAAGGAGCATATTATTCCTCAAATAAAGATGTAGATATAAAGAAAGATCACTTGAAAATTCAGACCTTTTGTTGGTTTCTTAAAAACTGGTTTTTGCAGAGGTGAGGGAAGGTTTTAACCTTTGAACTTCTCCTTGCAAAGTAACAAATTGTGTTTTTATGGAACTATAATGTAGGCATTATTTTAAAAAGATGTATGATCTCTTATACTTATTTTAGCCAACGTCCAAACAACAGTATAATTTAGTAATTGGCATAAATTTAACCTTTGAACTTCTTCGTGCAAAAATAAAAAATTGCGCCTCTATGTAATTACAATAAAGGCATCATTTAAAAAATAAGGTAAAAAGACCTTCCATACTTAATTTAAAGAACGTAAAAAATAACAGTGAAACTTAATTCGAATAAATACTTAATTTATGATACTTCATCAAGATTCATATTCAATTTCAGAAATAAAATTGCAGCAGTTTTGTAGTAGAAAAAATGATATTTTTCAGGACTACTTTTACGAAATCCAAATACTTCTTTACTGCTATGAAGATTTTCTTTTTCAAGAAGGCTACTGTACTCAATTTTGGAAAGAAAAATGCAGAACCTTTGTAGTAGTTTTGCAGGAGTAAGATGATACTTTCCAGGACTACTTTGCGATGTCCAAAATGCTTTTACTGTTGTCAAGGTGTTTTTGACAAAGCTAATTTCCCAATTATTATTATTATTCAGTAATTTACAAATACTTTTAGCAATTTCAATAAAGTATTAATGTAAACAGTTAAAAAAACAATTTTTTTTAATAATCAATCCGTAAAATGCAACTAAGGATGAAACGAATATCTTAAAACTATCCAGTATACGGATGATTTTTAAATATTCGGAACCCCTCTGGTTTGGTTTGGTTTGAAGCACTACGATCTACTTTTTTGCAACACAAGGGTTAATGACAGCGGGACCTACTATTTGAAGCTGATTACGAACGCCTATGAACATCTATGAAAAAGTGGGATTCGAAGCCACGAACGGAAGGTCAGCACCTAACCATTCGACCATCGTTCGGTTTGAGCCCCTCTGATGTTATGCACAAGTTTTGAAGAAATATACGAACCCTGTTCATTTAAAAATAGTTGATTTAATAAAAGCATAACTTACATGAATTCAGTCAAAAGCAAAAATAAAAAAAACTATATATTTGCAATTTTTTTCGTAGCTCTGCTCTTTCGCTAGATGCTTAAATAATATTGTTATAAAATATAGCTTGTTCATACTCCAAATTCGAGCATTGTGATCTTAGGTCTCAAGATTTCAAAAGCATATTTCTTTATACGTACTAACTTTATTTTTTAGCTGATTGTACAGTGATTAGCATATTATACTTTCATACGATATGCTTGGGATCGATTCCCCAGTAAGACTTGGATATAATTGTGTTGTCCCCTCAGTGGAGTAAAATTGGATGCCTATATGGTGTTCCAACAACAAAATGGTCGACAAAATCTTCATTGTAGATGCAAATATTGGGAAATAAGCATTACCTACCGTGAATATTTATTCTTTTTGTTAGTACAGTTATTCTACACGAGGGCTAATAAGACTGAATTCTACTTCTAAAATCCAACGAGCACCCATGCCTTTAGCGGTGTTCTTTGGACCGAACAGCAGCACCCTAGGCCATCGTTTGTTAGACGTATATATTACTGGAGTAGTACGAAAAGTGGTGAAGATGTTGAAAGTTTTTTAGTATTTAGTACGTACGATAAGATGCATTTATTGGGCTTTAGAACCTTTATCAGAGATGTTCCTAATTCAGAAATTTCTTTATGACTTTTTGTCGTTCTGTTTTAGCAATTTTGTGCTCCTTAATTCTTGTTATTAACACTATTGCATGCACCATCCAGTCCTGGATGACAATGAGAGACACGTTTTCAAACTGCCACGCAACGGTTCAGTTAAGCATATTAGACTAATATATTTTATATGCTCAGTTAAGTTCACTCCTTATCTTACATCACTGATATGGAAGGAGGAATTTCTTATCAGTTAAAAAAAACTATTTAAAGGAGTTTCAAATCTTTATATAGACACACCTCGAGGCAAAAATCTGGTATGCAAGAATAATCATGAAAACTTTTGCATCATTTATTTTTAGTTATTATTGGAAATTTCTAGCACTACTAGAGTAAGATGGCTTGCTTACCCAAACTATGAGCAAATTAGGTTTGAGGGATTCATAACCAATGTGAACCTAGTCCATTTAAAAGAATCTAGAGAAACTGAATCCTAACCTTCATGGTTCATAATTCATTCTTTGAAATTTAAATTAATTTTCGATAATGCTTAACAACTAGGGTATTTTCTATCATATCCACAGATGCATACTTATGAAATAACAAGTTACCCTAATAAAAGAATTCATTATGTAAAAAAAGAATTTGGTTCACTCTAATTTTGAGCCCCTCATTTAAAAATTTTCTTTCCAAGTAAAATTGTTACCGTATAATTCGGGGTATTACAAGTACTTTTAATACAAAAAAATACGTGATTACCTCGCTTAGGGCTGGCATTGGTAAGTGGTGCATATTTTTAAGCATTCTGTGCAGAACTGTTGTATTGTACAGATGGTAAAACCAATTCGTGTTGATACTCAGTAAATGTGGTGTTCCCCATAGCTGGACTTCGTTTTCTCTGATGGATTTACTACTAACGAACATACTAGGAGTTGTTTCTGCCCATCAAGCCCTGGCAAAGCAAATAGGATATATTTTCCTTTGTAACGGTGGATTTTTTTACAAGTTTATATATATATTATATATATATATATATATATATATATATAAATATATTATAAATATATATATATTATTTTTTTCTTTTTAATAGAAACATCAATTAGCTATTTCATTCGTTTTATGTGCATATTTTTGTTCTTATTAAGCAGTATCTTCTCATTGTCTTTTGCAAAAAGTAACCGTAAAACCAAACCAAAATTTAACAACTTTGACCACTTACATTACGCCGTCAAGAAATAATGATAATTTAATCCTACATGGAGGACAATTTAGGAAATCCTAAAAAGGAATACACATTGTCAAAATTTTTTCAAATTTTTCCACAGATTGACCCAGCTTTATGTCTTGTACTTAGAATTCATGCTATATTATGTTTTATGATAAGTAGGAACCCCATCAATATCTTAATAAAGGTCTTTAAAATATATTTTTATGGCCATAGCAAAACAGAATCCGATATTACATATATAAATATAAAAATTATATATATATATATATATATATATAAATATATATAAATATATATATATATACAAGAAAAATACATAATATAAACATACATGCAAGATAGCGAAGAAAAAAACATATTCATAGAATATAATCTTAATCTTATTAAAGTTAGTTTCACATAATTTCATCACATCACTTATAATTTGCTTACGATTACTACTTCTTGAACAAGTTATTCTGATCTGATTTTATATGTCTCACTTAAGGAAGAAAATTAAAAACTGAACGAATAAACATATTTCAAGGTACTTTTCAAAATTGTGGTTTTGTGACCTAATTTCCTGCTTTCAAATCAGTGTTCCGTGTTTCCATTTAAATCTATTGTTGCTTGTTATAAGTAAGCAGATTATGTTAAATTGGGTATTGAAATTTCTTCAAACAATACAAAATCCTCATGCCTCTAGAAATTCGAAAAATAATAATTTCTGTTCCATTAATTTTGTGACTTGAAACGATAAAATTTTTGAGACTTTTTTTAAATGTTCTTTCAATAAGATATAAATAAATTAAAGCAGAAATTCATATTTAAAAGCGAAGCATGAGGGAAAATGTACCAAAACTATTTGCTGGAAAAGTATTGTTACCTTAGAGGGAAAAAAATTGAAGTTAATTATTTCTGTTCATAGAGCATCGTATGTATTGAAATATAGGCCATATTCCACTGATAATAGCGACTTTCCTTTAAACAGCTAAGCAAAAAAGTTTTCTTATAAATGTAGGTTAGCAAAGGGTTTAAAAAGTACTTAGCTTTTGACATTAAGTTACGCCTTGATTATGTGTTCAATAACATTTCTAATTTATGCAAAACTTTGAAAAAGCACAAAAAAGTTTACTTTAAAAAATTTTTTTTCACGATTAATTTCAAAAAGTAAATTATTCAGTACTAAAGATTGAATAGATTGATTTGGAGTGCTACGGTCTACTTTTTGCAACACGAAAGCTAATGAGACCGGTACCTACAGCTTAAAGCCGATTCCGAACAGCTACAAACATCAATGCCACAGTGGGATTCGAACCCACGAACTCCGGTACCGAAGGCTAGCACCCTAACCAATCGGACATCGTTCGGCCACAGTACTAAAGAATAAACTGATAAAATAATTTTTAAAAAAGCCGAAAAATATAGTCTCTGTTCACAAATCCCAAATGATTGGCACTTCATTTACCCGCCCACTTGAGCTTACTGAGTTATACGAGGATATTCAATCTTTTACTGTTTGAAAAAATTTTTTGGGATTTTAACCATACATCCATTATTGCGAAAGAAGCATAAAATGCAAATAAATAAGAATTATCAATGGGGAATTAAAAAAGAAATAATATTCACCCGTACGTTTGTGCATAATGGTATTTAACAGTCAGAATGAGGTTAAAATGCTGGTGTAAGTGCTGCAACTCCAGGGGTCGGCTTTATCCCAGGTAATTCAGATGCGTAGGTATAATCGACAACAAGCAAGGATAGCAAAATAAACTTAATACGTCTCGATAAATGTATTTAAATCCCGTGACTTTTACGAAATTAAAAATTTTATTTTATCCATGAAGTATTTATTTATACTTATTTTTACAAGCAAACTGCTCTTAGAAATCAATCTTTTATAATCGACAACAAGCAAGGAGAGCAAAATAAACTTAATACGTCTCGATAAATGTATTTAAATCCTGTGAATTTTACGACATTAAAAATTTTATTTTATCCATGAAGTATTTATTTATACTTATTTTTACAAGCAAACTGCTCTTAGAAATCAATCTTTTATAATCGACAACAAGCAAGGATAGCAAAATAAACTTAATACGTCTCGATAAATGTATTTAAATCCCGTGACTTTTACGACATTAAAAATTTTATTTTATCCATGAAGTATTTATTTATACTTATTTTTACAAGCAAACTGCTCTTAGAAATCAATCTTTTATAATCGACAACAAGCAAGGAGAGCAAAATAAACTTAATACGTCTCGATAAATGTATTTAAATCCCGTGACTTTTACGAAATTAAAAATTTTATTTTATCCATGAAGTATTTATTTATACTTATTTTTACAAGCAAACTGCTCTTAGAAATCAATCTTTTATAATCGACAACAAGCAAGGATAGCAAAATAAACTTAATACGTCTCGATAAATGTATTTAAATCCCCTGACTTTTAAAAATTTTATTAAAAAAATAAATTAAATTTTTTAATAAAAAATTTTGTTTTATACATGAAGTATTTATAATTATTTTTACAAGCAAACTGCTCTTAGAAATCAATCTTTTATAATCGACAACAAGCAAGGATAGCAAAATAAACTTAATACGTCTCGATAAATGTATTTAAATCCCGTGACTTTTACGAAATTAAAAATTTTATTTTATCCATGAAGTATTTATTTATACTTATTTTTACAAGAAAACTGCTCTTAGAAATCAATCTTTTATAAAAACTAAAATTTTACTAATTTTTACCGCTTTTATTAAATAAATAAAGATTACTTTAGGAACCACTGTCAAAGTTCCAGAGAATCCTAAGGTTCCGTGGAACACAGGTTGAAGACCTCTGCAGAAACATGCGAGAAGGTGAAATGTTTTATGGCGGAATATGTATAGAATAAAGTGAGTGTCCGTTTGTTTTATACAATTTCACATCTATAATAGTATAGTGAACAAAATTTTGGACTCATTCTTCGATATCACTTGAACACCAATGCTGGCATTAAAACCTCTTCCACCCATATGGTTTTATAACAGGTGCTGTTTGTCGACAGACGACAGTAGATGAATTTAATTGTTTCACTTTCTTCTTCGTAAGCACTGCAATCTGTTGCAGGCGAAGGCTGTCTCTCCAAGTTTCCTCCACTTAATTCTATTTGGCGTAATAGCCCTTCATCGGTTAACTTCAATTAGCTTAAGGTTTTTCTTGACATCATCGATCCATCTAGTAGGTGGTTTAACTTTTCGCTTTATTCCCTCAATTCTAGTAAAGCCTTTTCCTTTTTTTCTGTGAATACATCAGCATATCTAAATATGTATCTAATCCATCTGATAGGGATGATTTTATAACTTTCACAATATTAATTTATAGTGTTTTCCATATTTCTTATAAAATTCTTGCAAAGAATCAAGATTAAAATTGTAATTTTTATGTGTAGCTGTATGGTGTTATTTCACTTGGTTCATGGTAAGGCCACTTATAAAGTTTTAATTTATAGAAAAAATATATTTTATTTCTATTTAATATTAAACTTTTGTTTCTCATATAGATATTTCAATAGTTATCTTGCGGGTAAGTGAATTTCATTTTTATGTATATATTTTTTTATTTAAAAATATACTACTTAAAATGGAAAAATTTTGAGTTAGAGAAGTAATGTACAAACTTTTTATGCCCATTAATAGCTTATTATGGTGAACATCTTACCATAAACCTGCAAGTGAAATAACTATACAATTACACATAAAAATTACAATTTATCTTTGACGTATTTTATAGTAACGTAAAATTAAAATATAAATAAAACATTTTGATGTTTGAAGTAGTACCTATTAAATTATAATTTGTGTTTTAAATTGTACAAATATTTTTTTCGGTTCTACTTAGGAAGGGGTTGAATCTCATGGGTTGATAAGAGATTATGTTTGGGGCTTTGATTATGAATAACATTTACAAGTCCACTACTTTAAAGTCTATTTAATATTTTCGTGATGGAGATCAAATAAAATTAGCCAATAAATGGGAACTAATTTGTTTGCCTACATTTAAACTTTCACAAAAATGAAAAGCTATGCCAATAATTTTATTTTCTATTAAAACTTTAAGGGACTCCCAAACGTTGTCTACTCATCCTCAAATTATTTTTTATCCACCACAGACCCTGATATTCACAACAGTTATGTCCTGGGGATCTGTTGCAAAGGTTTCTGAAATTACTAAGTTAGAGCCTTATTAAAGAAGTTGGCATTTTAACAGAAGCTGAACATTCTATTTTATGATGAATCTAATAAAGCCTGTTGAAATAAATGATTTAAGTATCGAAAGGTATTATGCTCCCTTAAACCCTTCCCAGTTTTGCCCATACTACTTACGGGTAAACTTGTTTCTCTTTTGCTTGTTTCACCCGAATATTTTTTAGGATTAACATCAACTTTATCGTACAGACGGCAATAGTTGTACACTAAAGGATAATTTGCTTTTTATTGAAAAACTGTAAAGTAATTGTACTTTTTTAATAATTAAAACTGTAAACGTAACTTCCCTGTTAGGCAATCATGTTAAAAAAAAGATAACTTAAAAGAAAATATTTTGATTTTCCTCCAAGATAAAAATTTATCCTAAATGATTAAAAATATTAAAAATGTTAATTTTAATAAAATTTTATTTAAATTTGGGAAGTTAGTAATAAAACTCTATATAAATGTGACATTATTTTGATCGAGCAAAACTGGGAAGAAGTTAAGGGTGCATGGTACATTTTCGAGATTTTAATTATTAATTCTATCAGGCTTTAGTCGGTTCATCATAAAATAAAATGTTCTGCTTCTGTTAAAATAATTTTTTTCCGAGTTCTATAATAAATCTCTAACTCAATAATTCTCAGAGTGGTTTCCCGAAGGGTCCGTGTGACCGCACAGGGGGGCCGTAGTAGATAAACAATTATTTGAGGGTGCGTAGGAACGTTTTAGGTGTACTTTAAAGGTTTAATAGAAAGTATAAATATTGGGATTAATTTTTAATCGAAGTTTAAATGTATAGAAATAAATAAATTGGTCTCCATACTTCCAGTCGTTTACTAACTTTATGAGCTTGATCTAGAAAAATTAAATAGGCTTTAAATTAGTGTGGTGGAGACTTGCTAATGTTATTCATAAACATAGCACCAAACATGAATAATCTCTTATTATTTAGATTTTAATTTTACTTTACTATAAAGAATGTCAAAGTTAAAATCACAATTTTTATATGTAAATTATAACTGTTTCACTTGATGGTTCATGGTAAGATGTTTAACATAATAAGGGATTCATAGGCATAGAAATTTTGAGAACGACTGTTCTAACTGGAAATAACTAAATTTTCATTTAAACTAAATCTCTAATACTATGGCTGAATCTCTTAAGTAGTATATTTTTAAAATAACTGAAAAATATACATGAAAAAACAATGAAATTCACTTATCCGCAATTTAACCACTGAAATATCTGTATTAGATACAAAATTTCAATATCAAATAGAAATAAAATAACTATTTTAATGTGTAAATCAAAACTTTTAACTTTACCATAAACACAAAAGGGAAATAATTCCATACAACTGCATATTAAAATTAGAATTTTAATTTTTATGTATTTTATAATAACGTAGAGTTAAAATATAAATAAAGCATTTCGATATTTAAAATAGTATCTATTGCAATTATACCTTACTTTTAAAAGTATAATGTTTTTTCTTAGCTACTTATGAAAGTTTTGAGGCTAATGGGTTGAAAAGAGATAATTATGTTTGGTGAGATGTTTCTGAAAACATTTTCTAAGACTTCACCACACTGACTTTAAATCAGTGTTGTTTATTTCTTTCATTCTATTTCGTTTATAATATATTTAATCAGACTTTTTTTAAGTATTTTACTTTAAAAAAAAACTATTTGTTTCTGAAAAAAATGAAACTTTTAAAGAATTTAAAGCAAACAAATATATTCTGAAATAACGAAATATGTTTACACTAAAGTTGTTTGTTCCTATAATTATGTAGATGTGATCAAGGTAAAACGTATCCCAATCAGATGAGATAAAGAATTCACAAGATGTCATTTGATTGCTTTATTTCTAGTTATGATTCACCTGAAATTTTTTTGTAATCTCATTCTTGATAAGATTTCTGATACAATTTTACCTTCCACATTCCACATTTATCAGTGAGTTTGCTCTGACGATGAGTCGAAATTACTAAGTGAATGAAATCAAATTCAAAAAGCTTTAGTAACTCGTATAGTTCTAAAAAAGCAGGTCGAAAATTGTACGTGACAACCGCTTTGAAGACATCATCGGTTTGGCGGAATTGTACGTGCGAACCACTTAGAGGGTTAAACTTTAAATTTTTTCTTGTGTTTCCCATTTTCTGAGTTTGTGTACCATATTTATTATAAACTATTCCTAAAGATATTTTTCTTCTTATGTAAATAAATATATATGACGACTTATGCAAATTATTCTTAGACTGTATCAATATCTATCAATCTTCTATACCAATAAATTATTAAATTAATAGAAAAACTATTAACATTTTAGACTTTTTTTTTAAATTTACGTCATACGAAATATTAGACTTTCAAAACAATAACATTCTAATTAGTTTAGAAATTAGCGCTTTCTTTTATAGTATGATTTTGATAAAACTTTTTTATGATACTGATGAATAAAATTTCACTCCAGTATCAGACAGATTCACTCTCTCGAAAACTAATCTCCCAGTATTTCACAATTTTTTTTTATTAGAGTAAAATATTAGAGAGTTTTATTAGAGTTTTGTACTCAAAACAAATTCTAAGGCTAATTATGTCTTAAAATATCTCGAAACTAAATAACTGTGAAACTGGAAATATTTATCTCTATATCTCTCTATCTATATATCTATATATCTATATCTATATCTATATCTATCTAACTATATATATATGTATATATCTATATCTATCTATCTATCTCTCTCTCTCTATCTATATATATATATATATATATATATATATATATATATATATATATATATCTATATATATCTATATATATATATCTATATATATCTATATATATATCTATATCTATATCTATCTAACTATATATATATGTATATATCTATATCTATCTATCTATATATATATCTATATATATCTATATATATATCTATATATCTATATATATCTATATATATATATATCTATATATACCTATATCTATCTATCTATCTATCTATATATATATCTATATATATCTCTATATATCTATATATATATATATGCACACGTATGCATATATATATATATACATATATATCTATACAAATCTATATACATATACTATCTACATCTCTATCTCTATATATCTATATATCTCTATATCTATATATCTATATCTCTATATATCTCTATATCTATATCTATATCTCTATATATCTCTATATTTCTATATATCTATATCTCTATATATATCTATATCTCTTTATATATCTATATATCTCTATATATCTATCTATCAATCTATCTATCTATCTATCTATCTATCTATCTATCTATCTATCTATCTATCTATATATATATATATATAATGTTTCAATTTCACAAATTTTTTATAGAGAAACACATACAATGATACAAACATCTTTGCAAAAAAATGATGTATTTATACATAGATGACATATTTTTAATAACAAAAGCAAAAGAAACCCTTTGATTTAAAAATATTCTATTCTACTCATGCACATTAGTATCAGGTTTTTGAGGGTAATACCTTTCCGTTTTACTGACAGAGAAGAAATAATAACCAGTGCTACATACCCCATTCTTCCCCTTAGTTTCAAAACAGAAAAAAGAAGGGTCTCAAATACTTAAAAAAATAACTCAGCTTTTTGCAATATCCTTGTATTTGTGCTAAAACCTAAAAGCTATAACTCATTTGCTATATGTTTTCAAAGCGGGGGATAGCTGCCGTTATTAACACTTCCCTCTACAAAGCCGCAGTTTTTATTGATAATCCGCAGTTTTTATTGATAAATGAATAATAATCAATCTGGGAGGTGATTATTATTCATTTGCCTTTTTTAAAAGCGAAAAATATAACAGCAGTGGTTTGTTGTACTAAAATGATTAAAATAAGAATACAGAATAAAAGCTACTGAAAGATTAAGAGTGAGGAGAAACTTTTGAATTCTGGTTAAAGTATCGAAACTGGATTAAAAACCATCTCACTTCCGTTCTCACTAGAGAGTATATTTACAATAATGAAGGACTAACATAATTTCATCAAGCATTTCAACAAGATTTCACGATTTATTTTGTATTTAATCTAGATTAAGCAGATCTGCTTACGATTCTTTTTTCTCAGAGAAAGGCTTCCGGGCTTCGAATTAGTGTCAAGAGAGCAGAAATTATTAACATATTTTCCTTCCACGACTTTCTAGAAATCATATATTGACTTACAATTAGAGTTAGCTAACAGTCTATTGACACTTTGCAGTCTAAGCCCAAGTGTCCCGCGGGTTGCCGAATTCGTTGAAACGAAATAACCGAGTGTCTTTGATGTAACCGATGTGAAATTTTAATTATTTCCCGGTTTTCCCGAGCTGTACTCGGGCAGGCGAAATGTACCATCCTGGCTCATCCCAAGTGTAGCTCGGACATTGTGAAATTTTACATTGTGCAATCAGTTTTTCCCGAATTATTTCACTTGTTCTTTTTATGGTTTCGAATGATTTTGTTTACTTTTCTGGCTACTAGATTATTTGCTGCTCAAAGAGAGACAGTAGAGGGAAGAAGGTAAGGAGAGAAACAAGGTTCTACTGCCCAGATTGCGATGTTGGACTCTGTGCAGTACAGTGTTTTCGGTTGTATCATACACGACCGAATTTTGATTCATAATTTCATAATCATTTATGTAAATGCATAGAATATTAATAAAATTTGATTCAATATAAAAGCTAGGCATTCTAAGCTTTTAGTTAGTGTGAATTGACTCCAAAGTCTAATGATTTCTGCCGTACAGAAAGCCAACTATACATGTAAATTACTCCTTTATTTAAATTGAATTTTTTTACATTAATTTTTAGGAAATTTTGTATGCGAATGATGCTATTATGTTTAAAAAGCTATGTATGTATAAAAATAAGCATAAAAAGTTGACATTTTTTGACCCATAATCCCGAAATAAAATGAACCTGGAAGGGGTTAACTAAGGTATGAAATTCCCTCTTATATACATTTGTGGTCTGATCTGGTCTGGTCCAATGCAAACAGATAGATCTCTTTACGATTACGTTTTCTTAGACAATATTTCCGGGATTAGAATCAGTGTCAGAAGAGCAGAAATTATCAAAAGGTTTTCCTTCCATGGCTTTCTGGAAATCATGCATTGACTTATAATTAGAGTTAGATAGCAGTCTATTAAACCTTTGGGGTCCAAGCTCGAGTGCTTCAAACTTTTAGCGCTCTAAGTTATGAAATTTTGTTGGTCTGGTCTGTTCTGTTTCTATCTATATATACCAAACTGTCTGTCTGTATCTATCTAGAAAAATAGAAAGCAAACATAAACGAAGATTGAAGAATCATGAGGTTTTAGGTGAGGTTTAATATTTTTATGTGATTAAATATTGCAAGGCTGGCTCTATCATTTCAATCCTCTTAGGCAAAATTAAAAAATTCCACCCTCATCAAAGCTTGTACATCTTTTTCTAAAATGATATTTCTATACTACTTATTTATTTTCCATATTCGAGTAATCAAACTATAATTTACTGGGTAGCTTTTTAAAATTTACTTTTGAGCTCTAATTCAAAAAATTTTACCTCCCCTATATTTTACCACCACAGACAGTCTCTACCTTGACTACCGCCTATGGCCAGCACTGCGATGCTGCTCTTTGTGCAAGTGGGCACTTTAAAATGTACCATACTAAAGAAAATTGTACTATCTCATGTTATTTATATATAAAGATATTATTTAGATCTCTGTAAAGCATTTGTGTTTTAAATTGTTAAGTACTTATTTAAGTTCATTTCAAATTTTACATGAAACACACTTTTTACTTATGCAAAACTTTTTACTTCAAAAATTGCTTTTTTTCAATAATCTGTCATTAAAATTATTATCATTAATTCACATTAAACTCAAATAGTTGAATACATTATGAATAAAATTAGTTTTTAATTTAAAATATTTGTTAAGAAATAATGAAAGTACTCAAGAATCTCACAGAGACACATATGGTTGAAATTCATCAGACCTGAAAGTGTTAACTGATTTAAATCCAGTTTCCCTTTCATATCACATAATATAATAGCATTTCGTAACTATATTCCGTTGTCAAATAAACAGACACCAGACAGATATCAAATTCACTGAGGATTCAAAACCATTATGGCCACACTGGAATTTAAACTTGACAATTTCTAAAAAAACACTTCGCTCTTCATTTACGAACTTTGGCCATATAAAGAACAAACATACTAAGGGCCGGTCTCAACAAAGTCGTTTAGCTGCTAACCATGGCTCCAACAAATCGTGGGACGCAATTCCTCGTTTAAATAGGGATTAATCCCGGTTAGCCGTTAAACGACATTGGTGAGTCCAGCCCTTAAGTTCACAGATTTTAGTCAAGTTTTGGTGACTTGCGTATTTATGAGATCATCTATATGCTGAAAAGAAAATTCAAAAAATTTTTTGATAACCCAGTATCATAAGTAGCCAGAAATGATTGTTAAATTTTTTTTACCAAAGGCCAGTCTCACCAAAGTCATTTAACGCTAACCGCGATTACTCTCTGTTTAAACGGAGAATTGCGTCCTACCATTGGTTGGCACCATGAATTAATCGCGGTTAGCAGTTAAACGACTTTGGTGAGCCCGGCCCTTAATATTGTGAAAACAACATTTATGTTAAAAGGTTTCTTTAAAACATCTTAGTTTTTTTTACAAGGCTTTTTTCCCATCATAACTCCAGAAGTTTCTATCAGCAGTTTAAGTAACTTATAGAAAAGGTGCAGTTTTGCAAGTTAACAGGCAAATGCAAGATTTAAAAAAATTGTTAAGTCACAGATTTTGTTAGTCTTTAATTATAGAGCACCATAAAAGCGGCCTACACTACTCGAAATGATAACAAACACAAAGTGAGTTATCATAATTTAGAAGCAGGGTCTAAGCAGATGTCCCCCCCCAGGCCTAGTCTGATACCTCTAGAGGTTTCGTTTTGAAACTTGGAGGACATATTTTATGTGCCCCAACCCTGTAAAATTCAAAGAATGTTTTTGATGCCTCTCGTAACTGAAACGGTGCCTTATGTTATCACACCAATTGCACATGACTACAAAACACCGTCTTACACTTCATTATACGGTATACATATATAATGGAATATTAAAAAAAAATCGGTTCCGTTAACAGAAACCTCGGTTAATCCAGGTTCTACTGCATATTAATATCTCTAAATCACAGCAGCAGGTTGAGGTCATTGTTTTCTTAGTTAGAGTTCTTGTTTCTATTTATATAACTGTTTCCTTACAAATACAACAAAATTATGAAGCCTCTGTAAAAATAGAAAACTAAGGGTTCTACTATATGACTGTCAAGATACGTAGCAGACAATTTCCACTCATACTGACGTCAAATTGAGTTAAATAATAAAATAGAGTATGGAGTACACAAGGGTAACACTGAGAACAATGAGCCGAATAAATGATCCAAACAAACAATTTAAATGTTTATTAACGTACTTAAATTAAAAAAAAACCGGTCAAACACAATTGCTTTTTTTGAAAGTATAAAAATTTCTTTTTATTTAATTCTAAACATTTCTACATCACGTATGTAAAATTATAAAATGGTATTTAAGCAGAGAGTATTCCATTCTATCACAGAGTAAAATTATTTAAAAGAACTTTTCAGAGCAGGTCGGAGAGCAGTAACAAAGGTTCATTCTTTATTAGGTAAATATAAGGTCAAGTGAATTCACCATAAGTGGAAATAAAGTACAGTGAAAATATTATTGTCGTTTTTCTTCAAAATAATTTGATGATGGAGTAGGTTGAAGTCTTTATTGTTTTTTATTGGACTACGTGCACTCAACAAAATAGTGCTTATATTTGACTCAGGGCAATTTCTTGAACTTTCTCATGCATGCGGAAATGATATTTAGAAAGTAATTGTTCAAAAATTTTCCTTTCACTGGAATCGTTATCCAAATACAGTTATCTGAGATAGGTTCCAGATCATTACCAGCAGTTTCCATGCAGCAATTTTGATTACATTCGCTTGAAGTAAAGTAAAGAAATCATTTTTTGATAATCTAACACCTGAACTTTGTAGAATATAAATGACATTACGTTCTTATTGGAGCTCCGACGTTCTTATTGGTGCTATACACCTTCGAGTCAAAGCGATTCGTTTGGATTTTGTCTAGTTAGTCTAATAGAGTGTTTCTCAAATTTTTAATCTATCGACCACTTTTCTTTTAACACATTGTATGTGGGACACGTACTAGTACGTTTTCTGACGATTGATACTTGACCGCGGGACACATACTAACACGTTTCCTGACGATTGGTACGTGAGAGCGGGTCCCGTACTAGTACGGGTTAGTGTAACAACACGGTTTGTTTGTGGGTACAAAAATAACGGTATATACAGGAAAACGAAGCCGAATGTTCCTGTCTACTACATAGATTCTGGAAAAATTTAGACAAATAAAAACTAGTTTTTACATCAGTCGATGCGGAGCCACAGAACGGGAAAAAATTAAAACTGTGTATTACTATTTCTATTTGATTTTTCACATTTACGATACTATTATAAATTTGTCCACTAAAAATATATTTTTTCTTTAAAAAAATCTTATGGTTGTTATTTATATTTCTATTTATATATTTGTTTATATATTTCAATATAAAATACGAAAAGTTGGTTAAAAAGTTAAATAATTTTCGATCTATTGAGATTTAACTGAATAACTAAATTTACGCTCAAAACGCCCTCCCCCCCTACAATTTCGCTGCGAAATGTACCCGCATACAATGTGCTAACATACATAGTAACGGAAAACCTGAAGAAATGTTACTTAAGGAGAAACTGAAGGCCTATTTCTTTTAACTGATTAGACATAAACATAAAAATTAAATAATATAAAGCAGTATAAAAATATAAATAATACTGATATAAAGGGGGAAGCAATATATATTTTAAATAATTGATACAAGTAAAGTGACACATTGATGAATGTTTCACACCTTCTTCTGCTGTATTGTCACATGTGGTTTGAATGATTCATTGTCATGTCACTTTTTCTATTCCCTATTGTTGCGCTTCTGGCCTATTAGTTGGTGCTATTAGTTCTGGCAGTGGTTCCCAAACTTTTTGCTCCTGCGCTCTCCCATTTTTATAAAAACAAAGCTTGTGAGGCCTCTTCAATTTTCGCGGCAATCTAATTTCATAAAAATTTTTATTCTAAATTCATCCGATATTGTAATTTATTTAAGGAGTTATAAAAATTTATACCATATTACCACTTAAGTCACCCTACTCCCCTTGCAATAGTCGCGGAACGATGGCCGAATGGTTAGGGTGCTGGCCTTCGGAACCGGAGTTCGTGGGTTCGAATCCCACTATGGCATGGATGTTCGTAGCCATTTGGAATCGGCTTTAAGCAGTAGGTCCCGGTCTCATTAGCCCTCGTGCTGCAAAAAGTAGACCATAACACTCCAAAACCAAACCAAACCCTTTCAATTGTCTCGAGCTTTCCGAGGGGGCGACTCGCACTTTGGAAACTGGTAATGTAAATTATTAAGGAAAAAATTGAGAATGATTTTTTTCCACTTTTGATGGTGTTTAAATTTTTCCGAGCTACCCTAGGGTTCCACGGAACATCATTTGAGACACCCAGATGTAGTACAAAATATGGTTTATATTTAAAATAAATCTATCTTCGAAACATGCAAATTTTTCTCATTTTCAAGTGCATTTTCTCCTACTTTCCAGTCATCTAGCTATACCATTCTCAGATTCGTACACACATCTTATCTTGTACAGAGTGTCCTTATTTCTCTACATCGATTACTTTTCGAATTGGGCCCAATAAGGAATAGATAGATCTGGCCTGTACTGGAGCACTCAAGGGCACTCAAGTGGCGAAATTCGAATTCACTGCCTCCGATACGGTAAGGCAGTGTGCATAATTGGGTCATGATGTAGCCAAACACGCATTATACTGAATTTCTGTATCAGTCTCCTTGTGCTCAAATTACACTACTTCTTGGACGTTTGCAGCAGTTTGAAGAGGTATTAAACTGGATTTTATTCCCCTTCGGCAATAGGGATTTAAATATACTGAAGAATATTTATCCAAATATATTTTGGAGACCATCTAATACGTAACCAAGCTTAGTATGAAAGAGTAAAAATAATTGTTGCTCGTAAACAGCACAACCTACACGAATGAAATTTGATATAGGGGCTCTTCATGTCAGAGTGTAAATAAGTAACTTTATTTAAAAATTGATTTGATTTTACATACTTTATTTAAAAATCATATTCTCTATTCTTCAGTTCAGCAAAATTATAAATTATTCTATCATAAACCAAAGCATTTTGTACGATGTATAAAACTGCTAAAAAATTTAATTTGGATTGACTTGGTGGGTTTCGTAAATATCATTTTAAGCGTTTAATATTGAAAATGTACTTTCACCAGATGCATTTGATACAGTAAATATATCCACAATATTTTTATATTTGGAAATATTGATACAATTTATGTGCTCTTTATAAATTGCAGTATATCATATAGTAACGTTAAAGTTTAGCTTTTGCAAATTAATCGTTTAAATACTGAAGAATTTTATAGTATAGATGCTACAAATACGAATAAAATGCGTAGTTTTTTATAATAAAAAAGCATAACTAATTTAATTATTATACAAAAATTTTTCCTTTATAAAAATATTTTTCATTCTCACTTATTACAAGAGTGTTTGACTGCACAAAGTCTCCGATTTCCTTTCTTTACATGTAGCTAATTAAATTGGATCGCTTTACTCCCTTAATATTTTCCACATTCTTCACACTGTAGGCAATTTTTCTAAAGGAAACATTTTACTATTTAATAGTCTTCAGCAATAGTTTTCGCTGCTAACGATTCCTCTTCAATAGTATCTATAATGCTTGAAGTAAATTACAACCAGGTTTATTTTTTAACCACACAATTATCTAGATGCGGGGTAAAACAATACACAAACAACACGTTGAAGACAAAAGAGCGAAGTACAACATATGAAAACTATTAATCATTTCAAACCGTGACCCACTATACTAGCGCTTCGTGGCTAAGAGATTAATTCTTATCTTATTAAAAACCACATTTGAAAGATATTAATAAAAACAACAATTGATATGTATATAACTGCCCTCAATTAACACATTTTGTGCGGGTACATTTCGAGCGGAATTATACCGGAAGCGGGCATTTTGTGCGTAAATTTAGTTATTCTGTTAAATCTCAATAGATCAAAAATTATTTAATTTTTTAACCAACTTTTCGTATTTTATATTCAAAAATATATAAACCAATATATAAATAGACAAATAAACAAATATATATATCATTTTTGCAAGGATAAATAAAAAGTTAATGTTAAATCTAAATTGATTTTTTTTAATCAACCTTCCCGTTCTGTGGTTCCACATCGACTGATATAAAAACTAGTTTTTATTTGTCTAAATTTTTTCAGAATCTATGTAGTAGTCAAGAACATTCGGCTTCGTTTTCCACTAAATACCGTTATTTTTCAACATTCTTAGCCCACTCTCCTGTTTCTAAACATGGATCTTGTTGGTGCTTCAACCACATTTCAAATTGGCGTGCTTGCATTGCGTGCGTGCGTGCTTGCAGCGTGGCGTTTGAAATCTCAATCGTAACTCAACAAATTGATACATAAACAAAAACAACATTTTGAGGAAAAATTTTACAAAAATTGAATATTTAAAATCTAATTGAATTAACAAAGAAAACACAAAGGAAACACATAACATTCATACTAAATAGACTGAAACTTTCACTTAATCACAAATTATAAACTGAGTGTGATTTCACCACAAATTTGTGATTTACATATTCAATTGTTATAGAAATAAATTCACAAAAAAATTAAAATACCAAAAATTAGTCCAAAATGAGGGATTTTAATCTCATCCAGCAAAAAACTCTTTGACTTAAAAGAAACTGTATTTTGAGTGGAGGTTAAAATTGTAAAATTGAAAATTTTTTTTCAATCTCTTATTTTTGTACCCACAAACAAACCATGTTGTTACAGTAAATCATCCGAGTACTGATACTTGAAAATTGATACTTGAGATTGATACATGAAAATTGAGATGGCTCCACAATGACTCTTACTACTCCTCGACTTATAATATATAGTACTATATTCATAACAAATTGTGTGCGGGTACATTTCGCAGCGGAATTGTACCAGGAACGGGCATTTTGAGGGTAAATTTAGTTATTCAGTTAACTCTCAATAGATCGAAAATTATTTAATTTTTTAACCAACTTTTCGTGTTTTATATTGAAATATATAAACAAATATATCAATAGAAATATATAAATAACAACCATAAGATTTTTGTAATGAAAAAATATATTTTTTAGTGGATAAATTTATAATAGTATCGTAAATATGAAATATCAAATAGAAATAGTAGTATATAGTTTTCATTTTTTTCCATTCTGTGGTTCCACATCGACTGACGTAAAAACTAGTTTTTATTTGTCTAAATTTTTCCAGAATCTATGTAGTAGACAAGAACATTCGGCTTCGTTTTCCTGTATATACCGTTATTTTTGTGTCCACAAACAAACCATGTTGTTACACTAACCCGTCTAGTACTTGACCCGTGCTCAAGTATCAATTGTCTGAAAACGTACTAGTACGTGTCCCGTGGTCAAGTATCAATTGTGAGAAATCGTACTAGTACGTGTCCCGCATACAAAGTGTTAATGCGAAAATTTAGTAACAAATAGCAGAGCGATTGAGCTTTTACTGATTTCAGAAGCAGCACAAGAGAAGCGGGATAGGGCTTCACCGCACTTAAATGGTTGATTTAAACTATGTGCACTGGCTAAACCTATATGCAATTAGTTGTCCAACAAAAAAGTAAACTTATTTAGAAACCTTTTCAAAATAGCAATCACCGGGATTTATGCATTTGTTCCATTTGTCTTGGCGATTTTCATTCCCCGACAGTAATAATTGAAATTATCGCACCACTACAGGCAACAGACTCGGAATCAATCTGCTTGTTGTCCATCCAAGTGAGAAGAAGTATATGATATCGGAAAAGATCTGCACTCTTCACTTGTTGTTCTCATATGCAAAATGCGCGCCTTTTAAAAATGCGCCGTCTTTACACGACAACCCAGAATTATCTTCAAAGGAAATGAATGACTTTGACCCAAGTTTAATCTTGAAGTTCGTTTCTCAAACGACGTGAATTTACTCGTGCCGAAAATCAAAGCGCTGTTTCACGGCGTGCAACGCGTTCGAATTTTTCTTCTTTTTTTACAAAAATTTCGCATACTAAATGAAACGGCATGGAACTGAAGCGAAAAATTGACACATTAGAATTTCCCCCTCTTTATAAGGCATGGAGAATACTTGAACTGTTCCTATCCATATTCAGACAAGCTTTATTTAAAAATCTTTTCAGTGTATATCATTGCTCTAAATTGATATCCTCCAGAATACTAATGGGTGCATTTGTTAATTTTGCCTTCTCTTGTGAACGTTTATATTGAAATGTAGCGTGTAAGATTAGCGTTACTGATTTGTAAAGTTAAGTCTCATTATCCTGGTGTTAAAAACGATATTTTTGTCAAGTATAAGATTTGAGAAATATTTATGAGTAGACAAAAAATTTGCTCGTCTGTGTGAAAACTTGCTCTACGTGCTGAAAACAGCAATTTCTACCAGAAGATAGGGGGGGGGGGGTAGGTGGGGGGGGGGGGGGGGGGGGGGGGGGGGGGGGGGGGGGGGGGGGGGGGGGAATAATTAACATATATATAATAATAATTTTTTTTTTTTTTTTGTGGGGGGGGGGGGGGGGGGGGGGGGGTGGTAAATTATTCATCTGTTAACTAAATCTATATTTACTCATTTTAAATTATTTCAATAATATGGTGCTTATAATATTTTTAATAATAATTCTCACTGTCCCATTTTAGAGATGTTAGATAAGCTACTGATAAGAATTATAGATAGGATACTGACAAAGATTATAGATAAGCTACTGACAAATAACATAGATAAGTTATTGATAAGAAACTAACAAGACTTGGTCTGTTAAATTTCACTCTGTTGGACAGCATACAAAAAGTCAAAGTAAAATTCACTATGTCTTTTCTTATCATTTGTAATTTTAAAAGCAGCAAAACACAGTTTTGAAATTTTTACTTAAATAACAAGTAAAAGTATCAATAACTATTTTTACAAGGATTTGATTGATTGATTTCGTTTGAAATATTACGATCTACTTTTTGCTACAGGAGGGAAAATGTGAGCGGGACCTACTGCTTAAAGCCGATTTAGACGACTACGAATACATCTAGGGTACGAGTGGGATTCGAATCTTCGAACTCTGGTACTGAAGAGCAGCGCTTTGCTCATTCGACCAAAATACTTTATTAAATTTACACATTTAAGACACATAGCACATATTTTGGTGGATATGTAGAAACAAGACCAAAGTAACTCATACGTAACTAAAAGATATCGATAAACCACGAAAAGTAATCGATATCTTATCGATTACTTATTACCGATTTTTTAAAAAAGTTAAAAACATATTTACTATATATTACTTTATTAGATATTCTGTATGTTTCTAAATGTGTTCCAAACTTGTTGGTAGAGATTGAGCAAAAATTCCCCAAAAGTATCGAGATATTACCTGATGTGATTACAACATGACTTCCTTGTGCACGAAAAAATTGTACTCCTTTTTTGCTGCACTTCACTTAAACTTATTTTATTAAAAGTGATATACGATACTTCAATTCTTCATTAAATTACATTTTAAACAACTATTAATTAAACCAAAAATGAGTTTATCATCGGTATTAAAACCCATGATATGCAGATTTTGCTGTTACCTGGTGGTAATACACAACGTTGACATCCGTTGTATTGATATTTTTGCATGATTGAGTACGAATTAATCAAAAAGGGATGCACTGAACTAGATGTTATAACAATCCTAAATCCAAACCCTTAACATTTAAATGCCGCTCTTTGAGTTACGTTGAGATATGTATGTACTTACAGACATCAAGCCGAAACTAATGAAAATGGACATTTCAGCTGAAATCTGAAATTTTTTGCTTTATTATACTTTCTTTACTTCGTATAAGAAAATAAAAATGAAAGTAATTGATCAATAAGGAATGCACTTGCTACAATTTAATGAACATTGTTGGACAGATCAAATTGTATTTAAATGTTTAGTATATTATAGTTTACTTATCATTATACTTAATTATTATTGTTATATTTTAGTTCCTTAGTACAGTTTAGTTGTTGTAGGATATTAATCAAAATTTCTTTTCTTGTAGACTTAAATGTCATATATATTATGTAACGTCTTTAGTTATTCTCCGCTGAAAGTTGAATATTTTGAAAATGGAGATTTAAAACCCAATGTCTGCTTCTTTTAAAATTTTGTAAGTACGAATAACCACAAATAATTATAAAAATTTTATGCTTTTTGAATTTTTTTTATAAATTTTATAAAAAAATGGGTTTTGTGATGTCCTTTAAGAGATATCGACTTTTTTTATGATGTCCATAACTTAATAATCACCAACAATATCTTCTTCAATGTCACATTTTTTTTCTATGGTACACAATTCTCTACCATTTTGTTCTATTGGTTATAAGACAATAAAAAATAACGTCTATATATATTAATATAC
>CM063508.1:153277355-153287355 GCA_032207245.1 Pardosa pseudoannulata
ATGTACAGTGCAACATCTCCGCACAGAATGATCCAGGAATACACAAATTTGTAGGCAATGTTGGCCAAAAGTGAGCTAGTCACGACATTTTTTTCCAGCATTTTTGGAAGGCAAGAATGAACCTTGTTCATTTAAGACAGCTGAAGAATGTAGCCATTGAACAGAAATTTAGCACTAATACAAGCACTAGCTTTCAGAGATGGGTAAGAAGAATTTAAGTTGCTGAAGTCTCCTATATCTGACATTTTACAACTGTAAAAAAAGGTACTGAAATTTAGAAAGAGAAAACGAGAATTTTCTATATCTATTTTAGTGATAACAATTTTGATATATTACACACGTATGCATATATATATATATATATATATATATATATATATATATATATATATATATATATATATATATATATATATATATATATATATATATAGGCAGAAATAAAATAACATTTAAATGTACAATTAAAATTGAACATGATGGCTTACAATCAGAGGAATATGATTTTGTATTATTTTATAAATTAGTCCTATTAGTCAATATTTTAGGAAATCATTAATTAAAGTTTAAAATAGTATTCCTCATTTAAAATGAATAACTTAAATTATAGGACAACAGAAAACTATGATATAAAAATTTAATTTAAGTAATACAGTTTGACTAAGCGGAATTGCAGTTATGTCCAAAATGTATAGTCTATAAATGTATAAAATAGCGAAATACGAGCTAATTAAAATACGGTATATGAAATATTCCCAAAAGATTATCCCTAAAATTAATTTATGTAAATCAATATAAATATTATATGATTAAATTGAAACAGTATATATGACGATACATTTATTAAATCAAATTAGAATTATGCGCATATCCGTCATGATTAGTTCGTATGCATATGTAAATTCATAGTAATTAGGGTAGTGGAAAGTAGAATTTGGTTGATCAATGATAAAAGTTTACCCGAGTAACATTTGGGCTTAGTTTACCTACTGGACGAAATGGCAACTCAAGTGAAGCTCAGACTCCTTGGCATAAAAAAGATGAGGCAATATCTATCCTGATCTAAGCCTAAAATATTTAATTTGAAACTTGAATCCTCCAAACTGATCTACACTCTTTTCCATAAATAAAGTATGTACTTATTTCCTAAGTACCATTGTTGACAGCTATTGTTTTTATTTTTTTATTTTTTATTTTGACATTTTTATTTACGTTCATATAAATCCCAACAAAAATACTTTCATAGTTGTTTAAATTCCTTGTATGTATGATTGACAGGTACATATATTATTTCCACTGATTTTCTAGATATTTCAGTCAGCTAAGATATTTTTAAAAAGTTTAAAAAAAAGACATTCTAAAAGATAGATTCAAGGCTATAAAAACTAGCATCGATAGAAAAAAAGAATACAACGCGACTATACTGCTGTAATCAGCGTATAGCAATGCGGATTCATGCAATCTAACTTGTGTCTACAATGTATCAAAATGTTGCCATTCCAAACAGAAATAAAACTTTCTTTTTACTTTCAGCTGACATGTTTGTTGAAATTGCGGTAAAACAGAAGCCACCCATCATCAGGAAGTAAATGACCATCCGTTTTGTTCCATTGTTCACGTAACAAAATATTTCATGGTGTTTTTTTTATTATTATTATTATCCCTTGATGCTTCGTGGTCCACTCCCTTCTAAATTGACACCATCTGTCACTCCGAGTGATTTGGATTCCTATCTCACGAGGATTGGGAAGTCACGATCTCATTTGTTCCATTTAAATGACGGCATTCCGCTAAAAACTATCCTCCGGAATTTCTCCAAACACGTGCCTGTATCTCTCTGTGCTGTGGGTAGACAACAAGAGACAATGGAATGATTCTTCATTTAAAAAACATTTGAAGTTCGGATGGGTTGTTTTTCTTTTCAGATTTGTTTTTCTACTTAAAAAGGGAATGACAACTGTTATGGATATTTTGTATTTTTTTATTTAAATTTTTTTTCTAACAGAACGGCTTCCGCTTCCGTGCATTCAGTAATGATATAGAATGTGTACTTATTATATCCTCAAGCCTTAAAAAATAAAAAAGAATTCCCTTAAGTTTGGTATGTACCTGATATTTTGGATTCCTTTAGCTCAATGTTAACTTATGGGAAAGAGGAAGTTCCATATAGTAGCGACTTATGAAAAATAAACTAAATAAAGTAAAATAATGAATTAAAATAAGGTAACTGAAATATTCCATAAAGATTATCCCCAAAACTAATTTATGTAAATCAACATAAAAGTTCAAAGATCAAATTGAAAAAATATATATGACGATACATTTATTAAATTTCATTAGAATTATATTTCACATTTAAGGATTCTTTTTTAATATGACTGAAAATTCTGGAGGATGTCATCTTTTCCTTTTAATAAAAAAACATCAAAAATATATTTAATTTTAAATTATTTACAAGAAATTTGGGTGTACTCTCTCCTAAACGTAAATAAGAACATTTGACAGACAGAAAAAAAAGTAAAAGATAGCATTTTTATTAAATTCTCTAGGATGCTATCTTTTCCTGTTAAGAAAAATCGAGGAAATATCTAGTTTTAAATTATTTGCGAGAAATTTTGGTATACTGTTTTTAAATAAGAACAACTAAGAACATCTAACGGGCATAAATTTAAAATAAAGGATAAAATTTTAAGCAAATTCTTTAAGGTTCTATCTTTTTCTCTATTTTTTTAAATTTATGTTCTTATTTGGGTTTGAAAACAGCTTACTAAAATTTCTCTAAAACAATTTAAAACTAGTTATTTGTTCCTCGATATTCTTTTTATTAAACGGAAAGATAGTCTAGAAAATTTGTTGTTCTGTCATGTGGTTTAATTAGAATAAATTCTTAAAATGCTTGTCGGACAGAGAAAATTTTAATTTTCTCCCATAGGATAATATTGACGAAGAGGAATCCAATTCTCAGGTACAGACCTACCAGAAGGGGTTTCAAGACAATTCATAAGTCAATAAATGAACCAAACTCAGCATTTCCAGCATTCAGAAAATCTTTAAAAGATTATTTCAAATAGTATTTTTGTTTGTTACATATAGGGTGCATGGTAAAGTTCTTAACTTGCCTTTTTATCCAAAACTGTTGCTCGTAGTTAATAAATCTACTTACAAAAGTGTTTCAAATAAGATAAGCATTCCTATTATAATAATTTGAAGTTTAAAAAAAAACTTAATTTTCGAAAATTTCAATACCTAGATTTTTATACCCCCCCCTGTGGGGATCGGATGTGAAAGAATAATCCCAATGTAGGTTATATGCGTCATAAAAGAGAACTAAAGTGGGTATCCAGTGCCCTGGAATATACCTGGTCATTCTGCTGGATTGTATGAGGGTACTGGTCCTCCAGGTTAGAGGTTAGAGGACAACCCAAAGCCGTCTTGAGACTCAAGAGACTTATATTCAAGTTATTTTGAAGTAAATCTTATACTGTAATTTTGATAAGGAACATTATGATAATCTAAAACTATATATCTCCTATAAATATCACAAGTTATACATATTGCTATTAAATATTATTTACATCTAAAAGTAATATTTACGAGTAATGTATATTCCTAACTAGTGTTTTTTAATCTTTTAAATCGAATGTTACTTCTTTAATAAAAATAATTTAATATTTTTAAAATCCATCACTCTTATATTGATGATCTGGAATATATATTTTTAACAGTATATAAAAATATGCAATTCCTAGAAATTACATTTCATTTAGTCATTGTTTCTATTTTAAAAGTTGATGATTTCTATTTCTTTTTTTAATTAGTTAAAATTTATGAATATTTTCTGAATATTTGTTTAATAATTGCAACTTCATTTTCTAATAATTATATAAATATTCATGTCACTTTCCTTTACAAACTGTTTAAAAGCTCTTTTTCTAATAACTTACCCATTTTTAAATTATAATTATGGATCTATTAATATTTTTTAATCGCATCTGAAACTGTAAAAGAAATTTGGCCGTTAATAAAAAAATTAAGAATTAAAAACGTTACTTAAAGTCTAAATATGCAATAATATATATATAATTTTATATCTCCAATATGTTACTTTAAAATACATAGCTAAGCAGAATAAACATGAAATACGCAAAACTAATACTATTTCGCGTTATTGTTCTGGCCCCATCATGTGACGTCACGAATACATGTGTCTGGCATGGAGTCTCAAGACGGCATTGGACAACCCCTACCCCGAAACACAACATCCATTGCAAAATGTAAAACACCAAAAATAGGACTGCTAGCTCGGCAACAGCATCCGGAGCTTTATCAGAACTTGAAATTTGGATATTGTCACTATACAAAAGCAAATCTCTTCAGGCACTTAAAGATTGGTATCCGATGTAGAGTCAAGTCCAGATTAAGGTAAGTTGATCTATTGATGACTTTAAAGTGTGATGAGGCGATTTAGATCTGTTATATAATTGATTCATTCATACAAGAAGTAAAATGTTCGGGATCTAAATCTGACCTCATCACATCTTTGTAAAGAGATGGAGGACCATAAATTTCTATTCAACGGATATTGTTGTCTTGTACGGTGGTCTCGGACGGGGTTCTGATCCCAGTCCCAGATTAGAATCCCGTCTCCGTACTTGACATTAAATAAGAATGTACCTTTGTGGAGTATTTATGAGTCCCTAAGGGACAGTGCCCAATTAGAAGGGATAAGGTTTGGCACGTTGGCGGTCTCAAGGCGGGGTTGAAGCAGGTCAATGAAATTCTTACAACTATCCCGATTGGACGACAAGAAGGAAGAGGGGACAAGGTTGAAATAATTAAATATGAAAAATCTAAAAGATGAGACGACGGTTCGGAGGTCTCAGAGAAGATGTTCGGAGGTCCCAAAAGAAGGTGTTCGAAAGGCGGGAGTCCAGTCGGGTCCAACGGAAGTTGTTCGTGAGTCCAGAGGAGAAAGTGCTCGATAGTCCAGACTAGGAGAGTCCAGCCAAGTCCGACAGGAAGTGTTCCTGCACCAAATAGTACGGCCGCACCCCAAAGACTCAGGAGGAAGCCCCTGACGAGACCAACGGATGATATATAGATTCCCTCTCCTGTTCAGCCATAGATACCCTTCAAACAGAAGTGTTCCGAGCCCAACATTTTAGACCCACAAAGGTACCCCAAATTTGCATACATTTTTAAAATTGAGATTAGGTCCGCTATCTATTTACAAAATTACTTAAGTATATAAAAAATTTGCCAGAACTAATTTAGAAGATGTTGACAAAGCTTATTTTATGAAAATTAGCATCAGTTTTGTATGTAAATAGATGTATATATATTATAATAAATTTACTTTTTTTTTAATATTAAGCTAGTCTCGGTTGCTGTCAATTTAGCTGTTAGTTTATTTTCATTTTTATGTCTGTAGTTTCTCAGAACCTGTGGTTAAATTTAGTACAAAAATACTTAACACAACGCAATTAAAAATAAATCACCACTATACATTTGATCACAGGTTGATACTCAAATATAAACGAGGACTACACGACATAAAGCACTAAGAGGGACCAACTGGAATACACTATAGAAGAGGAGAGGGGAATGGAAGAAGATTCTGAAAAAGGCCGTGGCCTACAAAATATTATTGAGTCAATAAAGAATAATAATATTTTATTCATTCCCCCGTTTACTATCATTATTTTAAGTAAAAGTAAAACCACCACGAACAGCAACCAAAAATAACATTTCTAGTTATAAATAATGCTACATAAAATATATAAACTAAAATCTTCAATACAAGAAATTTGATTAAAATAACAAAATTTTCTGGAAAATTGTGTCATTCAACATTAATTAAAAATTATGTTAGTTATTATCTAAATATCACCAGTTTTACTAAATGTCTAGCATTTATATAGAAATTAAAATGTGTATTCTTTTTTACTTAGTTTAAATATAACTTATATAAAAATTATTTCAACTAATACAATGTTTTAAGAATTTTTCTATTACATCTTATATAACTCTGAAAATTAATTTATGTTTAAAAATGCGTACTCATTTTTATGATAAGCATATTAATAAACAATGCCCCAAAATAAAGAGAATGAGCGAACCTGGAACATTAGAAGTTGTCAATAATGAACTAAAACACACTTTAAAAAGGAATATGTGGCAACAACAGATTGGTGCGAGAGAAAATTATCATTAGATTGCAATAGACCGACTCGATTTTGGAGTTTACGCCTAGCTTGTCTTTTCAGAACAAAAATTTCATATTTCTGGTGGAAACATGTCCTTTAGAAAATTCCTTAGATCCTTAAAAGAAGGATATCCCTCCTTAATATCAATTGCTTCAAAAAACAATATAATTATTTTAATAATGATACTCTTACTATTTCTATGAGATTTACTTTGATAGTGAATACTAATTGTATGCATAAGAATATTTTGTATGAGATTATGATCAACAGTCTGTTGCTGATTACAATCTCACACAATATCTTTCACATTATATTGATTTTTTTTTATTTCATTTGATATTTTTCAGAATATTTAACGTGGCCTCACGAAGTGTAGCATTACCCCAGAACATGGATTGATTACCACACATCTAATTAAAATTCCATTTTCTTAAGTTCTTCATAGAAAGTGGATATTATTTATAGACTTCGAACCTGATCTCTTTTAGATCATCAGTATCATAGCTATTATGCAATCATTCGAAGAAATGTAATTTTATGAACGATTGTACAAATAAAGATTTTCGTGAAACCATTAAAATGTTAACAAATAATTCTGCTTTCCGAGTATATCATTAATCATAAATCCATTATTTATCTATTGTGCTTAAAATAAACTTTTTATATTTCTACAAAAAAAAAAAAAAAATTCAAGATCCATAAAAGAATACTGAATTACCATTAGACAAAATCTAAAATAGCATTTCTTTCCTTTTTATAAATAAAGAAGAAATAAAAAGTATATTAACCACAGCTAAGCTCTAAAAGGATAAATATCAATAAAACTTCGATAAGATTAATCTTCCTTTTCTAATATTATTTTAAATTTAATAGATTTTAGTGAGCTTATTCACCGTGCAAAGAGAAGACTATAAGCTCAAAATTATATGACTTTGGTTTGAGGAAGAAGTATGTTAGAGAAGACCTAAATGTTATTTTTCTAATAGATTGCGGTATAAGGATAATTTGAAGCATTGAGTAAGGAAAAGAAGTTATTACATTAAGCGTATTTTAATGTTGTTAAAATCGTATTCACTGTGAAAATTGATAAAAAAAAATATGCTTTCAAATAAATTGAAGAAGCGGTAAATAATATCTCCCTAACAGAAATATAAATTTAATAAACCAAAGTATTTTCCCTTGGTGATATATTGACTTTTTTCCCTATCCCACTTTTATACTATCTTAAAAAAGCATATACTTTTCCAGTTGAAACGTCGTCATTAAAACAGTCTATATTTGATTCAATATAAAATAAAATATTCTGCTCTATTTAGAATAAAAATTTTCCTTAATATTTAATATAATTATAAATTTATAAAATAATATTCAGTTTTGTTATAGGAAGCAGTACATCATTAAAAAAGAATAAAGCAGTATACCAAGTGGAAAAAGTTTAAATTTACTTATCTGCAAAATAACATTTCAAATTTGTAAATTATAATTTTTTTACATCCAAAAGAATCTAATTATTTCTTTTCCTGTGTGAACCTCATTTATATTAATACGAATGATATATTTAATTTCATAATATGATAAAAACAATTTTTTTTCTAAATTTTCAATTTCTTTTAAAATTTAAATTCTTTTAAACAGTTTCAAAATTTTTTTTATTTTAAAATGTCAGACACATTTAAAGTTTCTGATTTGCACACTTCATTTTACTTTAATTTTATGTAAAAATTTGCTTTCTAATATATATATTACAAAAGTTATCTTGAGGGTGAGATAATTTCGATGGTTTCTTCATTTAGAATCTATTTTCTGGGTTATATACAGACATGCCAATATTTAGGCACTTGTGTCCGAAGCAACAGCATGGTTTGAAATTTTAACATGCTACAGGTTATACATAAGTGCATATTTTATTGGTTTCTAAATTAAAATTCAATTTAAAATATTTACACAGTAGTAAATTGTAAAAAGGTAAATTAAAATATATGCATTTAAAAATTTATGAGTAGCTTTTTTAGCTTTAACAACTTATTTTTCAGAATAGTGTTTCTTTATAGCAACATTGACCCTGAATCAAATATTTTTATTTTTCTGTCATCAGGGATTCTAGAGTTTGTCTACTTAAATTTAACCTAATTCAGTTTGGTTTTTTCGCACAGTACTGAAAACTTAACATGCAGCATTGCTATGTGAAAAGAATAATGTTCAGCATTATTTTTTGCAAAACTTTGTATTAAATTGCTGAATTGTCATCTTTTAGCTGCTCAAAAGTTGTGTTATTTTCCGGAAAAATTTTAGAAGTTTCCGGAGTTATCAAATTTTCTCATTTCTCCGGAGCTGTTGATATATATATATATATATATATATATATATATATATATATATATCCCCTATATAATAATAGCCTAAGTTAATCTGTCCGTCTGTCCTCTAATTTATGAAGCGGTTGGACCTGGAATGGATAGGGGTATCCATATTGGATACTTGATGAGTTAGGGTTAGTAAAATTGAAAGCGAGTAAAGTTTATCTTCCCCTAAACTATCGATTCTAAAATAAATTGATGTAAATATGCTTCATATCACAGAAAAAATTTTGTCTTTAAAACTTTCGAAATTCACCCCTTCCCTCATTTTCGAGCTTTTAATGTCATTATATCAAGCCCATTTTAAGAGCAGGTGATTAAATTTAACAATTTCTCACATAATAAATAGGTAAAAATAACATTTTTTTCTAGCTTTATGACGTCATACCTTTAACCATATCCTTTAATCATTTCTTACTTTAAATTATTTAAATATCGTCTGCATTATTTTCATCCGTTTTATAGCTGAACTTAGATATTACTTATATATATATATATATATATATATATATATATATTATATATATATATATAATATATATATGAGAGAGAGAGAGAGAGAGAGAGAGAGAGAGAGAGAAAATTTTTGTCGATATGACAAAACTATATAAAGTTTTTCACAAGTATAGCAATATTAAAAAATTTCATTAGGGAAGAAGCAGAACACTTCGTTCTATAGAGAATCAATAAAAAGTTGTTATAATGAAGATTGTGCGTCTAAAAAAAACGTAAGTCCCATTATAATATAAATACTATTAGAAACTAAAAGTTTCATTTTAAAATTTATCCCTGCGGGTGAGAAATTTTTTTTTTTTTTTTTTTTTTAATTTGGAAACAGTTTTCTGCGTCATTAAAAATATTATTTTAGAAATGACAGAACTAAACCCTTTTTTCACAGATAACAGGTTATTAAAAATATGCCAAAATTTCATTATGAAACAAGCAGAATATTTTGTTGTATAAAGAATTGAAAACAGATTGTTATAATGAATATTTTAAGTCTCAGATATTATGCCCCTTTAAAATGGAGATACCTTTCGAGACTAAAAATTTCCAACATATATACCTTTTTTTATTCTTAATGAAAAAAAAGTTCTGCTTCATTAAGAATAATTTTTTTGTAAATTGTTTTAATAACACTACCTTAAAAATTATTTAGGTTCGTCATATCAATTTAAAATAATGTTATGTTAAAAATAACGTAAAATATTAACGTTAACATAAATATTAACCTAAAAAATGAACGTGGAAATAACGTTAAGATAAAAATTGTGTGAGAAATGTATACAAAATCAATAAAAAGGGAAGTTTTCTTACTAGAAAAAAAATTTGAAATTTGTGTTTTAGAAACTAAATTTTTAGTTCAAATTGAAGTAAAATATGCATTTTAATTTGTAAATTAAAAATGGAAAGTTACGTGATGATTTAATACCTAAA
>CM063508.1:153292355-153307355 GCA_032207245.1 Pardosa pseudoannulata
TTATTATTTAAAATTTTTTAATACAGAAATACAGAACGTCATTACATTAGAAAAAGTTCAAAAGTGTTCAAAATTTGCACATACAATTTTTTCAATTTCTTATTTTAGAACTGTATTCATAGTTGTTTGAAACTAAAATGAAGAGCAGATGAAACAGCTCTAAGTTTAAGGTTTTGCTGCTTTGGAGAACTACGTTCTTCTTTTTGCAACACGAAGTCTCTAAGTGTAAGGATTGATATAAAAAATATATATATATATATATATATATATATATATTTGGGAATATATATATAATATCCCACTTGAGCATCAGCTACAAAGATGGCGAATTAGCAAAAAAAGCCATTTTGAGCTTTTGAGTTTGTTACCTATGAATCTGTTATACAGTTCAACGTGTAACTTTGCAAAGGGTTTAATTATTAAAAGCCACAATTCATCGATGGCAAACTAGATAAAATAAGATTGTCTCTGTAAGGGTAAAACTAGAAAAAAAAGTGTCGACAGCATACAAATGAGAACATATTGAATACTTATAGGTAAACTAGAAATAATTACTCTCTAATCTATAATATTTATTTTTATATATATATATTACATATACATATATATATATATATATATATATATATATATTTATATATATATATATATATATAAATGTGTGTGTGTTTTGTTTTTGTTTCAGTAAAGGAATATAAACCAGCAAAAAATACGATTCAGTCTTGTTTAAGACTGAGACAAAGTTTATTATTAACGCATCGTGAACTGTGCGTCCTTATTATTTATCACTCATATTTTTTGTATTAAGTATCATTTTTAAAAATCTTTTGTCTTTCACTCACTTAGCATTTCAAGCAGATTGCTTTCCACGTAAACGCAGAGAACTGTCTTGTGGTAAACATTTAAAGTTTTTGTTAGGGAAGCTGCTTACCACAGAGGATACAACTAGGTTATGTGGTTTTGAACTTTTGTATAACCGCAAGTTATTGTTTCTCAGAAAATCGTCAAGCAAAACGTTTGTATAAAGACAAAATAAAAACTTTCAGTGATAAAGCATTTTGTAGCTAAAAGATATGCTGAAATTAACAAAAATTTTTATGTGATTGTGATTCTTTAATTTCTTTGTGTAATTTATTTATTTATTTATTTATTTATTTATTTTGATACTCCCTATACAAGGTATGATAATATTTTAGTAAAATAGCTTCCATATCATTAAAAATAAATTTTCAGAAATCAATTTTTCGATTTTTATATTAAATTTGATTAGACACCACATGATTTCTTTGTTTGTCTATTAAATTACATACATTATACACTTCAACTAAATTTATTTTAATGTGATATCTTTTATTCATTTGAAAGTGGGCAGTTACAGATGTTAAAATATTACTTTTAACAAGTGCAAATTTTACTATATCATTTAACAATGAGTATTATTCATTAATTCAAAAAGTAGAATTCAAGTACTGCTATCTGGCGGTGATTGGTAACATTTAAATATCTGTTATATTGAAATTTTTCGTAGTATATAGTGCAGATTGTAATAAAAAAATGAGCTGCATTAAAGATGTTATAACTGCTCTAAATTCAAAATTTCAGCATTCTGTGATTACTCTTTTTGTGTACATAACCGATAGTATATAATACATACATGCACATACATACTTTACATACACATATACATATATATAAACTATACACAATATACACACATATATATGTATATATATATATACATATTATACATATACATATATACACATATATATACATATACATATATATACATATATATACATATACATATACATACATATACATATACATATATATATACACATATACATATATACATATACATATATACACATACACATACACACACATACACACACAAATATATATATATATATATATATATATATATATATATATATATATATATACTCGATATATTGAAGGTTTTCGTTATATCAAGCGCAGATTGCACTTGGAAAGAGGTATGCTCAACTAGATGCTGTAATAGTTCTAAATGCAATCTTTTACTATTTTATGACTAAACGATTATTATTATATCCATTATATTTAAATATTTCATTGTATCGAGTGTGCGTTGCATATCTTTTAATTTAGTCATAGACAAGGAAGAAGAAAGTTATTTGAATTTTTTTTAATCATGTAATTTTGTAGGTAATTAGGTACAATCCCGAAAAAAAAAACATTCTTCAATAAGACATACAATTTTGTATGACTATTTCTATGCCATCAATTCAATTCATAATTCAGTCTTGTTTAAGACAGACAAAGTTTATTAATACGCGCATTGGGACAACTGTACGTCCTTCTAATTATTTAAGATTAATATATATTTTTTGTATTAACAATATCAACCTTTTTATCCCCAAATATTTATTTACTTGTCTGTCACTCACTTAGCCTTTCAAACAAATTGCTTTCCACGTCGGACTAATGCAGAGAACTTTCTTGTGGCAAACACTTTAAAGTCCTAATCCCGTTCGGGAAGGCTGCTTACCACAGAGGATACAACTAGGTTATGTGGGTGTGAACTTTTGTTATAACCGCAAGTTCTTGTTCTCGGAAAATCGTCAAGCAAAACGTTTATAAAAAGACAAAATAAAAACTTTCAGGTGAAATTGGAAAGCATTGTTGTAGCTAAAAAGAGATCTAGTGATGAAATTAACCTAGATACAAGTGGTTTATGTGATTGTGATTCTTTAATTTCTTTGTTTCATTTATTTATTTATTTATTTATTTACTTTTGCAGGGATACTCCCTATACAAGGTATGATAAACGGTAGCTTTTAGTAAAATAGCTTCCTGGATATCATTAAAGGGAATAAATTTTGAGAAAATCAATTTTTCGATTTTTATATTAAAATTTGATTTAGACACCACATGATTTCTTTGTCTATTAAATAATATGCATTATACACTTCAACATTATTTAAATGTGCGATACCATTTTCCAATTCATTTATAAAGTGGGCTTACACAATTGTTAGAATATTACTTTTTAACATATGGAAAATTTATGCTATATCAATTCAACAATGAGTATTATTCATTAATTCAATAAATAAAATTCAAGTACTGCTATCTGGCGGTTATCGGTAACATTTAAATGAATGTTATATTGAAATTTTTCGTAGTATATAGTGCAGATTGTAATAAAAAAATGAGCTGCATTAAAGATGTTATAACTGCTCTAAATTCAAAATTTCAGCATTCTGTGATTACTCTTTTTGTGTACATAACCGATAGTATATAATACATACATGCACATACATACATATACATACACATATACATATATATACACATATATACACACATATACACACATATATACTCATATATACATATACATATATATGCATATACATATATATACACATATATATACATATACATATATATACATATATATACATATACATACATATACATATACATATATATATACACATATACATATATACATATATACATCATATATACACATACACATACACACATACACACACACACACATATATATATATATATATATATATATATATATATATATATATATATATATATATATATATATATATATATATATATATATATATATATACTCGATATATTGAAGGTTTTCGTTATATCAAGCGCAGATTGCACTTAGAAAGAGGTATGCCCAACTAGATGATGTAATAGTCCTAAATACAATATTTTAATATTTTATGACTAAACGATTATTATTATATCCATTATATTTAAATATTTCATTGTATCGAGTGTGCGTTGCATATCTTTTAATTTAGTCATAGACAAGGAAGAAGAAAGTTATTTGAATTTTTTAATCATGTAATTTTGTAGGTAATTAGGTACAATCCCGAAAAAAAAAACATTCTTCAATAAGACATACAATTTTGTATGACTATTTCTATGCCATCAATTCAATTCATATAATTCATTCTTTTTACAAAAGAATATTATTTTTTATTAAAAAGTTGAGGTAAAAAGTAAACTTTTTATATAGAATTTAAATTTTTTTTTGTTTTAGCTAATTTTATGCTGAAAAGGAAAATCAAATGACATAAGAATCATAAGTAGTTTACTTAAAAGTGCGTACATTTTTGTAAGTATTAAAGTAAGTATTTTATGGTTTCAAAAACACTAGAAAAATTTTAGAGTAACTATGCATGAATATTGTACTAAAGTTTAAGGTAGTTACTTGTATTTATGTAAAATATTTTTAAAAGTTTGGTCTGTAATATAAAAAAGTGTAGTTTACATGAACTTATTATAGTATTTATAATTCAGTTTACTTTAAAAATTTTGAGATTTTTATCAGCAAAGATTTTTATAATCTGCGTCTTCTCCTAATCCCCTTCCTAAAATCAGAATTAAATTTAGGAAAAGAAATATTATATATATTTAATGGAGTTGATTAAGTCTAGAAAAATCTACTCCCACTACATTTAAAGACAAAATTTATTATTCAGTAATTTTTCCTGAATATTGCTGAAGATACGCAGTCCAGTCACATTAATGTGACCACCTGTCAAAATCTAGAATAAAAATATTTCGCAGAGTGGACCGCTGCAATACGTGCAGGAAGAGCATCAATAAAGTTCCTGAAGGTGTACTCTGAGATAATGAGCCATGCCGACTCCAGTGCTATGGCCTGCTGCGCTAGGTTACGCGAGTGAGGATCCATGGTGCAAACAATCCTATCGAGATGGTTCCACAGATTGTAGATTTGGTTCAAGTTCGGAGTGCTAGCCAAGGTTGTACGGTAAATTCATCCTGGTGCTCTTCTAACCACGCACCCGCACTGCGAGCTCTATGATACATCGCATTGTCCAGCCGGTAGGTGCCATGATCCTGAGGAAAAATAATTCGCATAAAGAGATGAACATGGTCCCCAAGGATACAAACTTGTGTTGATCTATCGTGCCTTCCACAATGACGGATGAACCCAGAGAATACCACGAATACATTCCGAAAACTATAATGGTTCCTCCTCCAGCTTGCACCCTTCCGGCGATTGTTGCAGGTTGTTTGCTTTCAGACGTTTCACGCGGTATAAACCATCTTGCATCTGTCCGATGAACCATAAAACTTAATTCGTCGGAAAAAGCCACCTGTGTTCCACTCAGTGGATTGTCCAATTGCGGCACTGGCGTGCAAATTCGAGCCTACTTCCAAAAGGCTACTAGAATTTAAAGAGAAACAAAGAGTTTGGCCAAAGAATGTTTTTTAAACATATAGATTACGCACATTTTATTTTATTCTATTTTACAACATAATTATAATTAAACTAGTTTATTTGGTTAAAATTGTCTATCTAATATATAAGGATGCTGAAATTTGAAAAGGAACACTGAATAACTGAAAATGCTGTAAGATAGATTTAAAATTTTGTATACTAAATGTAGATCCATTAAAAATTTTATGTTTAATGGATCTATATTTAGTATACAAATTTGTATTACATTTAGTATACAAAATTTATAAATTAAGCTTGTGAACCACTGACATAGGTCATTATTCCATATTATGCACAAGGCTCAGCAGTAAATAATTTCGGACAGTCGTGTCCAACGAAATCTATCTTCCGGAACGTGAGCAACGCGGAATTAAATACCTCTACCATATGATCTCGGAGGCCAAGTTCAGCTTTCCACGATTTATCCGTCTTTTATTCTGAAGTTAAAGCTTGAAGTCAGAGTTTAATAATTTATTTCTCCGATTTTTTATCATTACAACTATGTATATTAACCCATTAACGCCCGGATATTTCTGATGACTATATATTAGTAAATACCTAACATAGAAGCTATTATAGACACCTGGAAGTGAAACAAAATATGAAATTTAAACACCTTTAAATATGACATCAAGTCATCATTAGTGAGAAGATGTCATTTTAAAACATAGTCTTTAAAAAAAAAGGAAAACTTCGTGATAAGAGATTTATTTGCTATCATATATGAGAAAAGTACTGAAAAGAGATGACTTATTACAGATATGGCTATTCGCCATGATTTTGACCGGTATACGTTCAGAATACCGGTCATAATACGTTCCTATTCTAAGCTTGAAAATCATAAAATGCCGATCGAAATGACAAAATTATAGATAAGATAATATTTGAAAACTTGGGAGATTATTCATAAGATTAATATCTATTTCCATTAAAAAGGAAGAATCGTTTCAAGAAAACAAAAACTCTACAAACCATTTTTTGACTGTCCTCAAATGAGGACGTTGGGCGTTAATGGGTTAAGTGGAAAGTTAAAATAATCTTTTATAGTAGTTTTAGTTATATTTACTCATAAATTGAAAATAGAACAATTAAATATTTTTAATTTAAAAAATTATTAATAATAAAACAATTCTTTTATAGTGAGTGTGTATAGTAAATTTTTCGAATTTTACTCCATTTTGACACTCTTGATCTAAATATTGCAAAGAAAAGCTTTTTCTCTCAGATACATCATCCTGTTAAAAAGCATTTAGAGCATATTATCCATATTCTACGTTTTAATTTATTATGCACACAAAATAGCATAAATTAATTGGCAGGTAACCAAAGGCATTTACTTGTTTACTTTACTAAAGACATAGAATAGCGAAAAAGTAGATTGTGAGAGGGTGGTTACGTAAACGTAATCTAGAATCAACTATTGAAATGATACCATACACATTTTACGATTTAGAGCATATTATCCATATTCTACGTTTTAATGGATTATGCACACAAAATAGCATAAATTAATTGGTAGGTAACCAAAGGCATTTATTTGTCTACTTTACTAAAGACGTCGAATAGCAAAGAAGTGCATTGTGAGAGGGTGGTTACGTAAACGTAATCTAGAATCAACTATTGAAATGATACCATACAAATTTTACGATTGGGTTGATTTTTATTTCTTTTCTTTTCATTTTCTTTTTGAGAGTTGAATATCTGTACAGGATTTTAAAAGAGAGCCGACGTAAACTTAATCCGCCCGAGCGAGTGACTGAGGCATGTGCCAATTTAAAGCCAGTCGAAACGAAATTGGGCATTGTGTCATTGTAGAGACCGGCTCCATGCAGCTCAGAAATCACGCCAAATGCCGCCCTAATTAATGGAGAAGCAGATAAGGTCAATTACAGGGGGGAACACCGCTGACAGATGGATCACTTTCCCAATAAACAACCAGTTTCTTATGCTGGAGAAAAATGTATTAGGTATGGGTGTGCCTTTACATTGCTGGCAATAAGCTATTCCTTTACATGAACCATCTAAAGAGAAAATCCAACGCTAGACATTCTTGAATTTCATAGAATGTTTCACCGAACAAAAATAAAACCAATTGTTCTGTCTTATGCTACAAAAGACGTCAAATTGCTAGTGTTTATCATTAACAGAAACAACGAAATTGGACATATAAGGACTATATTTAATCCTAAATTACATTGTGTGGGTATTTTGAACTCGGGGGAAAATCCAATGTTAAAACTTTAAGTATTTTCAGTTTTATATGCTGTTTCTTTACATTTACAATTTTTTTAATTATGTAGAGGCATTTGATCAACTGCATGATGATTTTTGTTGTTAAATCTAATTATATTTGTAACTTTCCTCTAGGGACATTTTCTTCTACTTGATGATAGAAGATTACAGGAAATTGTATCTATGAGATGATAGGCTTAGTTAGATTGTTAGTGAATGTAGTTACGTTCATGACTTTTATAATTCATTCTTTTCTCGTCTAATGGATGCCTTATTCGGCGGCTTCCTTTGACGACAGATTATTCCACCCACCAACATAGTGACCGGCTTTCATTGAGAAATTCAGCCAAATGGCGCATTACAAGTCACAATGTGGACATTTACCTTACATGGGACTAATAACTTTGTTTTTCTAATTTTCCAACAAAGGCGCATCCGCTTCTTTGTTTTAGGCATGCATGGTGTACCGCTTCAGTTAGCGAAATAATCTATATGATTAAGTAATTCGAGTTCCTTTGTCAAATGACTAGGAATTCACTTCCAAAGTTTCCAGCATATATATAATTATTCCTTTTCTTTTCACTCTATCCCAGAATGTTATGGGCAACATACTTTCTCGCATCCTATAATTTGTCTTGATCCTTCACTAACACAACGTGGGAACAACTTTGGGTTCCCTTTAATAGTTTTGCTGATCATAATAGCACAAACTTAAATTAATATACTTGATATATTAAGTAGAGATAAAGAGAAAGATTTGATTCATCCGATAATTTTAAGCTTCTTAAATACATGTAGAAAAAGACTTTAAAACACAGAAGTTTTAATGAAGGCAGAAAGACCGATGTTCAAAAATGGAAGTGTTGAACATTAAGACGAGTTAGAGAGAGATTAGAACTGATTTTAAGTAGATATTAATTTTTGGAATGTCGACAAGATTGTACCGTGGTGGATTTTAGCCTCCACAAAGAATGAAAGAATGACGTATTAAGATCCGAGATTAAGAACTGTAACTGTGTCACCACTTGTCAGTAAATGTCAGACATACCTTTCTATGAATGATATAGGTTTCACTTATTGCATTCAAACCTTTATAAATTTAAAATAGAAATTCCTGTGTGTTTATGTATGCGGCAAAAATCTTCCCAAACACCACCTGCAAGGTGACAGAACAAAAAGTGGATCTGAAACGACGTATTTCAAAGTTGTAACTCCGCAACTGCTGAAATATTAAAATTTGCATTAAATACGAAATAAGGCTTTTAATTCAGAAAACTTGTGAAAATACCCAAATTTTTGCTTGCAAGTTAAAGCAATTTTATTTTTTAAGTAAACAATGCCAAAGTGATTCTAGAATGTATAATGTAAGCAATATCACATAGTTACATTTGAGGAATTTATGGTATAAAATTTAGATATGTTTGCTAATTTATGTAGACTATGATCTCTGATCTGAGTTTTTAAAATTGTTTGTATTCTTTACAAAAATGTATCCGAGTATGTATCATTTGCAAAATTTTTATTTATTTTGTCCTTTTCTTTGATTATCTTGTTTTCAAAATATTTGATCATGATAAAAAGTTTTTCAAAATTTTTATTTATTTTGTCCTTTTCTTTGATTATCTTGTTTTCAAAATATTTGATCATGATAAAAAAATGTTTCAAAAATTGTTTTATTTTGTCCTTTTCTTTGATTATCTTGTTTTCAAAATATTTGATCATGATAAAAAAATGTTTCAAAAATTGTCTTAAACTAATCTTTATTTTTAAACTTGTATTGGTACTTTTTATTTCTACTAAGAGGAGGAAATTTTTAAATGCAAGTCATAATTATAAAGGCATCATTTTTTCTCAAAACAGTTTACAGAGTAATACTAGTAATACAGAGTAATACATAAATAATGATACTTGATAATTTTATGTCGCCAGTAATTCTCTGTATCTCGACCAAAGGCAGACGCTAACCAAATAAATAAATTTTGTGGCTTAACTTTAAGCTCTTTATCAAACAGACAAATATTCTGTTTTCTACATAAAACCAACAATTAATATGTGTTTATTTTCAGGGTATGCACATGATCTTGATAAGAACTGAAGGTATTTTAAAGAAATATTCACGAACGTGGTATTTCCTTTGGAAATAGAAGTAAACTAAAATGTTTTTATACCAGCCAATACACATATTACGCTTTATATTTAAAGAAAATTCAATTGCAAATGAAATTATCATTTGATAAACAGTCATTTTATAATTTTCAAAATGTTCAATATTATAAATGAGTTTGGTAGAATTTTCTACAAAGATATTCAACTTATTTTTTTTTCAAATTTGTTATGGTTTTTGAAAATAAAAAGCATCATTTTATTTCGAGGTGAAAAAAATTAAAGTCCTCACATCTTCTAGCAAAAAACTTTAAAAAATGAGGACAATTTAAAAAAAATATTTTCTGTTATTTTTTATGCCATCACATTTGGAGTTTATGTACCAGATACTATGGCAAAAAGACGACGTTGTTTTTCCTAATTGGGAAAACTGCAGAACTAATATTTCTTTGAAAGAATAATTAAAAAAATATTCATTTTAGACAAATAATAAAAACTAGATAAATACATGTACATTTGTATTCACACACACACACACATATGAGATGAGATTTTTATCTCATCACTTAGTTCACAGTGCTAAAATCAACATGCAGTCATGGAATCGCAGATGAATCAAAAAGATCGAGGAAATAAAGGCAATGAAATTTTTACATAGTTTATTGAGGTAACAACTCTCACGGACAAGTGTCCGCAAAACCTATACATCGTGCCTAAATAGTTGTTTGTGCCAATCAATCAGAGTTTACTTACACAAGTCACGTGGGTGATTCCGATGACGTAGTTTAAGTGTCAGGAGCTTTTTAAAGTTATTTATGGACAAAAATATCATTATATATATATATATATATATATATACATATATGAAACATAGCGTAGCATGCCATAATTCAGGGATGTAACGTTGTCGAAGGGGTGTAGTCGTCGGCGAAAATAATACGATTTATCAGGTAAATTTATCAGCATCTTTACTTAGCAACGTCCAACAGCAAAATCAAACAAAAATGGTCGTGAGGCCTTTTATAACTTTGGGAACGCCACAGGCGTGGGAAAAGGAATTTGCTTAATCAGTAAAGTAGGTTGGCTAGTTAATTTCGCCAACAGGAAGGAGTCTTTACTAAGACAGAAGAGTTTAACGCCAAGAGGCTACTAAGAAGATGACGAAATCACGGATTTGGTGGTTTTTTAATATAGGAGTTGGTAATTTCAGTTTAAAGACTAAAGAATTAAATTTTTACATATTATATATATATATATATATATATATATATATATATATATATATATATATAGATGATATCAAATATTCATATTTTAAAACCTTTATAAAAATTCTTTTTTGAATCATGGCTATTAGTTTTACATTTAAACCATGGATAGGTTTCGACCACTATGGTCTACTTATTTGCTAAACAAGGTCAAAGACCTACTGCGTAACACTGTTTCTCCTGTGATTTCCTGTTAACTATTTCCACCAAAAAAAAATAATCGTAAAAGTCTAACTACAAAATTTGTCATTGTTAAACGTTATATTACCAGCGTTTAAATGCAAATAACCGAATTTTTTCAACCCAAACTGATAGATTTCAAACTGTTATTTAAATAATGGTAAATTTGAGTAGTGCATTGATGAACTGATGCGTATTTATTAGTTTTTGCTGAACTGTAAATTCTAGCTTAATTTATCAATTTTTAAAACAAATATACATAAATGTTATCAAATGTTTTACCTCAGTAGAAACAATAATAAAATAACCTCTTTTTTACTAGAAAGATAAAGACTAATATTATTGAGTACTTTTCAATAATTACTTTAGGAGACCTTATATGTAACCTTTTCTCAAACTAGCATATAGCCCGTCATATGACGGGATCAGTAAATTTTTTAATTTTCCTGAATTGTAAAGCATTCTTTGAGGCAGATTAAAAAAAAGGTTTGTTTTTTGGCTGGAAACTATCTAGTACGCGCTCAATAATTTGTTTATCTTCATACTCCTGTAAAGTCTCCCGATACTGTCAATGTAGTTTATAATCACGTTGAAATCGTTTAAGGCCCGGTCTCACCAATGTCGTTTAACGGCTAACCGAGATTAACCCATGGTCCCAACCAATGGTGGGACGCAATTCTCCGTTTAAACAGAGATTAATCACGGTTAGCCGTTAAACGACTTAGGTGGGACCGGCCCTTTGAAAGATAATTCAAAGATTTCTTAGCTACGTCGAAATTATCATTAAGTTCTTCCCAATTATGTTTTTGCCATAGTAATTAATGGAAATAAAGGAAAGAAACTATCGTTTCTACTACACCCTGCAGGTAGATATAATTTGCAATTAATACCTGTGATAAAATTTTCATTGCAACAAAAATAATCGAGGATTAAATTTAAAATTATCACATATGTACCTAATCTAATATTTAAGCCAAATATAAAAGAAAATTATTTACGTAATATCTAAGTTCAGTGATAAAACGTATGAAAATAATGCAGACGATATTTAAATAATTTAAAATAAGAAATGATTAAATGAGATGGTTAAAAGAATGACGTTATAATGCTAGAAAAAATGTTATGAATGATAGAAAAAGAAAGCAGGGATGGATTTCGAACGTTGCTAACCCTAATTCATCAAGAATCCAATATGGATGCCTCTATCCATTCCAGATACAACCGCTTCATAAATTCGAGGACAGACGGACAGATAACTTAGGCTATTATTATATAGGGGATTATGGAGTACTGTAAAAGATTACAATGATTTTTACAGACATACATAAAAACAGAACTTATGATTATTCAACTCTACCAGATTCTGATCAGTTTTAAGATGCAACATGGCAGGAAACAGATATCAAAGTTATGCAAAGACTCCTGAATTTTTCGATATAACTATAATCTGGATTTCCAAATGTGATTATAATCAATATTAGGGATTCACAAAATAGTGTTGATAGTTATATGTAAAATCTCTTGGATATTACTATGAAATATTTACGGCATCAAAAGTCACCTAATGCTAGAAATAGGTATATCATACCCAAATTTTTAGGTTCGGTATAAGCTGGAGGAAAATGTCAGAGGAATTTAAATTACTATTGTATGAAAGATAAAGAGTTAATTGTTAATAAATAATTAATCCCGGATGTTTTTAAGTATATACAGCAGAACAAGAACACTATCCTTTTTTTATTCTTTCAAGAAGGAGTAGGTGTCAGTGGTCAGTGTAATATCAACAAAAGAATGTCATAAGTCAAGAAGACAATTTTTGCATAACAGCAGTGAGAGCATAAGGAATGGGATAAAGTTTGTTTTTCCAAGAAATAATTTGACGAAATACAAATTTTTGACGATCTAAAAAGTGTGAAAATCAACTTCAAGGCCCAACTACAGTTCTGGGTCCAGGTCCTATGCTACTGGTATCCCCTTCCTTAAAAAGGCGGTCTTGAGCTTGATTAAACTAGAATGACGGGAGGTAGTAAAGTTTAGACGACAACTTTCAAAACCAACCACGAACCACAACCAACTACCTAACAAAAATTTTAATTACACCACATTCTATCAAGGTCCCAGAAGCACATAGTAGCTTCTTTTTGTACTTCCCCTTGAAAATACTCATAATATAATAAATTAATAAATCCCCAAAAATACAGAGAAAGTAGAAATAAATTTAAATTGCTTGACTATTTTGTGTTTTCATGTATCTTTAAGTCGTTTTATTATTGAAGAAATTTAAGCGGTATGGCATTCTATCTACGAAAGTAAAATTCTTTGTTATTGGAATAATAGCTACTGAAATATAATCATTTTTCCGATTCTAGACTGAAGATTAATGCGGCAATGCGGCAGAATGAAGTATCACTCATCGAATTGCTCTTTTGTCTACTAACTTTAGTATCGAACATTTTGCCAAGTATAGCTTCCAGAATTAATACAGCATAACGCCTTTGAATATCAATGAAATCCCGGAGCTGAAAATACAACCATTCAGAAACGTGGTTTTGGCATTGTGCCCGTATTTTAGCTGGGCATATTATTTTCCATTTATTATACAGAATATCTTTTATAATATATCCTTCATCAAGAAGTAAATATAAATGTACATTTCAGAGCAGTAAAGTACCCAGTTGAAAACTTGTGTTTTTGTTTTACCGACTGAAGAACGTTAAGGAACTGCTAATATCTATTCTGCAATAAAATTAAGCATCAGATAAATTATTCGATCAACGTAAATTTAGGTTTTTTTTAATTTAATAAAGGTTATACATATTTAAAAAAAACTGTATGCTTTTATCAATTGAAATATGATTGCTATTTTTAATACTAGCTGTTATTATACAAATCCATAATAATTCACTATACGCATTATTATTAAACAAATCGATTATTTATAAAATAGGTATTAAATAAATTGATGTTTAATAGAGTATAACAATCAACTATAACGTATATATCTTTGCTGTATGTAATAAATTAATAATTTAAAATCAAATTTTCACTCACTCCTGAGTCACTCAGAGAAGCTTTTACATTTCTAGAGACTGCAGCCAGCAAAATGCATCTAGCAATCAACCAAAACAAAACTAAGTACATGCCATGTGGTATTAATAGCAGCCCCTATTTTGATATTGGGAATTACAAATTTGAAACTGTTAGAAAATTTAAATATTTAGGATCAGAAGTTAATACTCTCAATGATTTAATGCCTGAGATCCGTAGTAGAGTCACAGATGCTAACCGTTGTTTTTTCGGACTCAAAAAATACTTGAAGTCTAACTTCACTAGCAGAAAAACGAAGATCCAAATTTACAAAAGCTTAATCAGACCCATTCTTACTTATTCTGCTGAGACCTGGGCAATGACAGAAAAAGTAAAAAAAATATTTCTGTTTTTGAAAGAAAAATTTTGAGAAGTATTTTTGGTGGCATAAAACAATATCTGGAGAATAACTAACTCTGAACTCTATAAATCTTTTGAAGATCTAGATATAGTACAATATATAAAGATTCAGAGAATTAAATGGGCAGGACACCTGTGCAGAATGGACGAAGATCGCGTAAAAAAGATATCTTCTCGACCAGACCATTTGACACCCGAAAAAGAGGGAGATCTAAACTTAGGTGCCTAGACTGTTTGGAATCAGAATTAAGACTTTTAAAAATTACTAACTGGATGTCTATGGCCAGGGACAGGAGAGCGTGGAATTCGATTCTGAGGAAGGCAAGGACCATCCTGGGTTGTCTGGTCATTGAAGAAGAAGAAAATAAAATTTTATTGAAAGTAACTGATAGTAAATATTGTAAGCTACTTTGCTCAGAAATTATCTTTACATAAAAAATATGAAACTTCTTTTGCAAGGAATTTAACTTTGGTGTATGAATTTTTTAA
>CM063508.1:153324855-153332355 GCA_032207245.1 Pardosa pseudoannulata
CCAAGTAGTCTCACTTTTAATTTGATTCTTGTAACACACACGGCATTTCTTAGTAGGTTTTCTTTTATTCTGACTCATTAATTTGGCAATGACTTGTACCAAGAAATTCTAAGTAAACAATATGCAATAGTGACTTGTGATTTTCACAAGTGATAAATGTGTTGCCAAATTCAGTACACTAGAAATTTTAAACTAAATTAGCATATTTAACAGTAACTTTAATCGCATGACGAGTGTAGCTCGTCATTGTGCGGTATGGAATGAAAAACTAATGACGAGCTAGACTCGTCATTTTACCGGAAGGGGTTAAAGAACCAAGTTCACCACATAATTCGTACATGTAATATTTCAAGGAATAAAATCTACTACACTCTTTGGTATGAACATTCTTCCTAACTTACATTCAACTTTGAGTAAAATAGGTGCAATACTGATCATGAATTGCGCAGACTAACAACAAATTAATGAAGAGATTATTGCTTTCTTGCTATCCTAAACCTAAAACAAAAGCAATTGTTTAATCAAGTCAGCAATCAAACTCCCCAAAAACATGCGAATCCTTCTTGTAGTTCAGAACCTCCTATTTATTATTTAAATATCAGGCCACGTATGCTGATTTATAGATACTGATAGAAAAGGAAAAGAGTACAAAAGATTACGGTCCTCGTGATCATACATTGTTATCCAAAATATATGTCTACTTAAAATCTCAGTAAGACAGATGTTCTAGAATTGATGACGAAATATACAGTAGGCTCTTTTGTTCCTACATGGCAGTAGGCGTTGACACCACTTGTTTAAAGGATAAATTGAAAAATACGGTTTCACTATTTCACATGTTTTTCCAGAAGGACAATCTTATGATAGTAATTATACTCTTTTACAACAGTATTATTTCAAAACGGCTTTGATAATTACGCTAGTAATAACAGATTATGTGACTCGGTAAAGTTTAATTATAGTAGTAAATTACGTTAATTGTATCTTGATAAACCAGCTGATGTGTTTCCTCTATTATGGATTTCAAGCAGTTGAGGTTAAATCAGATTCCATTAAATTCCATAGTATTTGAAAAACAGATAAAATGAAATTTGATGCATCCGAAAAATACTATTTAGTTAGGCTCAACTAAGCAATTTTATGAAAGCTAAAAAGAATGCTTTATTTTGAAATTTGCGTTATTATATTTAGCTGAAACATTTATGCCATATTTGTGTTTATCACAATATTGTCAAATATTTTAATAGAGTTCTCAAGAAATTCTCCAAGATTGATCCGGCTACACTGAACATTGCTTTCAATGTATTTCTCTCCGATTTATTGATTTGTGGATGTTATTTTGCTGTTGATACTGTTGAGAAAGTGGGCATCTTGGATACAGTGAGCAAACGAAATTCACTTCATGAGTGAAACAACCGAATAATCTGATATAATACTAATCAATGGCCGCCAAAAAGAGCTCTAATGTTAGACTCATTAAAGTCTACATTTGGTTGGTTGGTTGGTTGATGTCATGTCCATTTCGAAGTCATATGACTTCTCATGGAAAGATAACCACCATATTGTCTTGAGAGTTAAAGACTTTGACTCTCGAGGAATGACTTCTAAGAATGGGTCCTCGTAATTTAAAAGCAGGGGCTAAGTATAAGATCCCAGGATGGGCCTGCCACCTTCATAGGTATCATTTAAGAACTTGAAGAACGTTGGGACCATTAATCTATTTTACGTGCCACCAACCGCCATTAAAGAATATCAGACGATCTTTAACAACAGGGCAAACAGGAGCCCTAAATCGCTGCTTTTGCCGACTGAGCTACCACGGTTTCGAAAGCCTACAATGGCACACGAAATGAATGGTGACGTGACCCTAAATTGTTATTGTATGTCAAAGGGTTAACGAAAATGACAATTCTATTTCTATCTACGACAGAGACAACCAAAAAAGAATCATTTTACTTTTTATTCAACATTTTTTTTAAATATGAAGTAAAGGTAAAAAAACAAACTTAGAGGTTAGGGGATATTTTGAAGACCCTACTTCATTAATTTATTTCCTCATCGTGCTGCTGTCGTTCTTTTTCTTATCTCAACTGGAAACAATTGCTTGAATGCCAGTTTTTAAAATGAAAGAACTCACCTATTTGTTCTCTCTGTAATTCTGCACGGACTACGGACGATAGTCATCGTGACAAGTGTTTAACTGAGTGTTCTCAAAGATTAGAATTGTATTGTTTCAAGATATTAGTAGGCCAGGAATATAATGATTTAATTGTTAAATGTGGTATGATTGTAAATGCATAATATATTTATTAGCCATTTAATCCTCTACAGCTATCAGATAACTCGAAATCAGATTTATATTTGATGCAGTATAATATATGATTTGGATAACACCTTTTTGCATATGTTTCGTATATTTACTTTATTATCTCCAGTGGCAACAGAACAAAAACGCCAATCTGTGGGAAGCGTCGTGTCCAGAAAAAGCAAAAAATAAACTTTGAACTTTTATTCGTAGTAGAACTATCCGTCGCTTCCATACGAACCGGAAGCTTAATTCTAAAATATTTGTATTCGAGTTAGAGAAATTCTGTTATTATTTGTTATCCTATGTTATTCTTAATTAAATCTATGTTATTCCTTATTGAACTTTATTCGTAAATTTAAGGAATTTTTTATTAGTTGTGGAAGGATATAAACTATTAAAGATACCATATTCTAAATAGTAGTCTTATATTTCTTAATGGATTTTGTGTGTGTTGAGCTGAAAGTTTGCCATCCGGAATATGGGAAGAAGTAAGTAATTACCTTTCTCATATCAATCATATGTCAATAATTAATTTTTATTCTTATTCGTTTTTTGTGGAGTTAAAATTTCCAATTACATCAGTTTCATATTATAAAGACATCTTTAAAGATCCTGATAAGAGAAATCAATTTACATAGGTATTATATTTGTTTTATAATTATATATTTGTTTCAATTATTATGTTTGTTTTAGAAAATATTCTTACATTTGAAATAGTGCTATGCAAATTTAGCAAAAATTTATTTACACTTTATTTAAATTAAAAAATTTCAATAATATATAATTCTTCTAATTCTAATTCCTTTGAACTAGGATTAAAAATTTAGAAACTTTAAATAATAATAATAATAAATATTAATTTAAAAAATATTAAGATTATTGAAGATTACTTCCCTGATTAAAGTTTTCTTTTGTTTATTATATTTGTTTTAGAAAATATTCTTACACTTGAAATAGTGCTATGCAAATTTAGCAAAAATTTATTTACACTTTATTTAAATTAAAAAATTTCAATAATATATAATTCTTATAATTCTAATAATTCTAATTCTTCTGAACTAGGATTAAAAATTTAGAAACTTTAAAAAATAACAATAATAATAAATGTTAATTTTAAAAATATTAAGATTATTGAAAATTACTTCCCTGATTAAAGTTTTTTTTGTTTATTATATTTGTTTTAGAAAATATTCTTACACTTAAAATAGTGCTATGCAAATTTAGCAAAAATTTATTATTTACACTTTATTTAAATTAAAAAATTTCAATAATATATAATTCTTATAATTCTAATAATTCTAATTCTTCTGAACTAGGATTAAAAATTTAGAAACTTTAAAAAATAATAATAATAATATATATTAATTTAAAACATATTAAGATTATTGAAGATTACTTTCCTGATTAAAGTTTTCTTTTGTTTATTATATTTGTTTTAGAAAATATTCTTACACTTGAAATAGTGCTATGCAAATTTAGCAAAAATTTATTATTTACACTTTATTTAAATTAAAAAATTTCAATAATATATAATTCTTCTAATTCTTCTGAATTAAGATTAAAAATTTAGAAACTTTAAATAATAATAATAATAATATATATTAATTTAAAACATATTAAGATTATTGAAGATTACTTTCCTGATAAAAGTTTTTTTTTGTTTGAGATTATTAACTCGTTTTACTAGAATATTTTTAAAGTAAAACTAAATCAGTTTTGATGTAACTGCCAAAAAAAATAAGAAGTTCTTATAAAATTTTTCAATTCTTCTTGAAAAATTAAAATGTATCTATCGAACCCTAACTTTACAAAATCTGCATAGAAAACAAAAATATTTAACTCAAGTTCTATAAATAGATCGTATTTTATTAGGTCAATAGTGTTTACTATGGAAGAATTAATAACAATCAAGGAAAGTCGTTTTGAAATACAAAAGACAAAATGCAAAGCAACAGTTGCTCCTAGCACCCTCCAAAAGCACTAAAACTGGCACAGCCATCGTCCCGTTGCTAATTTTACCAGGGTTACAAACAATTAGGGTACGGTGACACTGTCCAGTGAGCATCGAGTTGCTAACAAACAAGAACAGGGATTTTCTGTCACTTTTGCATTTTTCCTCATCCGCGCTCACTTGGGTTATTTTTGATGACCTCAAAGTAAATTTCAGTAAAAGTGCGTCTTTTAGGATTTTTTTTCTTTAGACCGACATGTTAAGAGGAACAAGGGATCTTTGAAATGACAAATTTTGATCAAAAATATGAACGGATATTTTGTTCTGAAAAAAATTAAATTGAGTATGCGATTCCTTATCAAAAGACATTTTTCGAACATGATTATTTTACTGCACTGAAACCTGTTTTCATCATACATCTTAATTATAAACTTTAAAAAACATTTTCCAGTTTGACGACTTTTTTTGTATTGAATTAATAATTCTGGAATGTTCCAGATACATTACTTTTATGCTTTTTATATTCAATATCTTGGAGATTCTTTATTGATATGATGCAGATTCTCAATTTAAGAGGATATGGATTTGAAAATCGCAAATTATTTTTCTCTTATTTGACGTAAATATAAATTCCAAAAAGTAAAAAAATGGAAGCTATTGGTTTGTATGCCGTGTATTAAAATTGTTAAGGAATAGCTTGGGATTATTCATTAGTCTCGTATTTATTAAAAAATGGATTTCTATCACACTTTTATGTCCTATATATTTCCTGAAGCATTATATATACTTATAAAAAATATTGTTAAAAATTTAAAATTCTAAAAATTTAAAATGAATGATCCTCGTTCCCTTAACACTAGAATCATGGTGTTTTAAGTATAACTAGACTTAAAGAGATAAGCTTGTATCAACATTATATTATAAAGGGACATATTCCGGTATTAACTTACCTATATTCTAATAATGAATTATATATAGCAGTAAAGGCAAACATTTCTAAAAAGTGGGTCAAGTTTTTTTTGTTGTTGTTGTTTGTTTGTTATTTATAACAGTCCGTGAGTCACAAAGTCAGTGACATCAGTTAAAAAGGGATGATGCCAATTATTTGAAAACATGTAACAAATATTGTCGTGTAGTTCTCGTTTATATTTGAGTATTAAACTGTGATCAAATGTATAGGGGGAATTTATTTTGGTTGCGTTGTGTAAAAACATTTTAGTACTAAATTCAAACCACAGGTTCTGAGAAACTACAGACATAAAATGTGAAAATAAACTAAAAAGCTAAATTAAAAGCATCTGAAACCAACTTAAAATAAAAATAATTAAATTTATTATATTTATAGATATACACATCTATGTACACACAATCTCATTCTATCATCATAAAATTTACTTTATCAACATCTTCAAATTATGTGCCACTCTAATTTAGTTCTGACAATAATTTTTCATCTCTTAAGTAAATATGTTAATATAAGAGAGACGACCTAATCGCAATTTCAAATATATGTAAAAAGGGGTGCCTTTGTGGGTTAATATGGTGTACCCGGAGCACTGATGATTGAGGTCTGATCAAGATTGGGTATGTATAGATCTTCCGTCGGTCTGTGGTCAGGGGCTTCCTTCTGAGTGTTTGGGGTGCGGCCGTAATATTTGATACAGGAACACTGCTGGTAGTCGGTAGATGTTCTGAACTTTTCCGGAGTCTCTGTCGAAATCAAGACTGTTTTCCTTGGACTCCCCAAGTCTCACTGTCACAGTCGTCTCCTCTGACTTCTGACCTGTCTGCTCACCTTGATTCGACTCCACTCTCGAACACCTCCTGTCTAACTTGTCTCCTCGACTCGATTCCCGATCACGTTCTTTCTTTTTTAGATTTTTCTTATTTTATTAATTTCCTCTTTGTTCCCCCCCTTCTTTCTTATTGTCCAATCGGGATAGTTGTAAAAATCTAATTGGTCTGTTTAACCCCGCCATGAGACCGACAACGGGAAAATCTTATCCATTCTAATTGGACACTGTACCTTAGGGACTCATAAATAACTCCACAAAGGTACATTCTTATTTAGTATCAAGTACGGAGACGGGATTCTAATCTGGGACTGGGATCAAAACCCCTACCGAGACTACCATTCAAGACAACAAAGCCGTTAAATATAATTTTATGGTGCTCTGTCCTTTACAAAAGGTGTGATGAGGTGAGATTTAGATCCCGAGCATTTACTTCTCGTATGAATGAATCAATTATATTACTGATCTAATCCGCCTCATCACAAATATACATCCGATAAAGTTGGAAATTAGTTCAGCATTGCGAGCTACTACATCACCATTTTTTATGATGGTTAGACAGTTTATGATTGATGGTCATGAGCCGTATATTGTTGCAGTCATAAAATAATTTAGCTTGCAGTTTTAAAGTCTATTTTTACGCTACACGACGTTTAACGAGACCTGGGTCTACTGCTTAAAATCGATTCCAAATGTCAACGAACATCCACACCAGCAACGGAATTTTAATCCATGGACCACCAGAAAGCAGAGCTTTACTATTTGGCTAACATTCGGCTAATGTATGACAGAAAATATCTCCACCTCCACTTGGAATTTTTTAAACGTTATATCATATATTTATTTTATTTTTAAATATTTTCAATTGCTTATTTTACTATTTTATGACATAAAAAATAAGTTTCTAAAAATCAAAGCGTATGTAATTTATAGGTCTTGTGGGTCATTGTCTGACCTCCATTCAAGTCATAGGTTCGCCATCCATAGATTTCTAGAATTTCAAATCTAAAATGTTTTGTTTATAGTTTAGGATGTTGCATTAATTGCATTATGAGGTCGTATAAACAAAAAAATAAGCCGTTAACCATTTGATGGGTACATCAAATATGCAACAACTTTCAAACTGTCTCAGAACGAGTATACGATTGTTGATATTTTAAGTAAAACAATTAATTAGTATTTCTTATTGCCACTAGAGGTAGCCCTATATATTTTATAGGTGAACTTGTCTACTAGATATATCTCAATACTAGAGAATCATCTGGTTCATTTAAAGATGTTTCATATATGATACGCCCATCTTCAAAAAGTTAAACATGTACTGTGGTTTTATTTCAATGTAGCGATATTATAGTACAGTAAACAAAAATATAAGTTAATCAGAAAATTTATTTATATATACTTATTTATTTATATGATAAATAAATTTCCTGATTATAACGACTTTA
>CM063508.1:153337355-153339855 GCA_032207245.1 Pardosa pseudoannulata
TGTTATAGAAAGCAATGTCAGTAAATATTTCCATGAACAAGTAGAATTAAATTAATTCTCAAAGTTGTTAGTCAAAAGAAGATTTTGTTTCTTTTTTACTGAAAGGATAGCAATTTCTGAATTAATGTTTACATTACATAATGTTTCTGTAAATTTTTAAGTTACATTTGTGAAACTTTGTATGTATACATTAAAGTATAACTAAATCACATAAAAATAAATTTTCAAAAAAATTTCTATTTTAAAAAGTTTGTTAAACATTTCGTTCTATCTAAATTTTTATTGATTAATACAAAACTTTTACCAATCTACTTATATGCATCAACTTAGATACGTGTATCCATTTTAAGTTTAGAATTTATTAGCGTTAAAATATAATTTAAATTTGAAAAATTTTTAATAAAAAGTCAGCTATAAAGCAATTCCTATAAATTAATTTTTCAATCTACCAACAAATACCCAATCTATTCAAAATATCATATTAAATAATAAGGTAGAAAAATAAGAGGAAAGGTGAAAATTGATGAGCAAGTCATTTAAATATTAACAAAAATTTTCAAAATCTTAAGTTATAAAAAAATCTGATTTTTAAAATTTATATTTAATGTGATTTATTTGACTACTCTTCAACTTATATGAATGCAAATTTTGCCAACTCTTTAAAGATTTCCTTAATGATACTTTAAAGATTCAAGTCGAATATCCCATCTATACATCAATAACGAATATATGATTTTACATAGTGTCCAAGATATTAAATTGAGTTATGTTAGATCAATTTTAGAGGTTGTTTATGGCAAAATGTTACAAGTTAACATTTTAAATCATTTATTCTTAAATGTAAAACACTTTCCAGACCAGACCTCATTTTTATATAATAAAACTTAACATCAAAATTTGAAATTGTGTTTCATAAGACTTATATAAATTCACGTAATTACATCTTATTTTCTTCTGTAGTTCGATCACTAAATATTTCTGTAAACACTAATAAGAAAACATACCTCTCAGAATTCAATAAAGTGTTTTTTTTCTGAAAACCTAATTACAATGTTAAATACAGAAGTAAATGGCTGCGTTTATAGAAGATAATAAAGTTAATATTTGGTTGGTTGGTTGGTTGGGAGCACTACGGTCTACTTTTTGCTACACGAGGGCTAATGAGACCGGGACCTACTGTTTAAAGCCGATTCCGAACGGCTACGAACATCCATGCCTCAGTGGGACTCGAACCCACGAACTCCGGTTCCGAAGGTCAGTGCCCTAACCATTCGGCCATCGTTCGGCAAAGTTAATATTTGAATTTACATTTAGAGAAAATTAAATTTAAATTTCCGAATCAAGCGTAGAAAAACTTTTCATTTTGCATTTAAATCATTGCAAAATTAAAAAAATAATAATTGGCAGTGATTAATCTTAATCCTGTATACAATAAACTTCTTTTGTGTAGAATGTAAGAAGAATTTTTGTCTGATTATAATTTAAGAACATTTCAATTTGGATCCTTCTGTTGTCATAAACGTGGGTTAATGTGTAATGAACACTAATTTTGTTTTAATTATAAAGAGATTGATTCGCAGCATAAATAGTGATTCTTTAATGTATAATTATACACTTTTTAACATTTTTTAGGGAAGTCTTAAATGATAGTAAGATTCTATTCATTGTACAAGTTATGAATCCACTGAGAATCCGCACAGATAGAGGGCGGCCCAAATTCTATTTCGCACACAGGCGCCTAACAGTCCAGAAACGTCCCTGTGTTTATATATATATATATATATATATATATATATATATATACACAGACACACACACACACATACTTAACCCCTTCCGGTAAAATGACGAGTCTAGCTCGTCATTACTTTTTCATTCCATACTGCACAATGACGAGTTACACTCGTCATGCGATTAAAGTTACTGTTAAATATGATAATTAGTTTAGTTTAAAATTTCTAGTGTACTGAATTTGGCAAAGGGAATCATTCAATACCAAATCAGCGGGTGAAAAATCTCTCAACGCCTCTGTATATCCTGTTTGGGCTAAAAATAGTTTACCTCCAGGAGAACCGTACACGGTCAGACACTTCAAAGAATCCTTGTACTTCTCAAATGTAAACATTAACATTATGAGTGTAACAGTTTAACTAACAGCACTGGAAATAAATGTTAAGTGTTAAAAAAAATAATGTCCGGGAGGTCGTGCATTAAGAATAGAAAGAATTTTTTAGATTTTTTTTTTACATTCGTCAATATCAAGTAAAATGTCTTGAATAGCTTTAAAATTACATATAAATGTATGCAAATATGCTTAAGAATCCTATTTGACAAGGAAAAAAATTACGCACGCGTTTGTATGGATGTATATAAATGAAAATGAAATTAGGCAGGGCTTCGAACCGTAATTTTTTTTGTTCCGGTTTTCGTTCCGGTTCAACTAAAAAATTAATATCGGTTCAGTTCCGGTTTTCGCTCCGCCAAAAATAACGGTTTTCGG
>CM063508.1:153344855-153359855 GCA_032207245.1 Pardosa pseudoannulata
AGAAAGAATATACATTGGTCCTGTTAGAGTTAAAGGATTCACCTTACACATAACATCGAAAATTGGAATCCATAGTACATCTGGCTTATATAGATATAAAAAAAGATGGTGATGGTGATGGACATCGTAATTTCCAGGATAATAATGCCTTTTGAAGTGTCAGAAGAGGAATCCATACCGTTCCTCCTGAGCAGCTCTCTAGAATCATGTAAGGGTTGCTGGGACGACGTTTGGATAATGCGGATTTTAAGTCCCAAAGCACAAAAATCCATAGGTGATACTATCGGGAGATTTAGTAGGGATATCAGTGAAGAGTATGTTCTTGATACCGGTTTTTTTGTTCCATTTCTTTTAGGAAATTTGCAGTGGATTTTGATGTGCGACTGCAAGCTTTGTCTTGATGGAGTTCCACAAATTGATAGCACTGCGGGTAAAAGGATGGTATTTCACTCATGAAATTTCTGTGTGTTCGATAAAACATGTTCCTAATAGCATTTTGGAGTTAATCTTGACATTTTTTTCAACTCTATTTTTAATTTGCCATTATCTGAAAAACCAGCAACAATCCTGAATACCCTAGAAAAACTTTCTTTCGATTCTTGGAACCATGTACTTAATTTTTTTCTTTCCTTTTATGATAATAAAGTGCTCTAATTTTGTTGCAATCATTTAAATACACCCATAATTCATCTATTGTGATAGTTTTTTTTCCATTTTTCTTCGGATAAATGTTTCTTACGCAGAATTCTGCAGCATGTTCTGCGTTCAGCGATATGCTTTAGAGAAAGAAGACGATGCACATTGCTTTTTTTTTTCGCTTTCTTAAGATTTTAATCAACGTTTATCATTTTGTTTATAGTGGACACCGAGCATTTTAATGATTTTGCAACTGTTCTTAAAATAGGGGGGATTTTCTTTTAACATTAAACAATGTACCTTTGCAATAGTAGAAGATGTTCGTTTTTAACTTAGACACATGTTTGGAATTTTTATCCTACTTGAGGCTCCAATTTGAAGGGGTTTTTTCTTTCTTTTTGACGATATTACTTATCGACGCTTTAGATATCACAAAACCATGACTCTCACATCGTGTTTGGATAACAGAATATGAATACTTCTCTTCGGAGAGAGCATAAATATAGCCTTGGAACCACTGCTTCGTTAAAAGCGCCATTTTGAATAAAAACAAACCTCTCAAGCGCAATTAATAACTTTGACTTTCAAAACCATAGTACAATTGCAGTTATTTATTTTGCAGCAAACTATTTTTTAATACCGGTAAACAAAATTGTCTAAAAAATGTGCGAAGAGGCTCTGTATAAATCTATGGCTTCATGTGGTCTGGCCACATACAGCCTTTGGGTTTCAGTTGGAAACTCCTGACTTAAATCGAGACTAGAGAAAAATATGATTTCGAACGGTTACAATGTTTCTGCTATAGTTGAGTTTCGAGCTCACGTATTCCGGTTACGAAACACGGCGCTCTTTTCTGTTCATTTAGAACATGTTTATTAAAGAAAATTCTGAGTAGAGAAAAAAAACTTTCAGAAACATAGAGCAAAGATATGGGGGAAAATCTCCTATATAAGAATAGCCTAAGTTATCTGCCCATCTGTTCTCACATTGATGAAGCGGTTGGACCTGGAATGGATAGGGCATCCATATTGGATTCTTAGTTAGTGTTAGCAAAATTCAAAGCCAGTCTTTAAAACGCTGATATTTCTGTCCCCGGCGACGACCACAACTGGCAAATTTTTCTAAAATTATGTTTTTTTTTGTTGTATTTTTACCTTTTTAATTGTTTTTTGCTATATTTTAATATTGAAGTACTGTTTCATATATTTTACAGCATATTTTATGTAATTTTTCCAATATTTTGGGTATCGTATCATTCCGCTATTTTGCTCTAGCTTATTTTTGTTTTCGTAATGTTTCGTCTTGTTTTATGTTTTAAAAATACAAAAAACTGAAAAAAATGCTAAATAAAAATTTTAAAATTTTATAAAATCCAAAAATATATCTTTTTGTTAGTGCTGTCACTTTTGATTATTTTTATTTGCTGTACCAATTGCAATTTTTTATAGTCCCTTTTATTGTTTCATTGTATTACTTACTTGTTTTTTTTGTTTTTTGTTTTTTTAGCATCATGTTGTTGAATCTATGTATTGCTGATAACCATACCAAATGGTCATTGTCAAGGTTACAGTCTAATTATCCCATAATTAGACAACGCGTTGGTTACTCATAATTTTTTATGAGAACGTTCTCACCTCCTTGCTCTCTTGCGAGCTGGAGTGTATTAAATTTTTGTTTGGATTACTTTTTGCCTTGAGGCCTAAATTTATGTTTTGATCTGCTTACGTTCGGAGGTTAAAGTGATAATTCCACTTCACTAGGTACTCCGTTAAACCCAATTACCTTGACCTTGAAAATCAACCCCTTCCCCCCCTTATCGAACGTTTAATGCCATTATATCAAGCCCTATGTTTCCTGGTTAAAAGCAGGTGATAATAGGTAAAACTAACATTTTTTCTAGCATTATGACGTCATTCCTTTAATCATTTCTTATTTTAAATTATTTAAATATAGTCTGCATTATTTTCATACGTTTTATCACTGAAGTTAAATATTACCTAAATAATTTTCTTTTATATTTGGATTAAATAATAGATTAGGTACATATGTGATAATTTTAAATTTAATCATCGATTATTTTTTGTTGTAATGAAAATTTTATCACCGGTATTAACAACAAATTCTTCTTATAAAAGTCTAGGAGTCTATTTCACGGACTAATAAATATCTAGGGTTTAAGTTATATATCTTTGAAAATTAAGACGTTTGTTCGCTTGTGTGTTCGTTTTTTATACATAACCACACGGTTTGACTAAATATAATTCAACGTGATTCTAATCTGCATTCACAGTATCGAGAGGTTTTAGAGAAGTGTGAAGAAAAATTATTTAGAGGGTACCAGATAATTCTCAGCCAAAATAACAAACCATCTTTTTACCTGCCGCATAGGGTACTTTGCCGAACGCTGGCCGATTGGTTAGGGAGCTGATCGTCGGTACCGGAGTTCGTGGGTTCGAATCCCACTATGGCATGTATGTTCGTAGCCGTTCGGAATCGGCTTTAAGCAGTAGGTCCCGGTCTCATTAGCCCTCGAGTGCAAAACAGTAGACCGTAGCTCTCCAAACCAAAACCAAACCAAACCAAACAAAACCATAGGGTACTTTACAATTCTGGAAAATTGAAAATTTAATCCCGTGATATGACAGGCTATATGCTAGTTATTAATAAAATCAAAGATCTAAAGTTAATTTAAAACATGACCGCCTTCGAGACTACACTGACGCTAAACACCGAATTTCTTGAATGAAATGCGCTACAACTCGCTAGTTATACAGCTTCCGAAATTATGATCCAGGTCAAAAATAGAATTGAGAGATCAAAGGATACGCGCCTCGAATAAATAAACAAACTTTTGTCACGAATCTCAAGTTCTGAGAGCGATAGAAGACTTTGAAATCTCTTTTCTTATCTCAAAGCTCTTACGCATTATCAGCCGAAATTCAAGTGCCTTTTTAGTTCGACTAGTGAAAACAAGGTTCCACTGATACGGAGTACATATCGCAGCGGATATTCAGAAGTATACAATTCTTCCAACATAAAATTATTTGTTGTTAACGGGCTTAGCCCATTATTGCCCGCATCATTTCTGTAGAATATTTATTGAGGACTATCTTAAATATAAGTTGTTATGAATCCCTATATATTAAACAAAATAGGAAATATAATCTATGGCGAATATAAAAACCCATTCTCATTAATGATGAGCTGAAATTTTAATCATATGGGGTATTTATAAAAAAGAAAACTGTGTAATAAGAGATTTATTTAGTATTATAAATAACGCAAATTTACGTAGAACATAATTTTATGTTATTAGACGAAAACATAATAACCTTCTACGAGAGACGACTAAAACCCGTGTGTGGGAAAAATGCTGAGGCACGTGTTATTTGCTTATAGAAAGTAACCTTTGACTGGAGCCATCTGCAAAGTGTGGCGTCTCATGTAGCCTCCACACTATGGCCAATTGTTCCCCACTTCCTGATGGTGACCTTCAACAATGGTTCAGGGGTTGCATCCACACGCTGGGCCACTAAATGACCCGAGCGCATTGATTCGTCCATAGGGTCTACCGCGCACTTGAATTGCGCATCTCGCTGCCTTTGATCCTTGGAGAAAAACCGCCTCCGAAGCCATCGTTCGCCAAGGCTATTTTATTGTCTGCCGCCATCGCCACGATAAGCCAAAGCCCCTCCAGACGGTGGTGATGGCTTGCAGTGGACCATAGTGTGGAGGCGCCTTCAGAGGAGCATTACTGCTGATCGTTACAAATTTTCATGGGAAAGTTATAACTTCCTAATTAAAATGCCAGCTATATCATTTTCTGTTTTGGAAATCATAGAAAGAATTTTGGGGTTCGGCTGAATTAATGAAAACATCCTCGTTTAAATTGGATGGCTGGGAAATATGGTTAATATAAAGAGAAGAAATTAAGATCTAGAATAATGAATGGGGAAAAGGGATAATTTTGGAATACGCTTTAGGGTTCAGATATTGATATTATTACATACATATATATATACATATACATATACATATATGCATATACATATATACATATATACATATACATATACATATACATATATACATATACATATATATATATATATATATATATATATATATATATATATATATATATATATATATATATATATATATATATATGCCATGTCGTGATCCAGAGTTAAGGCGAATGGAAAACAGTCTTCTTGATAATAAGTTTTATTAACTCATCGTTCTTCATGAAAGCAACTTGCGCCATTTTCATTAATCGAATCGGAGCTATGCGTGGAAAAGGTGTTGACCTCTCCATGTCTAAGCGTTGACTGATCTTATCTGTTTGCAATCTCATCATATTCTTCCAAAATGCTTCCGCCTGACCGGATTATCCTGAAAGCTAACGCGAGCGTGGGTCTTTTTCATTTATTTTATTATTATAAAAGAGTTCTCTTTTTAAAATCGTTTTTAACTTACATAATTTCAAACTATCCCTTTTTTAGACCTGACATATATACTAATATAAATATATATGTGTGCATATATGTATGTATATATACATATAAATATATATAGTAGAATTTGATGATGAGAAATAAGAAAAGCAAAACATATATCCAAAAAACAACGGTATAACGATGTTGTGCTTCATAAGCCGTACCCACGATTATCCTTAAACAAAAGGATTATTTTTGAAATATGTGTTCTGTACAGTAAACACATCTTAGTACTGTACAATTCTTATATGAAAAAGAAAAAATAGCACCATTTCATGCTATCACTCGAAATAAAGATACTCTAGACAAGATTAGAGTTAAGTCCTTATCACCAGTCAAAATGTACATGTTGAAAAAGGCAGAGGATTCTTTTTCCCGTTTCCATTGAAAATATGTAGATTTTTCGTGAGATAGTGAAAAATTGTCAACTGATTAAATGCCTTATCACAAGTCAATCTTAATTAAAATCGGCTGAAAATCTTTTGCTTTAACACAAGATTTCTCTATATTCTTCATTAGTAAAAGGAATCAAACTAACAAGTACATGTTGACGTATAATCCTTATATAAAAAAAGAGATCAAAATATAGCAACATGTCATATACCAGCTCTAAGTAAAGATAAACGAGATAAAATTAGTATATAAAGATAAGCGCTAGTACTGCCAGTGTATTTGAAAATTAACACTAGAACCGTGGGAGGGGTCATTTTGACCCAAAAACTATTTTGTGTTACATTAACAGATTTATTCTTTTTCAGACAGTAATAACAGAAATAATATAAATTTTTATAAAAATATTTCTGAGGATAAATTTTGAAACTATATCTCAATGAGTATTATATGAGTATTTCTGTTATTACTATTCCTTGTTATCTTAAAAGATTCATTCTTTTTCAGACAGTAATAACAGAAATAATATAAATTTTTATAAAAATATTTCTGAGGATAAATTTTGAAAATATATTTCAATGAGTATTATATGAGTATTTCTGTTATTACTATTCCTTGTTATCTTAACAGATTCATTCTTTTTCAGACAGTAATAACAGAAATAATATAAATTTTTATAAAAATATTTCTGAGGATAAATTTTGAAAATATATTTCAATGAGTATTATATTATTTCTGTTATTACTATTCCTTGTTATCTTAACAGATTCATTCTTTTTCAGATAGTAATAAAAGAAACAAATTTTTATAAAAATATTTCTGTGGATAAATTATATTTCAATGAGTATATTATTTCTGTTATTACTATTCCGTGTTATCTTAACAGATTCATTCTTTTTCAGATAGTAATAAAAGAAACAAATTTTTATAAAAATATTTCTGAGGATAAATTATATTTCAATGAGTATATTATTTCTGTTATTACTATTCCGTGTTATCTTAACAGATTCATTCTTTTTCAGATAGTAATAAAAGAAACAAATTTTTATAAAAATATTTCTGAGGATAAATTATATTTCAATGAGTATATTATTTCTGTTATTACTATTCCGTGTTATCTTAACAGATTCATTCTTTTTCAGATAGTAATAAAAGAAACAAATTTTTATAAAAATATTTCTGAGGATAAATTTTGAAAATATATTTCAATGAGTATTATATTATTTCTGTTATTACTATTCCTTGTTATCTTAACAGATTCATTCTTTTTCAGATAGTAATAAAAGAAACAAATTTTTATAAAAATATTTCTGAGGATAAATTTTGAAAATATATTTCAATGAGTATTATATTATTTCTGTTATTACTAGTCCTTGTTATCTTAACAGATTCATTCTTTTTCAGATAGTAATAAAAGAAACAAATTTTTATAAAAATATTTCTGAGGATAAATTTTGAGAATATGCTTTAATGACTATTATAGGGACCAGCGCGCACTCGAACTCTTTCAGTTAAAATCATCCAATTTGAATTTTCGCAAATTATTTGGCATCGCACATATATTTAAGAATTACCAAATGTCTATATTATCGTTATTACTAAATATTTATATTATGTCTATATTACTGTACCTATTATTTACGACTTCTCTAATATGTATCAGATGTATAAAAATTGGTAATATAACAATGCATAGCATGTTTCGGATTATTTGGTTGGTTGGAAGCACTGCGGTCTACTTTTTTGCAACACGAGGGCTAATGAGACCGGGACCTACTGCTTAAAGCCATTCCGAACGGCTACGAACATCCATGCCACAGTGGGACTCGAACCCACGAACTTTTGATCCAAAGGTCAGTGCCCTAACCATTCGGCCATCGTTCGGCTTTCGGATTGTTTGAAATAAGGTTTTCTGATGTATATTTAGAGTTTCACTGTATTTTTTTATCTTGAAGCATATAAGATAAATTCTAAAAGAAACCATTTCCCTTTTATTACTTCATCAAAACAGCCTGTTTACTTATTTTTCGGGGAGAGTAAAAATGTATGGTACTACACCTTTTTGAAATATTTTTCTTATATTTTGACCTAATCGAAATACTTTATACCTCTGGAAGTTAATATTTCCACGTACAAATAACACTGCTAGCCAATTGCTAAGATCTGTGAAATACATGTCAGCTTATTTCAAACATTGCTGAAATAACAATATCATTCAGTATATGAGAAATTGAGACACATTTGAATATTGTCACGAAGGTTCGAATTGACACACTGCTTAACAAATGAATTTATTGAAGCTAAGTAGCAAATCGCAACTTTACCAGATCGGGAAGTTTCCTACAGCTAGTGGGTATCAGCTTTTATACCCGAACAGAATATTCGAGAAATAACTAATTTACATATCACATAAAGATCTAGAATGTTCGAGAACGTAAGGAAGCAATAAATCACATTTTTAAATTAAAAATCCGTACTTTTGATCAACCGCCATGGCAACCATCGAACCCACTATCTTCGGGTCTGGATCTCGCGCTTTGACCATTCGGCCACTGAGCTCGTTGGCAAAGCTTCTTTATGCGGCAATATTTATGAGGGATTAATAAGCTTTTTTTTAAATGTTTTATCGATTTTTTATTATAAATTAAAGAAGTATTCATTCAGAAAGTTCCTATATTAGTAGAATTCTATTTTATTAGAAACAAATGAAATATTTTTTTTCCATTTTACAGCTCTATGAATACGAACCTTTATGTATCAGTTGTTTATCGCTGTAGAAAGTAATTAATTAGAAAATCATTTCATATTTTATTATAGAAGTATTTATCTTTAAAATGTTTCTTTAAATTGCTAAAACAGTATAGACATGAAATGTCTATCACAACTATTATGTTTACGGATGAATGGAGCTCAAAAACACTTAATGCTCAAATTTGGCTTAATATTGAATTTATTCACTATATGAATACATTACGTCATTAGCCAATTTATAAACAATAAATTTATGAAATAATTATAAAATTTTTCATCAATAAGTAATCTGAAGTCTTAGTTGCATTGCTGTTCCACTTCTGCATTTTGGTTAAATCAATATATTTTTTTATCAACGTGATAGATTTTTAAATGCACTACTACTTGAACTTTTTTATAACACGTAGTGAGTTTCAGATGCTCACGTGTGCTTTTGTCATACTTTTTTTTGTAAAGTTTTTCTTAATGTTTTTATATAAACAATTTAATATAATTCTGCAGTTGCTTCAATTTTTTTACTTGTGCTATTTCTACTTTTAGATATTAAATATGCTTATCATGGTATGTCAGCTTAGTGTTTAAAAAAATTCGTATGAAACCTTTAGTGATTTCAATTGTTAATAATACCCTTTTTTTCTGTTCCGTTTCTGAAAGCGTTGCACAGTTTATTTCATAGCTCAATGCTCTTCTTAACAAGCACTGAAATGACGTCTAATGATAGCCCTGACTCAACTACTTTGTCTAAGTTATACCGAATATTCGTCTATGACTTATACCAAACTGTTTTCGTGGTAACCCATTTCAAGAACACACTAAAAGAGTAAGTTATTCGAGGAATTCATAAAAGGTTAAATCCGTCCATTAAACTTCCACCAAGTAACAACAACAGGTGGAATATTCTTGAGCACGAGGAAAATTTTGGGCACCATTGGCAGAATTACAATGAAGTACAGAACGAAATGCACCTCGTGCCGAGCTGGGAAATTCGGCACTCTTTTTTGTCGGTGCCTTGGGAACGAATAAAAGCGTTCGTCTTCATGCATCGCTAGAGGAATGTGAATTTGTAAAAAATACCTGAATAGTTCGTTCTCCAGATATAGAACAGTTTGAGATTTATGCTTACTAGCCAATTGCTATTCGGCGATAAATCTTATTTGCATGCATTATTCTTTTGGGGAGATTCTAGAACTGGAGCGACAAAATTAAAAATTTAGATTGATTCTTGAAGAAAAGAAGAAAGTAAACAGATCTTTATCGGCAATTGGTAAAGAATGGGAGCATGTATTACGTGGAAGGGAAGGTGTCAAATACTTCCACAGATTGTTTTTTATATTTATTTTATGGTCTATACATTAACAGATTTGTATCTTAGCAGCACCAAAATAATGTTAAATCTACTTTTAAAATAAAAAAGGTGGGACATTTTACAAATATGGTACAATCATTCTCCACCATATTGTTTCTTGGAAACGGTTTTATTTTGGGCGGTGGTTTTAACTAATCACCAGCTATTTTCACTCTTTTTTCCTCTTTACATATACGAAACTCAAATAAAACATTACCAAAATATTTAAACTATTTCATTTATTAAAATATATTTTACTGCTACTACCTATTATATCTAAACCTATTATATCTAAAATAATAATCGTACCATAACATGACAGATCTACATAGGCTAAAAAAGATAATTTTTTACGCCTTAGATACATGACTACCAGAACTTGGTAAAAAAAAAACATCAACAGAGCAAACTTTTTAGCAAAGTGACACTTGATTGACGATAATATGGTGGTAAAACGGTATGCACTGGATTTGTAAGGTTAACCAACAGTTTCCAATAGAAAAGCATTATTTTTAAACATATAAAAATAAAATAATCACTATCTAAAAGCACATATTTATCAAACATTATCGTAAAATAATAGCTACATAATTTATTATGGGATAATGCATGCTCTTTTGATTTATAAATAGTTCAACAGTATCACTTTTCACTAAAAATGAGTCATTAGCATGGAAAGGTCGGATTTCACACGATAATTCACCAGTTGCAAAATGTAATCATGAGTTATGTGAATAAGGATCTAGAAATTTTACCATAAGAAATATCCCCACACACGACAACGCTTCTTCTGCCAGAATATAGATTAAACAACTCATGTATAAAACGGATACATAAGAATATGAATTTCATTTATTACTTGATCTTATTTTACTTAGATACTTTGTATTTAAATGCACTTAAAATATAGATGATTTTACATTTTATGATGCCTGTATAACAGAAGAAGAATGTGATGTTTATGCAAGTGATAAATGTCATTTTTTTCTCTATGAATTTAACAAAATAAAAACTAATAGTTTTTGTTGCAACACTGCTATAACCACAGAGAATCCATTACCTCAAAAGCAAGGCAATTAGTACTTCTAGTAGCAGTAAGAAGAAATGTCTCTATTGAGAAATCAAATCCAAAAAGCTTTTCCTAATCATTTTCATACAAGACAATCTTGAGACATTGAATTCTGGTCAGATTAGCTAACAGTAAACCACTATTTCGTATTGAAATTTCAATGAAATTTTATATGCATAAAAATGTTTTTCAAAAATTAATTGAAATCAATCGCAAATTTCATCAAAGTTAGAAGCGGAGATAAGGAGCTATTTTATTAAGAATTTTTAACTCTAGTACGCTATCGTGTTTTTGACGAACGCTATTACTATTGTTGCTGCTATTTTCAAAAACATCTATCAGTATATTAGTTTAATTACAAAAGTTTATGAGGTACAAGGATAGGTAAATAACAGATTAAGTTAAACTGCTTTGGGAGTTACGGAAATGGTATCGTTGCAGAATATATGGGTGAAATGTACTTTGCTGTTGTTGGTATTTATATAAGTACGTTTTTATAATCACATCATTCTTGTATCTAGAAAAAAAAATTACCATCTAAATTAATCCTTTCTTACGAGGTCAAATGTTCATGTTTTCGGTAAGCCTGGATGTATATCTGTATAATAACTATTTTAACTCATATAAAAAGATGAAGAAATTATTTGCATAGGTCCAAAATTGAAATATAAGTTGAAAATTTTCATGGACGATGGGATTCTTTAACAATTTCTAGAATCTAATCTTTATCATACACATTATTACAATGATATCATAAACTCACACATTGGAAACATTGGAAATAAAACTTACCCCAGTTGCTGTAAACATAACTGGTATCCACACGTAAGAGTTTCTTATTTACAAAACAACTGATGCAAATAAAGAAGAATAAAGTATTTTAGATGAAGAAACGATCTGTAACACAGCAAAGATGGGCTGTTCTTAAAATGATTAACAAAAGTCATTTCCTTCACATGTTCAAAAACGTACTCCTGTAAACATTATTCCGAGCCCCCGAAACACCACACTGTCTCAAATTTTGTGCAATCATACAGTTACGGTTAATAAACATTAAACTAGTTCACGGAGAATGTAAGCACGATTAAAGTTACTTTAGCAAAGTAAACATTGGTTAACGGCAAGAGGTATAACAGCTACAGGGAAAATACATCATGATTGAGAATCAACATCACGGGGCTTACTCTGGACGTTGAGAGTCGGGTCGAATGTTCGTTGTGACGTCGTCACTTTGAAGTCAACTTGATCATTTGCTAATATAGTGTCCGCAAACTGACGTCACAACGAAGGTTCGAAACGAACCGCAACGTCCAGAGTAAGGGCCCACATATCCCCCCCCCCCAAAAAAAAGATAAGGTAGGAGGAAATATTGCCCCAGAATGATGGATAGTACAAGATAATTTGCAGAATAATTAATATTGCTTTCAATTCAGTCGAAAAAAAGTTATCAATGCATTGTTTATAAAAAACTAAAATTCAAATATAAGTTGACAGCTTTTCATATACGATGAATACCTGAAAAGTTATTTTTGAGCAATTTTTAGAATCTAATGATCTTGATCAAGAGGGCTAGGACGCATCCCCACAATGTGAAAAAATGTATGCCATACAACTAAAATGATATTAATTTCCATTTTCAAACTTGCATTCATTTTTAGTTTCTTGACAATTAATAACTTTATTAAGTATTTTATCTGTCTGAGCATGCGCATTGACCCTTGAACTCGTGCTGTAAACTTTGACCCGACATTGCATTGCCCCCTCGCCAGAGGAAAGACGTAGTGGGAAATTGCTCCCCTTAGCGGCATTGCACCCAGTACTTTACTATTCATAATTATTATTTAGGGTATTGCTCCCTACAGCGGCGTTGTGCCCAAACTATAATTATTAATTACTGTTAATTGTTTCTGTTGTTGTTGTTGTTGTGTTTGTGGAATAAATATTTGAAAAGAAAATAGTCCGTCGAAATATGCTGAAATTATAGGTTCAGTAACATCCTATTACAGTCAGCGTAGTGTACCGAGCAAGTAGCAGTTCTATTAACAGCTCGAACATTATCAGTTTCTTAATTGGGAGTACTGATATTTCCTACTGATTTCAATTATGAAGTCTTAACTAGTTTCGGTAAAATTTTCGAAACTGAAAAAGAGGACAATTTAGATATGGAAGTTTTTCTTTTAAAAGGCATTACAGTTAGCTATATTTGGACATCATTAAAGAATTTTAATGGCAAATTAAATTTGTTATGAATTTATCTCAATTTATAAAAAAGAATTATGTCAAATATGAAAAAACTCGGTTAAAAATATTCTCGTATGTGCTATTTTTGAGGCTTTTTACATTTCATTATTAACTTGTTCTAATTTATTAAATTTCTCTATTTAAATAAATGAGAGCAGGCTCTCTAGATACTTTTTTTTATTCTTTCAAAATGCATGGTATTCTGGAAGAACAAATATGGATCCTTATGAATTGTCAAATGAGAACAAATGCAATGCTTATTAAAAGAAACAATGCACATGTTCTCGATCTATCTTTTTAAATTTGATTGAAATTAATGCATGGAAATAACTAGGTACTTAACCCAAAAAAGCTATTCTGGATTTGTCGAAAATATTACTATTGTTATACCTGCAAGACAACTTTTTTTCAAAAAAAAAAAATGTAATATGCAAGCTTTTATTTAAAATATGACTCATTCCCCTGACAATTATTTTCAGCTTTCAGCTTATTATTTTAACGAAACGTATTGTAGTGTAATTTAACAGGGTTAAAGAAAACTTTGTTTCATGTAATTAAATAGCCACATTCCAGTTATCTAGTTGGAATTTCAAGGAAGAGTATCAGTCATTACTTCTCTAAAGGCCTATTATACGTCTATGTGTAACACGTTTTGAAAAAGCAACAAATTTAGTTAACCGTTCCATTTGAAGGTGAAGTATGTGTAGATTTCTTGTGTGTTAGCGAAAAACTCTCAATCGTTTGATTTTGGTTGTGGTTAAGCTGAAACAAGGTCTTTTATAGGTTAAATATTTTTCGCTACCTCACGTGAAATACATATATCAAGGGTGGCCAACCTGAGGCTCGAGAGCCACATGCGGCTCTTTGAAGGATTATTTGTGGCTCTCGATAAATATACTAGAGTTCCCTTTTCATTTTTGTGTTATTATATTTTTAAAAATTATTACAACTGATGGATCTCCATCAGTGCTGGGTACAAAAATCGCTCTTTTGGGGATTTTCAGAGATGATTCTCAAATTCCACAATTCATACCGATTCTCTGCATAATTCACCGAGAACGTCTCGTTACAAAATATTTAAAATATCCTGACGTTATGACAACAGTGTAACACATTGTAAATTACATTCGCACCAATGCAAAAAACCATCGACAATTCAAAAATTTTCTTGAAAAATTAAAGGACGAAGAACTTCCAAATGACATTTAATAAATATAATTTCCGTAAAAAAAATTTTTAATAACTTTTTTGCATATTTTTTAAATACGTTTTTAAGTGCGGTTCACGAAAAATTTCAAATTTTGAAAAATGGCTTGGACTGTCAAGGAGCTTGGCAACCACCCCTGATATATATTCTTCAGCAAGAAAAGAAATCCCAAACTGAATCTACTGCTTTTTCAACCCTACATATTGACGTGTGATAAGGCCTTAACTGTTATCTTATCTAGCGCATTTTTCTTAAAGTTGTAGCATGATATATTACTATTTTTTTAACCTATGGATTGCACAGTACCAAGATATGTGCAATATACTGATCTCATCTTTCAGCATCAATCCTTTAGTGAAGTGACATTCGTGGGTATTACTAATGAGACACACATCATCATTGTACAATTGATTTTTAGTTCTGTGTTTTGCTTTTCATTTCTTATTATTAGTTTGTGCTATATGTATGTATGTTATAAATCTTAACATTACAGTATTATGTTTACGCATAATATTGAATATAGCTTTTATCATGCAAATTTTCATTTTTATAAATGTGATATCTTCTGCTTTTTCAACTCCTCTTCTTAGCCCACTCTCCTGTTTCTAATCATGGATCTTGTTGGTGCTTCAACCACATTTGCGAAATTGGCGTGCTTGCAGCTTGCGTGCGTGGCGTGCTTGCAGCGTGGCGTTTGAAATCTGGCGAGGGGATCGTAACTCAACAAATTGATACATTAACAATAACAACATTTTGAGGAAAAATTTTACAAAAATTGAATATTTAAAATCTAATTGAATTTTCAAAGAAAACACATAGGAAACACATAACATTCATTCTAATTAGACTGAAACATTCACTT
>CM063508.1:153367355-153377355 GCA_032207245.1 Pardosa pseudoannulata
TAGGCATTAATGGTTTAAAGTCGATTCCGAAGAGTTACAAACATACATGTTTGTAGCGGAATTTGATTTTGGTTTGGTTTGGCTTGGAGCGCTACAGTCTACTGTTTTGCACACGAGGGCTAATGAGACCGGGACCTACTGCTTAAAGCCGATTCCGAACGGCTACGAACATCCATACCATAGTGGGATTCGAACCCACGAACTCCGGTACCGACGATCAGCACCCTAACCAATCGGCCAAGCGGAATTTGAACCCGCTAACTTCGGTACCGTAAGGCCCGTCAGTCAGTTAGATCATCATCTGACCAAAGCAGTAACGAAAATTCAATAACTATAACGATTTCAAGGTTCGATTTTCGGGGTAGATATATATTCTGTGACATTATTAGATCTTTTATGGAATATATAAACATGCTATTTTAAAGTTCTGTGTCTTCCTTCGATACTACAGTTCTGTGTCAGATGTCTAACGATATCACAATTATAAACTTGAACAAAGACATTTTGGTTTGGTTTGGATTGCTACGGTCTACTTTTTGCAACACGAGGGCTAATGAGATCGGGACCTAAAGCTTAGAGGCGATTCCGAACGGCTACGAACATCCATGCCACAATGGGATTCGAACTCACGAACTCCGGTATCGAAGGCCAACACCCTAACCAATCGGCCATCGGTAGGCCACAAAGAAATTTTAATAATGCAATTTAACAAGAAAAAATATGTAGATAATATGTATGAAAAAATATGTAATTGCTATCCGACATTAAAAGGAAGAATAGTAAAGACTAAAATAAACTATAGCATTGCCAAAACAGCAACAAAAAATCTTTCATAATCTTAACAGTTTACTTGATTCAGCTACAAACTTTTATGAAATATTTAAACATGCATCTATGTTTTCTTTCAATACAACAGTCCTGTAGAACTGAAAGTTTCAGTATAAACACCTTACACGAGTACAACCAGTTTCAAATGGATAGGATACTTTCGGAATTTCATACTTAATTTAACTGTAACCGATATATTTATCACTATATTTATCACTTTCTATAACAAAGAGAGAAAGAAAAACAGAAACACATCGTTTTGCTCCTGCATTAACTTTTTTAATAAATGTAAAACATCAACTTTTCAATATTGTGTTGCCAAAAGTTATTGAAAACTCTATAAAATTTGAAAACATATGAAGTAAAACTGTAGAAAAGCTGCTACTGATAATTAAATTTTGATAAAAAAATATTTAATACTATTTTTTATTAATTAATTTAGAATACTCATATCAGGTTAAAGTAATTGATAGGGTTGATAAATAAAATGCAATTGAAACAATTTTTTCATAACTAGCAGGTTACCTTTAATAAATAACAATAAAACCTTTTCCCCAGATTTACATCTTTATGCATTTATAAATGTTATTAAAATTTATTATTAGTAAAGAGAGAAAAACAAAACACAAACACAATCTTTTGTTCCTGCATTAACTTTTTTAATAAATGTAAGACACCAACTTTTCAATCTTCTGTTACCAATTTTTATTGACAACTTAATAAAATTCCAAAACATAAGAGGTAAAACTGTAGAAAAGTGGTTACTGATGATAAAACTTTGATAAAAAATATTTTATACTATTTTTTATTAATTCATTTAGAAGCCTCATATCAGGTTAAATTAATTGATAGGGTTGATAAATAAAATGCAATTGAAACAATTTTTTCATAACTAGCAGGTTACCTTTAATAATTATAAACAAAACCTTTTCACCACATTTACATCTTTATGTAATTATAAATGCTATTTAACACTAGATTAGATTTCTTGTATACCTATATTGAAAAACAACCAAAATGTGTTGTGAAAAAATAACAAATATGTAAAGAAAATTTCTTAATTAATTTTTAATATTATAATTAAATACAAGTAACTACAATTATTCATAAACCCATTTATATGTTATAGAAAAAGTCACCAAATTCTAAAAAATTGTGTCATTATATTTCATAATAGTTTTTCTAATTAAATTAAAACAGTCAAAATGACTGCCTTTGGCATCTAGTGTTAAAATTTATTATTAGTAAAGAGAGAAAAACAAACACCATCACAATCTTTTGTTCCTGCATTAGCTTTTTTAATAAATGTGAGACACCAACTTTTCAAACTTGTGTTACCAATTGTTATTGAAAACTCAATTCGAAAACGAATGAGGTAAAACTGTAAAAAAGTGGTCACTGATGATAGAACTTTGATAAAAAAATATTTAATACTATTTTTTATTAATTAATTTAGAATACTCATATCAGGTTAAAGTAATTGATAGGGTTGATAAATAAAATGCAATTGAAACAATTTTTTCATAACTAGCAGGTTACCTTTAATAAATAACAATAAAACCTTTTCCCCAGATTTACATCTTTATGCATTTATAAATGTTATTAAAATTAAAAGAGAGAAAACAACATTTTTTTCTGAAAATGATAACTTTTATGACTGAAAAAATATATAGGTATGAATTTATTTTTTGCAATTTTAGATTATACTACAGTGAAAAAGAGTTAAAGTTAATAAAAAAATTGTTATCAAACAAAGTGTAAAAATTATGCATTTTTATTTTACTTCAGACACAAATGCTTAATTAAAATTTATTATTAGTAAAGAGAGAAAAACAAAACACAAACACAATCTTTTGTTCCTGCATTAACTTTTTTAATAAATGTAAGACACCAACTTTTCAATCTTCTGTTACCAATTTTTATTGAAAACTTAATAAAATTTGAAAACATAGGAGGTAAAACTGTAGAAAAGTGGTTACTGATGATAAATATTTTATACTATTTTTTATTAATTCATTTAGTAGCCTCATATCAGGTTAAAGTAATTGATAGGGTTGATAAATAAAATACAATTGAAACAATTTTCTCATAACTAGCAGGTTACCTTTAATAATTAGCAACAAAACCTTTTCAACACACCTTTCTTCACACCTTTTCACCACATTTTATGCATTTATAAATGCTATTTAAAATTCATTATTAGTAAAGAGAGAAAGACAAACAGAAACACAATATTTTGTTCCTGCATTAACTTTTTTAATAAATGTAAGACACCAACTTTTCAATATTGTGTTGCCAAAAGTTATTGAAAACTCTATAAAATTTGAAAACATATGAAGTAAAACTGTAGAAAAGTGGTTACTGATGATAGAACTTTGATAAAAAATATTTTATACTATTTTTTAATAATTAATTTAGAATACTCATATCATGTTAAAGTGATTGATAGGGTTGATAAATAAAATGTAATTGAAACAATAATTTTCTCATAACCAGCAGGTTACCTTTAATAATTAACAATAAAACATTTTCACCACATTTACATATTTATGCATTTATAAATGCTATTTAAAATTCACTATTAGTAAAAAGAGAAAAACAAACACAATGTTTTGTTTCATCATTAACTTTTTTAATAAATGTGAGACACCAACTTTTCAATCTTGTGTTGCCAATAGTTATTGAAAACTCAATAAAATTCGAAAACATATGAGGTAAAACTGTAGAAACGTGGTTACTGATGATAAAACTTCGATACAATATATTTTATATTATTTTTTATTAATTTATTTAGAAACCTCACATCAGGTTAAAGAGACTGATAGGGTTCATAAATAAAATGCAATTGAAACAATTTTCTCATAACTAGCAGGTTACCTTTAATAATTATAAACAAAACCTTTTCACCATACCTTTTCCCAACATTTACATCTTTATGCGTTTATAAATGCTATTTAAAATTTATTATTAATAAAGAGAGAAAAACAAACACAAACTCAATGTTTTGTTCCTGCATTAACTTTTTTAATAAATGTGAGACACCAACTTTTCAATCTTCTGTTACCAATTTTTATTGAAAACTTAATAAAATTCCAAAATATAAGAGGTAAAACTGTAGAAAAGTGGTTACTGATGATAGAACTTTGATAAAAAATATTTTATACTATTTTTTAATAATTAATTTAGAATACTCATATCAGGTTAAAGTGATTGATAGGGTTGATAAATAAAATGCAATTGAAACAATTTTCTCATAACTAGCAGGTTACCTTTAATAATTAGCAACAAAACCTTTTCAACACACCTTTCTTCACACCTTTTCACCACATTTTATGCATTTATAAATGCTATTTAAAATTCATTATTAGTAAAGAGAGAAAGACAAACAGAAACACAATATTTTGTTCCTGCATTAACTTTTTAATAAATATCAGGCACCAACTTTTCAATATTGTGTTGCCAAAAGTTATTGAAAACTCTATAAAATTTGAAAACATATGAAGTAAAACTGTAGAAAAGCTGCTACTGATAATTAAATTTTGATAAAAAAATATTTAAACTTTTTTTATTATTTAATTTAGAAGAAACCTCATATCAGGTTATAGATTGATAGGGTTGATAAATAAAATACAATTGAAAAAGTAATTTCTCCTAACCAGAAGGTTATTTTTAATAATTTACAACAAAATCATTCTATTTCTTGGGTGTATTGAATTTCGTAATAAAATAACCTTTTATACGTGATAAGGATGTCAAATTTTAAACCATTTTTCATATTTCAGCGTTCAGATACCCGTACTGATCCCTTAGTTTCAAGTATTATTATTAATAGTCATTCATAATTTACTTTAGTAACCAGATGGTACAACCATTTACTTCTCAGTGTGAGCTGTTTTATTTTACCTCCTCTTGAGATGGTCACACGATCAAAAAAATTCCAACGCAGTAGGGAATCATGTTATGCAAGGCCCTTCAAAAGGGCGGATTGCCTGGATCAGGGTGAGTCATATAACCATAAAACATGTTAACTGCAGGAGTGTCTAATAAGAAATTTAGAGCTAGTACATGATCAGTTTTCTTCTTCTGATTCAATAAAACTTGTTTATCAAACTTACTTTTTGCTCAATTATTTAACGTTTTAATATTTTTGCTTTAAGTCTTGAGAATTAAAAGTTTTCGTCTCATTTTTATAATTACGTAAAAAACAATGATAAAAAACTTGATGTTAGCACCTCTTGACTTTCTTACATTTCTTTTAAACTATACAAATTATATATAATTTTTGTTTCGGTTGTATATGTTATTAGAATTATTACTTGTACATTACCATCAAAGTTGATTTGGATAGCTAATGTCAAATGTTTTCTAACACATGGGCTAATGAGACCGAGGCCTACTTATTAACCCCTTAATGCACAGGTTTTTTTAAAAAAAGGATGGCCCAAAAAATCAATTTTTTATGTAAAAAACACAATTCAGAACGTTGTCTTTTCAATAGAATTACAAAAATAATCAAAAATTTTATTGCAATTTTGGATTTTGATAACATTGCAGAAATTAATCGAATATTGTAATATGACACGCACATCGACTTTTTTTTTATCTTTCTTCTTGAATTCCAATTTCAGAATAAACATTATTATCCTTAAAAATACTTATTTATACTTTAAAAAAAAAATAATAACAATACTAGTATTATGAAGTTAATCAAAAAAAATTTTGGGTGATATATTTCGAAACAAGGTGTAGCACATAGCCCAACATTGCAACTATTACACATGTAACAACTCTCTTTTTTTTTCTTTTTTCTTTGCTATCTCTTTTAGCACAACACACAGAGCCACTCGAATTATCTCGAGTGTGCTCAGTTTGGCCAGTTTAGTTCGCTCGACTTAACTCGAGCGTGCCCGTTAAGAGGCTAAATCCAATTCGGAACTGATTGGAAACTGCATCACAGAAGTGGGATTCAAACCCATGAACTCCGGTACCAGAGAGCAGCATTTCTATCAAAGTTCAAAATTAGTTTCGTTTCTCAAAGTAAGAGTGTTGTATAAGTAATTCAGCATACTGAAAACGTTAGAGTTAATATGATTATATTATTTTTTGTTATACACAGATTTCATTATAAGTTGAATTTTTTATGGGTAACAATACTACCTTTGCTCCGTACCAGGTATGGTCTCTAAAATGTTATAGCTGCACATGACTACATCGATATATCTTGTACTGTTGTACTATTGGGATCGACGACAAGCAGTAGTAATATTCGAGTATATGGAACATTTTTCGTTATTAAGAATGCAGATTAGAATCAAAAGAGAAGGAGCACAGCCAGATGTTATAACAGTCCTAATTATTAAGTTTCAGTCTTCTAAGGCTAATTGGCCGAACGATGGCCGATTGGTTAGGGTGCTGGCCTTCGGTACCGCAGTTCGTGGGTTCGAATCCCACAGTGGCATGGATGTTCGTAGCCGTTCGGAATCGGCTTTAAACTGTATGTCCCGGTCTCATTAACCCTCGTGTTGCAAAAAGTAGACCGTAGTACTCCAAACCAAACCAAACCAAATCTACGGCTAATTGTTTTTGAATTGTGTGAGATACATAAGTACATGCATACGTTAATATACATGGTATAAGGGAAACAACAGTAAAATAATGAACAAAAAATTATACACGTATTTTTTAACATAAAAAAATTTAAATTTTATCCCTTGTTTCAAAATACTAATTTCCAATAACATTTTACAATTCATTGAAAGAAATCAATAAATGAATTCCACCCATAAGTACAAATATATTCTTCATCGGTTAACAATGAACGCAACATAAGGGATTGTTTTGGGGCATTACAATTTATCATTTTACTTCACGAGAGCTAATGGGACGTTGTTCACGTCACATTATCATTTGTAAGTCTTAAGACACTACAGCTCGTGACCACCTTGGGAGTTGAAAGGATTAGATAGGGTTAATCATGTAAATACTGCATGACTATTCTGTTTAAACTGTGCACGTGCAAAATGAATACTTCCCCTGGAAAGTTCCCCGATCGCGTGATGATTGATAACCACCCACAAGATCCCTGTTATCAATTTATCACGAGTTTGGGTTCTTCTGGAACTCCTTCTGCAGTCTAACAAAGAGGAATATATATATATATATATATATATATATATATATATATATATATATATATATATATATATATATATATATATATATATATCAGGGAGAGAGCAGGAGGAGCAGAGGCATTCCTTGGTACCACAAAATGGAGCATTGGAAGGTAAGGCTATGTCCCTACTTAATTTGAGCTTTAATATTTGTGCGTAACGGCCCTAAGGCATTAATATTATGATTTCTTGTATTTAATAAACCTCGTTAATTTGAGCTTTAATATTTGTGCATAATGGCCCTAAGACGTTAGTATTATGATTTCTTGTGTTTATTATGATTTCTTGTGTTTAATAAATCTTGTTATTTCACTTTGCCATGAGCTACCAAAGAGTCTGTTTTAATTTAATATAGGGCAGCGTGATACTAATGAGATCAGGACCTAATGTTTAAAGTCGATTCCGACTGGTTATGAATAGCTATATCAGCACGGGATTTGAACCTTCGCATTCCTACCAACCCAGCCAATATCTAGCATCTATATGTGGTTGATTCGTTAATTACTGAGAGCGTAGTGGTCTATTTTCTTCTATACGGTGCACTAATATCGGGACCTACTATTTAACGTCAGTTCTAGTTAAAGTCAATTAAAGCCTACAAAACATCTGTGGTAGAAGGAGTATTTGAAAGTATAGATTTCGATTCCGAAAGGTAGAGTATTACCTGTTAAACCATCGTGGCCGGAATTCAACCATATGTTGTAGGAAATAAAGGTCAAATGTTTTACTGGTATAGGTAGAAAAAAAGTTTTATTATTAAGTAATAAAAAAAGGTAAAATATGTCATTGCCCTTTATTTTTAGATCTTAATTATTAAAAAATAAATTGAACCATTGAAGAGGATTGATGCTATCCTACAGTCTTTATTGCACCGGAAGATTTGCCTTAACTTATAGAATTAACTGGAATTTAAATTCTTCATTAACCCATATTGGACCTCTGTCCTATAAATAGGACAGCAAATAATATTCCATTGAATAATAAAGTTATAAATATTTTCTGAGTGGATTTTATTTTAACACCTTTAAAATAAACACATTTTATCAAAGTAACCAAAAAAACTGAGAAATCAAATTATATTGTATTGTAAAATTCATTTTCAGCAACCTCTTAAAAATTGTCATTTTTTAATCTTTAATTTTATATTTATTATTATTTTTTTCAAACATTGTGGAGGTTACTTTTAGTTTAAAAACAGAGCTAATAATGTAGCTGAAATGTTTTGTTGAAAAATATATTTTACACGTGTATTTTGTAAGTATAAAAAAGGTGCCCTAAAATTAAGACGACGGTCCAATCTCGATTATTTTTCCACGAATTCGATATTTCATCGATAGCGCACATTATTTTCTTATCTTACAATGAAAACCAGTTCATATGCCTGGACACAACAAGGGGTAAATATATGTCTATTCTATCCAGAAAAACTGGAGATTGCAAAATAAACTTACTGTCTTACAGTCAGTTCAATAACTGCAAGAGAAAAACAACAATAGTATGCTTAAAATATAACGTTGGACTTTGTTTAGACTATTTCCCAAAATTTGAGTCAGCCTGTGCAATGTAATGAATGGATCAGTCTAATGCAATGTAAGGGATATTTGTTAAATTTTAGTAGTGTATTGGACCGATGCCCTATTTATAGGACAGTCAATTACATAAAAAATTAAAATTATTTTTTTTTGAAAATTTTGGTTTTATATACTTAGTTACACCATATTAATGATATGGATTAAGTTTTAGTAACTTACAGAAATATTTAGTTGGTGTGGTACAATATGGGTTAAATTAATTACTTCAATAACTTTTTTAAAGATTCACACATTTGTGTGGTCTTAACAGCATATATTATCTAGCTATATCAACCACAGATCTTAATTCCTTTAACTGCTCAAATTTTCAAGAAATATCTAACAATAATTGCCCGGGAATACCCTTTCATAACAAGAGCTGATTCAAATGATGAACTAATGGTCTTTAACATTCTAAAAAACATTTTCCATATTGAGATTTGCAATCAAGTTAGGTTACACAATAGAAGCGTCGGTACATCTTTTGTTTGCTTGCACGGATGAAGGCAAAATTATCTATCAGACAATAAATGGGGAAAATCGATTTTAACTGGTAACCTGTTAAGGCAATTTTAAGTACTCCATTAATGCCTTTGGAAATTGCTAGAAGATTCATCAGCACATTCTAATTCTAAAGGTTAGTAATAAAGAAAATAAAATGAACCTACACCAGGTGTTTTTAGTCTGACTATAATGTTTGAAAGTAATAACAAAAAGGTTTAACTTTTTGTCTTGAAATGGGTAGGGCTGCTTTATAATTGGATGTGAAGCCATCAGTGAATTCGCAATGCAACATAACTGATACAGTCTTTCATAGAACTTGATTTCAATGCATGAAGCCAAGTAATATTGTAGTTATTACGGGAATTGCTGGGTTAAATTGCTTGCATTTACATACTGATACATATTTTTTGTGTATTTAAATAAATGCCTCATTTCATAAATTTAACATTTAAACAAAGTATTAGCTTGTTTCTAAATCTAAATCTTTTTTAACTGATGTATGAATTATATATAGAGTTTTTTATGAAAGCTGTTAATTTCAAGTTACTATTTCAGACTGAATACACTATGTTAATTCTCTGCATCGTAAAAAAAGAATTTGTAAATAATTAAGCAAACATTCTACTTATTTTGTGATAGGTAAAGAAATAGAAATAAACTTTTGTAAGGGAATAAAAGTTGATTTTGAAAAAGAAAGAGTCAAACTGAAATTTTGTCATAATTTAGTTTTGAGTATAAAATTATTACAAATAATAATAAATGTTGCAAATATTAAAATCAAGATCTAAAAGTAATTTTTTAGATATAATACCAGTAATATTAAACAAGTTGAAGATAATTCATAAAGGAAAGATATATATCGGTTTTGAAAGTCATAATTTAGTCATAATTTAGTTTTGAGTATAAAATTATTACAAATAATAA
>CM063508.1:153382355-153396369 GCA_032207245.1 Pardosa pseudoannulata
TCCATTTTTCTTTTAAGTATAAAAAATTTTAAAGATTGGAGGGCGGCATTTTTGAGTTGCTTACGGCGGCAAAAACGTTAGGACAGTCCCTGTTGTATCATATCACGTACTCATTAGGTACTCATTTCCTGTGTTCTTTAAAAACCTTACCTCCGAAACCTCTCTTTCACGAATCTTGCTTACCAAAGAGTTCTCTCCTCTCAATTATCCAGACAGAGCCCATAAAAGATAACTGCTGACTCATTAAATATTGGCGAGCCGCGAAAATTATCTTCGAACATCCGGCTCCCGCTTTCGAAATCGATCGTTTTAACAGCCAACTTGCCTCGTCCACGGATATTCCGTTGCCCTTCCACCTCGATCACCTACCGCACGGCACGGTCGGTCGTTCGCTCAGGTGTATCATGAACTTCGGCCTTGCCCAAGGGTATGTCCAGGAACGTGGGAGAAAGAGGCACAAAAGGGTGGAAAAAAAGTTGTTTATTGGAGAAACGAACAAGCAGGTGCTGCGATACAGACCATCACATTATCAGATATGTGGGAGATGCAAGAAGTGATTGCTTTGTAAGTTAATTGCACGTCCACCATCTGGGGGCAATCTTTTATCTAAGAGGGTTTATCACAATTAAATGCAATTTAATTTACCATTTTTGTTCTTTTGTAGTAGATTGAAATTCATATAACCTTTTTATCTATTTCGATCGAGTAAATATCGTTGCTCCTAGAATTAGATGTATGAACAACATCTGATCTATGAATAGAGAATCGTGTGGAAAATTACTCCGAAGATTAAATCTTGCAATTTATTCTTCTATTTTGCAATTAATTTATGCTTAAATATTTTTAAATATGTTTTCAATGGGATTCTAGAATTTTTTCCGATTAATAAATAAATTTATTTAGGTCATTCGACGGTAAATTTTATGTTATTACACTATATTTACGGACCGAGCCAATTTTACTCATTAAAAATTTGATCACTATATATATATATATATATATAATATATATATATATATATATATATATATATATATATATATATATATATATATATATATATATATATATATATATATATATATATATAAAACTGGTTCCGGTCTAGTCGCTGTTTGTGTAGCAAAAATTAGACCATAGCGCTCTAAACCAAGCCAAAAAGTTCAAAGTTATGTAGAATGAAATTATGCTATGTAAATAATATTTTCTTTTATAGTTATAAATTAATATAAGAATATATTGGCACTAGATTTACATACCGAGCCAATTTGACTCATTAAAATTTTGATCACTATATATATATAGTATTTAATATATATATATATATATATATATATTATAATATATATATAAACCCCTGGTCCCGGTCTAGTCGTTGTTTGTGTAGCAAAAATTAGACCATAGCGCTCTAAACCACGCCAAAAAGTTCAAAGTTTTTCGAATGAAATCATGCTATGTAAATAATGTTTTTTATAGTTATAAATTAATATAAGAATATGTTGGCACTAGATTTACATACCGAGCCAATTTGACTCATTAAAAATTTGATCACTATATATATATAAAACTGGTCCCGGTCTAGTCGTTGCTTGTGTAGCAAAAATTAGACCATAGCGCTCTAAACCCCGCCAAAGAGTTCAAAGTTTTTTAGAATGAAATTATGCTATGTAAATAATATTTTCTTTTATAGTTATAAATTAATATAAGAATACATTAACACTAGATTTACAGACCGAGCCAATTTGCTTCATTAAAAATTTGATCACTATTTATACATAAAAGTGGTCCCGGTCTAGTCGTTGCTTGTGTAGCAAAAATTAGACCATAACGCTCTAAACCACGCCAAAAAGTTCAAAGTTTTTTAGAATGAAATTATGCTATTCAAATAATATTTTCTTTTATAGTTATAAATTAATATAAGAATACATTAACACTAGATTTACAAACCAAGTCAATTTGACTCATTAAAAATTTGATCACTATGTATATATAAAACTGGTCCCGGTCTAGTCGTTGCTTGTGTAGCAAAAATTAGACCATAGCGCTCTAAACCACGCCAAAAAGTTCAAAGTTTTTTAGAATGAAAGTATGCTATGTAAATAATATTTTCTTTTATAGTTATAAATTAATATAAGAATACATTAACGCTAGATTTACAGACCGAGCCAATTTTACTCATTAAAAATTTGATCACTATGTATATATATAAAACTGGTCCCGGTCTAGTCTTTTCTTTTATAGCAAAAATTAGACCATAGCGCTCTAAACCACGATAAAAAGTTCAAAGTTTTTTAGGATGAAATTACACTATGTAAATAATATTTTCTTTTATAGTTATAAATTAATATAAGAATACATTAACACTAGATTTACAGACCGAGCCAATTTGGCTCATTAAAAATTTGGTCACTATGTATATATAAAACTTTAATATCACTTTTCAAAAACATAAGTTGGTTTTTAGTTAAGTAATTAAATATATGTAAACTTTCATTCCACTTCCCTGCAGAAACCCTTCATTTCGCATTATCAAATGGGGTATACCTATTTTCACGGTTGTGAGCCAATGTGACTCATAGAATGAGTATGAAAATAAATATAGTAATAAGTATAGTATAAAGTAAATATATATTATAAAGTAAATATAGAGAAGAAGTCGAGAACACTTCCATTCCAATGACAGAAATTCCTGCTACTGACGCACGGAAGAATTGTAAAGTTCAACAATCATGCAAAAGAAACAGATGTAAAAACCTTTGTGTTAAATATAATAGAAATATTTGCGGAGAATGTGCTTCAAAAACAGATTTCATATGTAAAAAATGTTTTCCATGAATTTTTTATAATAAACACTTTATTTAAATTAATTTAAAACTATTTTCTTGGCCAAAAACTTTTTGTATGAAATTTTCTTGTATGAAATTGGCTCAAATTGGCTCACTTCAGTAAAAATAGGTATATGATCAACATTCGTAAATCTAGTCTTAAAGATACAATCAACTTCTAAAAACCGTCGTCTGATATTTGAAACATAAATCGTATTCAGAATGCAGTTTTTTAATAACAATTGTGTATTGAAAACAAAATTATTACAGTTTATACAACTGTACATTTAACATAATAAAGATTATACATGTATGTAGTTATTAGAATAGCAATATCAAAAGTATGTACAAATAACATAATGTGAATAAATTTAAAAACATTTGTCATTACATTCGTTAAAGGAAGCCAAAGTTGAATCTAGTAATCATTTTAATATCTTTGAGAACATAGCTGGAATTATTTACTTACAAAAGGTTATGAGTTATTTACATATATAATCGGTATAGTTTCATTCAAGTCTCTTTACGTAATTTGATTTCAAATACACCTTGTTTAAAAATAAACCTTACAGTTATAAGTTGTACATTAGGTTCTCAAAATAGGACAACTATTTTTATAGACTAATTTACAAACCATATTATTACGGTCATTATGGAATATGCAAACTAAGACTATTTATAAAGCATGTCTTCAGTCTAACAAGGATGAATGACAAATCTAACTACGCACAAAATTATTAATATGCATAATAAAATAAATATATTGGGAATAACCACCCCCCTTTTTTTGGCTTGGCATTTCACAAACTTGTGACTGACTTAAACAATTTAAGTATTTTCATTCTTTACAAACTAGCAAAATTAAAATATCCCAATTCATATTTAGATGGTGGTTTCAAGTACCTTCATTCTTTTGAAAATAAAATAATAATTCTGTTTCATTTTATATACATGTCTACTCATTTTGTCTAATCTACAAACAAATTTTCAATATCTACAAATATAATAAAAACATTGCGTAGAATAAATATCTGCTTATTTTATTCTTAGCTAACAAAATTAAGATCCGGGAAAATGTACCTTAAATCATGTTACAGATCTTCAAAGCACCTAATATTGTTAATTATTTATCCCCTATATAATACTAGTTTTTCTGTCCGCTATTGGACCTGGAAGGGAGAGAGGCATCCATATTGTATTCTTGATGAATTAGGGTTAGCAAAATTCAAAGCGAGTTCAAAAATGTTCGAAATCCACCCCTTCCCCCTTTTTGATAGTTTAATGCCATTATTTCAAGCCTTATTTTCCCCGGTTATAAGCAGTCGATGATTAAAGTCATCAATTTATCACATTATAAGTAGATGAAAATAACAACTTTTTCTAGCATTATGACGTCATTCCTTTAACCATCTCATTTAATCATTTCTTATTTTAAATTATTTAAATATCGTCTGCATTATTTTTATACGTTTTATCACTGAACTTAGATACTACGTAAATAATTTTCTTTTATATTTGGCTTAAATAATAGATTAGGTATATTGGTGATAATTTTAAATTTAACCACCGATTATTTTTGTTACAATGAAAATTTTATCACCAGTATTAATATCAAATTCTTTTCATAAAAGTCTAGGAGTCTATTTCACGGACTAATAAATATCTAGTGTTTAACACTAAACATACCATATAACGGGTCAAATGACCCATAAGGTTTATGTAAAAAATGCGATGGGAAATGAATTAAAAATTCTTATTCTTTGTGTTTGCAATACATAAAAATTGACAATATACAATTTTGTTAAATTATAATAAAGCTTATTTATCTATTCCCTTCCAATTTTCATATTTCATACCTTTATCATCAGAAAAATAAAGTCCGGTCATTTGACCCGCTATGGTAGAAGTAGGTATGTATTAAGTGTTGGTATGTTTAGAGTTAAAGTTATATATCTTTGAAAATTAAGAAGTTTGTTCGTTAGTGTGTTTGTTTTTTATACATAACCACAGGGTATGCAATCGATTCGCTAAATTTTGGACATCATTCATATATACCGCCAAATAATCACTGTCATTATTGAAACCTCTGCTGTCCCCCCTAAATTAAAGTTGGCAACTAACATGGGGTTAGTAAATATAAACAAATTATTGAGCGTGTACCAGATAATTCTCAGCAAAAGACAAGCCATTTTTTTATTTGTCTCATAGAGTACTTTACAATTCTGGAAAATTAATAATTTTAATTATCCTATCAGATGACGGGTTATTTGCTATTAATAAGAATAAAACAACATCAAATTAAAAAATGAATTTCATTCTAGAGTGTTTTATTTAAGGGTTTAAAGATTGTTAGTAAATGATATATTTTGCAGTTGAATTCCACGTTATATCTGTTTGAATAAATAAACTAATGAGTATAAAAAAATAAACTAACGAGTATAAATATATAAATTAGGATGCTTTTCATTTTAAATTGGTCTATATCCGCATACATTTCGTAGATTGGTTATTAACCATAGAAATCCAAACCATACTTCGTTAGAAATCCAATTTCATGAAATATATACTTTAAATAATGCAAAAAATTTTCAAAAATACAAAACTGTTAATTATTTTTAAGACTGCTTGGTTTTGTTTTTTTAAACGCTGTGGTCTAGTATTTTTGTCACATCAGGATTCATGAAATCTTATTATTTGTAAGACAAATAGCTTACATAAAATTAAAAAAACTTTGAGCCAGGTGTATTTTATTCTAGTTCTTTAACATTATTAGTAAAAGTTTAGAAGGAAATTGAATTCATGATTATACCTTAGAAGTAAAAATAAATAAATTGGGATATTTTGCAGATTACGTTGGTCCACAAACATTTCGTATCTGATTAGTTAATCCTTAACTAAAGAAAATAAAACATTTATTTCAGTAGAAATTCAAAAGACTACAATTTCATGGAAAATGCACTTTAAAATATGCAACAAATCTTAATCTTAATCTAATTCTATGATTAATCTAATTTTATGATTAGTTATCTATTTTAATCTAATCTTAATCTAATTTTATGTTATGCTATTTAATTTATAAATTATATAGCATAACATAAAATTTAAAAATTAGGTTCCCAGGGTATTTTATTTAAGTACTTAAATGTTGCTAGTAAATGTTAATCATTATACCTTAGAGGTAAAAATAAATAAACTGGGATGTTTTGCAGCTTAAGTTGGTCCACAAACATTTCGTACCTGATTAGTTAATCCTTAACCAAAGAAATTAAAATAGAAATTCAAAGAACTACAATTTCATGGAAAATGCACTTTAAATTATTCATCAAATCTTCTAAAAAACAGTTTCAAATTTATAAATTAAATAGCATAACATAAAATTTAAAAATTTGGATCCCAGGGTATTTTATTTAAGTACTTAAATGTTGCTAGTAAATGTTAATCATTATACCTTAGAGGTAAAAATAAATAAAATGGGATATTTTGCAGCTTAAGTTGGTCCACAAACATTTCGTATCTGATTAGTTAATCCTTAACCAAAGAAATTAAAACAGTTATTTCAGTAGAAATTCAAAGGACTACAATTTCATGGAAAATACACTTTAAATTATGCATCAAATCTTCTAAAAAACAGTTTTAAATTTATAAATTAAATAGCATAACATAAAATTTAAAAATTTGGATCCCAGGGTATTTTATTTAAGTACTTAAATGTTGCTAGTAAATGTTAATCATTATATCTTAGAGGAATAAATAAATAAACTGGGATATTTTGCAGCTTAAGTTGGTCCACAAACATTTTGTATCTGATTAGTTAATCCTTAACCAAAGAAATTAAAACAGTTTTTTTAGTAGAAATTCAAAGGACTACAATGTCATGGGGAATGACCTTTAAGTTACGCAGCATATCTTCTAAAAACACATTACAGTTTCAAATCTATAAATTAAATAGAATAACATAAAGTTTAAAAACTTTTAACGCAAGATATTTTATTTAAGTTCTTAAATGTTGTTCGTATATGTTAATCGTCATAACTTAGAGATAAAAATAAATAAACTGGGATGTTTTCCATCCTAAATTGGTCGAGGTCATCAAACATGGATGCATATCGAATAATATATATTTACATAAACTATATTACCTTTGCTTAAGCAGTTCCGATACCATGATTTTACTATAAAAATAATCTTTCACCCTGTCTGACTGAAATACTCGTAAATTATATAGAATAATCTTCGATTTAACGCATGATTTCCTAGGTTTTGCTAATATTTTTATTTCTCCCGGAGCTGATTAATGGCTGTCGGATATCAGTCGATGTGTATCGATGAAAAACATAGTGTTGAAATTTAGATAACAGTAACAACAAACTAACAACAGATATGCTGAGCTGGGTTTCTTGTGGTTTTTCATCTGTCTGCGTGTGAGATATTTAGCTACCCTCAATAATACGGATTCCTAGTTTTCATAATTTCACACAGTGTACAGACTATGGATTGCGAAAATTTTTTGATTAATATACCAATAAAATTAAGGTTTATTACTTTCAGGTTTTCGATGTGTCACTTTTTACATTTCTTTTAAAAATTATCTATAATCCCCTATAATCGACATAAGAATATTTAATTTTTAAAATTATTATTTATCTTCTTGTCACAATATGAGAATCACTGCTTTAATATAAAGGTTTTAAGTGACATTTATTGAAACACTCAGTGGTACTACTGAAGAACAGGGTGCCCCTTGGCAACATTTGTTGAAATTATTGGCGATGTTTACTAAAACACAAACGTATTTCATCGGATAACATTTATCTCTTGCTATTTCGGCGACTTTGATTGATGTAGATTGCGCCATTGTAATAGAATTATTTACATTTTCTTAATTAACCAAAACCACTAAAAATGTGGGAATATACATTTATGGGTAATTAATCTCTTAACAGTTTACAAAGCCAACAGCTCCAAACTATTAAAAATTAGCCATAGTGAAATTTTATTGATTCATTATAGTTAATATTTTTAAGCATTACGCGTATTTAATATATAAGAAATGGGTTCTGTGATGAGGCGATTTAGATCTGTTATATAATTGATTCATTCATACATGAAGTGAAATGTTCGGGATCTAAATCTGACCTCATCACATCGTTGTAAACAGATAGAGGATCATAAATTTCATTTCAACGGATATTATTGTCTTGTACAGTGGTATCGGGCGGGGTTTTGTTCCAGTTCCAGATTAGAATCCCGTCTCCATACTTGACATTAAATAAGAATGTACCTTTGTGAGTATTTATGAGTCCCTAATTGACAGTGCCCAATTAGAAGAGATAAAGTTTTTCACGTTGGCGGTCTCAGGGCGGGGTTTGGTCAGACCAATGAAATCCTTACAACTATCCCGATTGGAAGACAAGAAGGAGGAGGGGACAAGGTGGAAATAATAAAATATCAAAAATCTAAAAAGATGAGAGATTGGTTCGGAGGTCCCAAAAGAAGGTGTTCAAAAGTCGGGAGTCCAGTCGGGTCCGACGGAAGTTGTTCGTGAGTCCAGACTAGGAGAGTCCAGCCAAGTCCGACAGGAAGTGTTCCTGCACCAAATAGTACGGCCGCACCCCAAAGACTCAGGAGGAAGCCCCTGACGAGACCAACGGATGATATATAGATTCCCTCTCCTGATCAGCCATAGATACCCTTCAGCCAGCAGTGTTCCGGGCCCAACATTTTAGACCCACAAAGGTACCCCAAATTTAAATACATTTTTGAAATTGAGATTAGGTCCTCTATCCATTTTAAATTACTTTGTTGACAAAGATTATTTTATGAAAATTAGCATCATTAAATTAGCATTAGCATTGTTTGTACATAGATGTATATATATATATATATATATATATATACATATATTATATATATATATATATATATACGTTAATAATTTATTTTTTTTAATATTAAGCTAGTCTCGGTTGCTGTCAATTTAGCTGATAGTTTATTTTATATTTATGTCTGTAGTTTCTCAGAACCTGTGGTTAAATTTAGTACAAAAATACTTAACACAACGCAATTAAAAATAAATCACCACTATACATTTGATCACAGGTTGATACTCAAATATGAACGAGGACTATACGACAGGTTCCCCTTGTAAAGCTGGATACAAATATAGTATAAATTAAAATATAGATACAGATTGTTGGGACACGGCGAGATCAGGAGAAAATGTTATGCTACCATGCTAAGAGCTTTATCGCCATGTTGGCGGAGGCACCCTGTTCTTCAGTCAAGCCCACTCAGTTTTTTTATGGTATGGAAGTCTTTTATTTTGTCACTTTTTTAACTGTTAAATTTAAAAAATCGAATCGTCTGAATCAGTAAAGAAGACGATAACGTTCATCGGGCACTTCATTCTCAAAAAATCGTTTCCACATACATCAAAACATCAGTTTTGTTGCATAACAACATCATATTCAAATATAAGAAACAAAACTTTAAATCATGCAATAATTTAAAATTTTGTTGGATTTTATCTTTATAACTCATGCAAACTCACGCACTTTCCCAAGAAAGAATCTGTGTCTTTTACAAGATCGATTGGGGGGGGGGGGCTACTAGTCACCCTTCTATCCTACTAAATTTCGTAATCGCGCTTATCCTCTTATTCGATTTTAATCTGGCTTTGATGTCGCTAATCTTTGAGACAGTTTTTTTAATGTTGGTTTCAGTGTATGTAACTGAATAAAAAATAATTTAACATATACCTGCTTCATGCCACCAAATAGCACGCGTGACATCGGTTCACCATATTTGATATAGACCCTTATTATTATGTGTATCTGACTCATACAATTGATTCATATCATTGACTAATCATAAAAAGCAAATATATATGCATCATATACTTTAACTTTTTAAAAATATATATACTTAAATGACAAGTATGAAATGATTAAAATATATACAACAGGAAGGCGGATGTATACGACCAAGACAATTAAAGCATTGACTGCGCAGGACGTATATATAAGCCAACGGCAGTTAAGGGTTAAAGACTTGAAACAATGCATTTAAAGTAAATTTTTAAAATTTAAAACAAAAATCTATTACTTGTAGAAAATAACTTAGAATTTTTACTGTTTATAACTTCTTGATATGAAGTAAAGGAAGCATTGTGATATCTATGTAACGAAGTATATCAGAATGATGGATATTAACGCTGGATCTCTCCGTCAGATGGCAGTACTTGAGTTCTGCAGTGACCACACCGTTACCTTAAGAATATAAAAGTAGTTTTGAACCTTTAAGAGAATGTGCTAATAACAATTCTTACGACACCTCATACAAAATAATAAAATGTATATAATTTAATATGGGTACAAGGAATTGATATCTTATCAACAACAGATTTTTATGTTACGCAATGTTTATAAAATAAAGAGAAGAGTTTTATATATTAGGGCCATATCACATTACTGCGTATGCACTGACAAACATTTCACGAAACATTTTTAAGCTACAGTTGAGTGAAATGCATGTGAAATCAATTCGTTCTTCAAGTTTGAATTTTCTCATCCGATATTGGAAAAGCCGAACTAGTCGAATCAAATGAGCCAATCTGATAATGCACAGACAACTACATCACGCTGCAGTTTCAACCAATTTTTCAGAGGGTAGGGTTAATATTCTATCAAAGTAGTCGATACCAAATTCACCTTTCCTTATTGACATAGTATCTCCTACTGGCGGAGGGGAAACTTATCTACGAGAATATCCTGCATCAACCCAATATTTGTGTCCTGATATTCCATATATTATTTTTTCACTACTTCTGCAATAAAAGTTATCCCCAGCTCAGTACACCACTCCCTCACGATACAGCTGTCATCTTGCAATCTGCACTCTCCCGATTCTTATCTCAGATTGGCTCATTTGATTCGACTAGTTCGGTTTTTCCCATACCGGATGAGAAAATTCAAACTTGAAGAAAGATATGATTTCACATGCATTTCACTCAACTGTAGCGTAAAAGAGGCTCGTGAAGTGTTTGTCAGTGCAAGCAGTAACGTGATAAGGCTCTAATATATATAAATCTCTGCTCTTTATTTTATAAACATTTTATACCATAAAAATATGTTGTTGATAATATAACAATTTTTTGTACACTTATTAAATTACATACATTTTATCATTTTGTATGAGGCTTCATAAGAATTATTTTTTGCACAGTCTGTTGAAGCTTCAAAAGTAGTTTTGTTTCTTAAGGTGATGGTGCGGTCACTGCAGAACTCAAGTACTGCCATCTGACGGAGAGATGCAGCATTAATATTCATCATTCTGAGATACTTCGTTATATAGATATCATAATGCTTCCTTTACTTCATATCAGGAAGTTATAAACAGTAAAAATTCTAAGTTATTCTCTACAAATAATAAATTTTTGTTTTATATTTTAAAAATTGACTTTATATGCATTGTTTCAAGTCTTTAACCCTTAACTGCCGCAGGCGTATATATACGTCCTGCTCTGTCAACGCTTTAATTGTCTTGGTCGTATACATCCCCCATCCTGTTGTATATTCCTTGGTCCTTTCTATGATTGTCATTTTAGTACATTCTGTTATATAGCATTTAAAGCATAAGAGGTATATGCATCGCATTATGAGGTAGTTAAAGTATTAACTACACAATGCTTATATATACGAGTGGGGCTGTTAAGAGGTTAAAAAGCATTGCTTCAATTGCATATGAATATTCCCATACTTATGAGTTGCATTCGTGTAGACCGGTTGCGCTACAGTAAATTATACTGAGGTTTATTACTATAAAGAGTACATATTGCAATCAAAACTGGAGGAGTACAACTAAATGTTATGAGCAGTTCTAAGTATAAAATTTCATCATTTTACGGGTAATCGGTTTTGAATTATGCCAGGTAGTGGTAGTATACACTAAATTGAAAATTTCCGATAGATACAATGCAGATTCCAATCAAAATTGGCTCTTATAACACCGCGAGTTGCTATAAGAGTCCTAAATACAAAATTTGAACTTTCTATATCTAACCATTTTTGAATTATGCAAGATAATCACATATAGACTTTAAGACGAAACTAATCAAAACACGCTCAAAGATGGTTTATGTAAATATTTAGAATTTCAAAATTAAAAATTTCTTGTACAGACATAATGCCGAAATTTGTAAAAAGGATTCAGACATGGTTCAAAGGAGTACTTCCGCTGAAATCTGAAAACGGAAAGTTTTCGTGACTTCAACATTTTTTTATTTCGGACAAGGAAGTAAAAATATATTTAACTATCCATATTTAACAAAATATAAGTATATAAAATCTATAAATTTTGTAAATATTATTCATAGTTACATTTTTCTATTGTCATAAGCATTCATGAATTACACGTCTTTTGGCATACATTTCAAGTGAGTAATTAACTAACTTTGAAATTCTGCGAACAGATTTATATATAGTACATACCTGAATAATTTTGATTCACCTTTTCTTATACTCATGTGACATAGCCAAGAGTAGTGATTCACTCTCTTGGCTGTTTTTCTGTAAACACGTGAGTAAGTCACAATAGATAGGGGTATTGTGGGGAAAAACCTCGAATGATATCTTAGTTTTAAAATGTAAATAATTATTTAACTTAGGTTAAAGTATAATATTTAACGTGAGAATAATAACAAATAAGGCCTTATTTTTATTTTTTAAAGGAAAAGAAAATCGGCGGGTTAACAGGAGAGTGGACTCTAAGGTATTCAAAAATTTAAGAACAAAACTATTTCAGGCATAACATTTTTGCTTTCAGATCCCCTCCCCACTACCCTCAAAAAATTATAATCACATTTCTTTAAAGCTAAATAAAGATTCATCACCATAACGAGCCAGCCCAGGTTGGGCTAGTGCTTTATTTTAATGTTTTTCCACAATGACTGATTTTTGATTCTCGATCTGCAGTCATTTTCATTATATGATAAAATTGGGTACTATTGTATTAAACTAATTGTGATCTGCCTCGTTTTACAGTCTCAGTAGACTTAAATTCTACGCCTAACATTTAACAGTTTCTTTACATTATATTCGGACTAAATGGGTAATTCAATTCATTTTATTAAATCATATGTATTTAATAGTCAAACTGTTTGTAGCTTTTGTACAATTTAAAATTGCATCTTATTTTCCAAATATTATTCTGGTTTGTATTACAAAGATTAGTTACTAGTATTTTTTATTTAAATTCTGCAATGATTTCTGCCAATCCATCTAAATGGGATTAGCCTTAAGAAATAATGAAATGACTTAACCTGGAAGAAATTATTGAGAAAACTGACAGATGAGATTAATTGTATCAAGAATCAGTGTGCGTTTATTTCCTCTGAAGTGTGTCAACAAAACTGCAAGTGAAGCTACTTTTAAGTTCATAAGGTATGTCATTTCTTTTAAATAAACACCATTTAGTCCATGTAGATTAGTGTTTGGTTTTGGTTTTTCCATCTACAATCTACTGTTCTGGATAATTAGACCGGGACATACCGTTTAAAGCCGATTCCGAACGACTACAAATATCCATGTCTTCAGCGGGTTTCGAACTCTCGAACTCCGGTACCGAAGACAGCGCTCTACTATTCGGCAATCGTTCGACTGACATGTAGATTGGTTTTAAATTCTATGGCCTACTGTTACACGAGAGGTAATGATTCCGGGACTTACAGCTTTAAACCGATTCAGAACGGCTACGAACATCCGTACCTTTAGCGGGATTCGGACCTGAGAACTTCGGTACAAAAGAGCGACGCCTATTCTGCCATCGTTTAATTAGAAACATGTAAAAATCTAATTTTTATACTTATGTTTTCTTATTTCTATGCCTATCATTTTTATATTCGGATTTTAAGCTGTACTCCTGTAAATTTCGATAATATTTATTGCATTATAGTGCCCGTCATACGCCGTAAAATACGATAATATAAAAGGCAAAAATGTCAGCGGAAAAAAGAATCTTGAAGGATTGTGTTAATTGCCGAAAAAGTTAAAATTTCTGTTCATTTCTTTACTTATTAATGATCCTGAAAAATCTTAAAACATTTTATATTTTCGAATTTTAAAAATAAGATTTGGACAAGTGATTTTATGTACATCTATCAAATTATACAATTTTTTAAAAAAATTTGATTA
>CM063508.1:153396469-153398969 GCA_032207245.1 Pardosa pseudoannulata
AACCGTTAAACGACTTTGGTGAGATGGGCCCTTATAATGTGATAAATTAATAAATTTAATCACCTGCTCTTAATAGGAGAAAATAGGGCTTGAATTAATGACATTCAAAGCTCGAAAAGGGTGGAAAGGGTGGATTTCGAACGTTTTAAAGATGACAGTATTTTTTGCTGTGATATGAAGTATATTTATACCAATTTATTTTAGATTAGGATTGATAGTTTAGGTAAAGATAAACTTTACTCACTTTGAATTTTGCTAATCCTAACTCATCAAGAATCCAATATGGATGCCAATATGGTCCAACTGCTTCATAAATTTGAGGACAGACAGACAGATAACTTAGGCTATTATTATATAAGGGATTCAATTTTTTTTTATTTTGATTATGTCATGCGCCCTTAGAATTATGACTTCAAAACTGTTTCCATATTCAAAGCTAGTTCTGTTTCTCAAGGTGTTATCTGATTAGAACTCAAATTAAAGATCCAAGACATTTATGTGTTATATTAATATTATTCGTTATAAAGATAATTTTTTAAGGTTACAATACTTCCTCCACTCATTACCAAAAAGTAATAAAAAAGTAAAGATTTCAAATTATTCTCTGCGAGTGGTAGAATTTTATTTTTTGTTTTTTAAAAATAAGCTTTTTGAAGCATTGTAGCAAATGTATATAAATGCAACGATATCTTTCAATTATACTGTTTTGGTTTACTAACATTTTGGGGCGACGGTAGCGTAATATCCGTTATATTAAAATGACGTGCAGACGTTATATGACGTGCAGATCACAACCACAAGGAGTAATGCACAATTAAATATTACAAAAGACTTACCTATATAATTACAACATTCTAGGGCTAATGGTTTTTGAGTTACCCAAAATACGTGCGTACATGCAGATGTCAGATCGAAGGTAGTTAAAACCGTTTCAGAGATGATACGTAGAAATGTAACGTTCAAACTAGCAGAATTGGGTTCTTGCATAAACAAATTAGATATTTGCGTTAAAATATGATTACGGAAATTTATCGTGATTACATTACTTCCTTCACTTTGTACAAAAAAAGTAAAAACATTTTAAAAAGTACTGATTTTTAACGTATGTAAAAATTCAAATTTTCTTAAACTTTTCCATTTCAAAATTTTAAAAATAAAATTTTAAGAATTTCAGGAAATGTTTCTGTGCAATGTAAATTGTGCATAAATATGATGTTAAAGAAGAAAAATTTACAATATGCATCATTAAGAAAAACATTAGTATTTTATAGCCCGGATCTCTTTAAGCAAGTTTTTTTTCATTCTTAACACGCTTACTTGATTTCTGAAATCCATATCGGCATTAATAGTTGTCAAGATTGAATAGAAAGAAAATCCTAAGATTAGAATCTTCTCAATTCATCAAAGTGCATTCCCACCGTTTTGCTATTTGCAGAAATTTCATGCTTTACCGACTCATTCTTTGGCGGAAATCACTAGTGTGGGATTTAAAAATATTTTTCTCACTGACAGCACCTATGTGAATACTTGAGTCAAATATACGTGGATCTATTAAAATTTCATGGGTTCGTGGTTAGACCAATTTCTTAAAGACTAGTGAAAAAACCCTTCATTTCAAAATTACTTGAAGCCATGAATTTCAACCTTTAAAAATGAACCTTTAAAAATAAAGGAAAATGTTTAAGGGATGTTACAACATGTTTTTGGGAATTAATTTGTACAGCTAGACATTGAGGTATAACTGAATAAATAGTATTTTTAAATATTTAAAGGTCAAATACTCTGTTCTTTAAAAATCAGTTTTTTTTTAATATTTTGGTATTTAAAAAAAATATTCCCTGCGCATTAAATCGGCATCCCACTAGCGAAAAAAATCATTACACTCAAGATAAAAAAGTGAAAAAATACATCTATAAACATAGTGAAAAATGCCATTTACATTCAAGTTTTATGTTCTGTGTTGTTACGTGCCATATGCTTCTCCTGTAGTTTTTCTAAATTCAGTTTTTTTTTTTTGTTCTTTTTCAGAGCCATAACTAGGTCCTTTCGCAAAAAACTGGTCTGCGCCCCTACCACCAAATATAGGGAGAAAATATATATATTTTTGCATATCATATATTCAGAATAAACTGAAAATATTTTGTTAATTCTTAAAATGTTCCTAGTATATTAATTTTTAGCTTTTTCTTCTATTTTTACCTTATTTTGAAATTTGGGATTGTTTTTATAAAAACCTTAATTTTTCCACGAGTATAAGTGCTATCCTTATAACAATGAACACTTATTATTACAATAAACGACCTAATCACGTACAAAAGTTTCAACGCTTTTCATACATTACTTTTTACAGGGTTATCCAAAACATATTGGTTTTTCTTCCAGCGATTTTTCCAGCAATTTTTCTGCAATTATTGCCCTCTAGCGGTCACAGTTTACATTTTCGGACACAAGTTCCTATGTAAATCTTGTTCAGTATGATATGACAGACCAGCATGTTAAG
>CM063508.1:153401469-153438969 GCA_032207245.1 Pardosa pseudoannulata
CAACAAGCTTTAATTACCTTTTTTCTTTCGATGTGTGCATATTATGTATAAACAATCATAGTTTTCTAAGTTTCTATTGAAAAAAATTTGACTCTGTCACATCTTTACTTATTGAATCGGATCTATAATCACGTAATGTATGGAAGGAAAACTTTTACTCTGGTTTGTACTGAGATCTAATTTTGGCCTACGTTTATTTTACGATGCTTAAAGTGCAGTTGTAAATGAAGATTCTGGAAATTGAAGCAAAGAGGCAATTTCCGAATTCCTCTCATTTCCGCCAGTCTTTGTCCCTTACAGTAGGTATGGAAAGTCCTTGGCACTATGCCAACCAGGACTATCATCCGTGGTCGGTCTATAACGATGACACCAGCACCAGGGTGTTAGTGGTTACTCTTACCGTCTGATTTTAAAAAATGTAGAGTTCTAGAGTTATGCTTTAAAGGAATTGTTTTACTCGGTTCACACGCAGATCTGGTTGTAGGCTGATATTTATTTTACGATGTGCAGAATGCGGTTTAGTGAGCATCGTAAACACGTATACTTTAAAATTGCTGTCAAATGCCATCTTCAAGTTGAGATGCCCTCGAGGTCTTTGAAACAGAACGATGTCTCTTCTTCAATCACTTGGGGGAGTCTCTTTTTACAGTGACGGTTGCGGTTGAGTGGACGAGACACTAGCATTCCAGGGGAGCACTGAATCAAACAGAGCTCACGAGAAAAATGCCAAAGAACAGTGGTGCAGTGTTCTTACTGAGCTGTATTTAATCTATCAACAGATGAAATTTTTGAAAAAAAAATACTTAAAATAAAGAATATAAATGCTTCAGAAAAGTGTTTTTGAAAAACCCCGAGGGTTAACACTATCTGCCTTCCCCGTCTACTTTCAATGGTATAAACGATCCTATGATACTGGAAAGTAGTTCTGATAATATCTACAGTTTTAATAAGCTCAAGGAATTCGTCTTGAGACACCCTTTTCGAAATAGAAACTCTTAAAATATAATTCGAAGGAAAAATTCAAAAGGTTAACTGAATGATCAAAATCAACATGTTTCACTTTTCTAGTAAGACTGACAGAATTCAGGATTAAGGAAAATATCTAATATATAATTTCCTTTTCTTTTGTAATTAGTGCAAAAGTTTAAAACATGAGTGGAGGATGAATTAATACACACACATATATGTATATATATATATATATATATATATATATTATATATATGTATATATATATATGTATATATATGTATGTATATATATGTATATATATATATATATATATATATATATATATTATATATATATATATATATATATATATATATATATGTATATATATATACATATATATATATATGTAAATATATATATATATATATATATATATATATATATATATATATATATATATATATATATACATATATATATATATATATAAATATATATATATATGTGTATGTATATATATATACATATACATATATGTATATGTATGTATGTATAAATCGAATTAAGTATGAAATTATCATTTACAAGATTAGTATAATGAAGAAATATTTTAGAGTTTTTAAACCAATTATTCTTTTTAAAAATCTCTATAAATAATAAATTACAGTCAATAATACATTGCTCTATAAATAATCAATTTTCGATTGAATGAATTATTTATAAATACTATTTTTGTTTGTGATCATTAAACAGCTAACAATTTCTTTCATCAAAAACCTGTTTTAAAATATTGATTGGTATGCTCTAGGTAAGCTCCCTAGGTAAGCTCTTTTTTATTTTTCATTACCTCTCACTCTTTTTCTCTGACACTTACATGTATCTACAAAAGAAAAAAATCTTGTATACTTTTCATTTATAAAATCTTTCAGCTCGTTAAAATCTCTATGATAAAACTAGTGTAACAGAGTTCTAAATTTTCAGTAAGATTTTATTTTTCAAACCACTTAAAAGTGTACTTACTATGGCATGCTTACTATACCAATAAAAGCATGTAATAACTCTTATGAGTTCTTTGGAGACAGAGATTTCGTATTACAGTTTTTTAGAAAAATTTTAATGTATATATATATATATATATATATATATATATATATATATATATATAGTAAACAAGAGATGAAATTGCAGTAAGTTGTCTAATGTTTCATGTGCCTACAAAGGAAAAATAGGTTAAGCATGTCAGCTTTTATATTTAAGAGCTTAACCACTTAGTTCACGGTCTTTTTAAAAAAGGCCAAAATAATAAATTTTTTTAATATAAAAAGCACAATTTAGAACGTTGAATTTAGAATATATATATATATATATATATATATATATATATATATATATATATATATATATATATATATATATATATTATACTTGAATTAGTAAGTGTTATAGCTTACAATCCCATGTAAATGATAAATATCAATAGAACGATTGTTTTTTTTCCTTTTACATTGTTATTTTCAATTCTCGATTGCATTCGAGAGTGAAAAAATATAGCAACATAAAGTACAACGCCGCTCGAATTATCTCGAGTGGGCACAATTTGACGTTTAGCGTACTCGATTTAACTCGAGCATACCAGTTATAGGGTTAAATAAGTACTACATACATCACCGTTTTAGTTAGTCTATATACAAAGTGTCTCAAATGATCATCTACAAACATAATACAGTAGAATCTCGATTATCTGAAATAATTGTGATAGAACTTTTTTCGGATAATCAAGAATTCATCAATAATCATCCAGTTTTATGTGTAGTATTGTCAATGGTGCAATAACATTCGATTGTTCTGGGACTCGGCTGTATGACCTTCCAATTTTCGAAATCCGGTATATATCAATAATGAGGTCTTATATAAACAAAAACACTTTTTGTTATGAACAGGGATGTTTGAAAGTGGTGAAGAGTACACTCAAACCGAGAATTGTGCTTGAGAGAAGGAATTATAAAAAAGGGAATTCTAAAATATTTATCTGCACTCGTAGTTTTGAAAGGAAAGCTTGCATACAAAAGTAATGTGAGAAAAAAAGAAAACTTTAAAAATGTATGTTTGTAAAGAGAAAATTTTGGATGATAGTACAAAGTGATAAAAAGTGAAAAAGAAACCGACTTCGGTTAATGGAGAGTTTCGGTTAATCGAGGTTCTACTGTATGTTCTTCCATATCAGGAAGAACATGATTTATACAGGAATTTGTAAAAAAGAAATGGAAACGTGATGTTGTAGAAGAAGGATGCATCAGTTTACGAACTCAGAATTAGATTATTTTCATTGTATTTATTATACGCTTTTGGGATAAAAACCAGTTAAATTCTACGTTATACATTCTAATGATGCAAATGGAATAAAAAGCTAAATGTCACCGATAATTTACTTTCATAGTGGAAAAAGTGGCTGCAAGAAAAAATACTATAAAGAATGAAAAGTATTTTTGCGCAATAGCTCTAGAATCTGTAGTTGCAGTATATCTAAGTTATATCTCTTAAAATTGGCTCATCGGGTTCCTACAGATTTATAGGTAGTTGTTTTTTATTTAATAAGAATGTAAATAAAATTTAATAAATATGTCTCATAATAATGTCTTTACAACGTTTTTGAAATAATTGGTAACTAAATACTCTCCGAAATATTATATTTCAGAGAACATAGAGATTAAGAGCAGTTAGAAGAAGTTGTTTTTAGAAAAGTAAATAAAACAAACGTAATGACACGAGAAACATGGAAAAAATAGTCGGGGTCAAGAAAACAGCTTGATTTCTCTGAATTCATAACAATTTCCCTAGCGTGGGAAAAAATCTTCATAAAGGAATGTAATTTCTCCATTTCATGCTAGTTTACCATTAATCTTAATTTAGTATCCATTTGTTTGTTTATAACCGTACTAAATAAATCCAATCAGTGTTGATAAGTCTATCGGTTGACTGGTTGGAAGCGTTATGGTCATTATTTTGCCTAGCTGAGATTAATTAGACCTGGATTTACCTCTTAAGCAGATTCCAAACATGTGCAAACATTCAACATACTAGTGGGATTAAAATTCATTGGACAAGAATTAAATTTGTGAAGTTTATTTATTTTTCTTGTATAAATTACACAAACAAATAAAATCTGTTCGAAAAGCAATCACAATATTCTTTTCTTGAATTTTAATCAGAATAGGGAATAAAGGAAACTTAAATCCTATGCCAGGAGATCTGAGGCAAAGCATTACTAATTGTCTTAGGAGTCGGATTCAGTCTTTGCACTCCGTGATATTTCTTTCGATTGTTTGTAAATTAACAGCATTTCATTCCCGATCAAGGAACTTGGTGGAGATGTCGACAAGATCATCCGGAACAGAAAAGCAGCTAAGCCGTGTACAAAAACCCCACATTTAGATGTTTATCTGTAAAGGTGATCACGTGCTCATCGCCAAATTTATGCTCCGATAATTTTTTTGCATGCAGTGCGAAATGTCTCTGATGCCAGCCTGTAGTGCAAATGGCATTGTCTCGGAGATAGAGAGAGAGAGAGAAAAAAAAGCAGACTTTTGCTTCGGCTAATGTTTTCCCAAAAAAATACACGCGGTGGTTCGTAAAAGAATCGATTACAGTTGAAGTTAATGCAGGTCAATTCGTTTCAATCAGTTTTTTATGGCATATAAGGCGTCTTGCCCTTCACGATATCGTCTGAGAACAGCGTGAAGTGCGCGGATGTTCGACATGCACTGGAGTCGAAAGATGCCAGTGATTACTATTTGCCATGGCAAGAGGAAAAGCCAGACATGTTCAACAAACTCTTAGAGCAGAAAAGAGCTAATTTTACGGGAAACAAGTGTTAACTGTTTTTTAACTTACATGACTATATGGCGTACAGCACGATTCTGGCAAAGAGATATAATTAGAAAAATCCCAATTTATGATTAAAATTTAAGTACGTTTTCCTCATAGCAGAGTGAGAATTACTCCAAAAAATTAAGATCAAAATTTTTGGTAATGCATGGAAATGCACTATATGGCTTACAAAAAGGTTCTGGCAAAGATATATAATTAGAAAAAGCCCAATTTATGATTAAGGTTTAAGTACGTAGTCTTGATAGCAGAGTGAGAATTACTCAAAACAATTAAGATAAAAATTTTTGGTAATGAATGGAAATGGACTATATGGCTCACAACAAAATTCTGTCAAAAAGTTATAATTAGAAAAATCCCAATTTATGATTAAAGTTTAAGTACATTGTCCTCATAGCAGAGTGAGAATTACTCCAAAAAATTAAGATCAAAAGTGTTGTTAATGAATGAAAATTTACTATATGGCGTAAACAAGATTCTGGCAAAGAGATATAATTAGAAAAGGCCAAATTCATGATTAAAATTTAAGTATGTTATCCTGACAGCAGTGTGAGAATTACTCCAAAAAATTGAGATAAGAAGTTTTGGTAATGAATTGAAATCCGCTATTGCTGTCATTTTAAATGGGATATGCGAGACAATATATGAAATTCTTATGGTTTGGTTAGGTTTGGTTTGGAGCGCTACAGTCTACTGTTTTGCACACGAGAGCTAATGAGACCGGGGCCTACTGCTTAAAGGCGATTCCGAACGACTACGAACATCCATGCTACAGTGGGATTCGAACCAACGAACTCCGGAACCGAGGATCAGCGCCCTAACCAATCGCCCAGCGTTCGGCGAAATTCTTATGAACAGTTTATATAAAGTACTTCAAAATGTATAATGAAAATACTAACAGATGCAAATAGCTTTCTGTAATACCCAATAAATATTCAAAGTACAAAATTCTTTTCGTCCTAATTAACAATTCGTATAGTATTATCTGTGTATACCATATTTGCAAACTCTCTCGAATTTTCAGACAAACTCTCAAATTCTCAAAAAATTCTAAAATATTCCAAATTGTTATGATAAGTAAATATTCCTATAAAAAGAATTTCAGTGCATTTTTCATGTTCAAATTCCATATGAAAGAAACTTCTGTAATTAAAAAGTCCACCTACATTCCCTACCCTACATATATACAGTGCTCTTGCCGGAACATATTCTTTCTTCATTTTGCCTGTTAAAAAGCTCCTTATTGAGTGCATGTACTGACTGGTAACTGAATAAGTGTATCCTTTGTGTGAGCAAATATCTAAAGCAGAATGATTAAGTAGGAACTTTCCACGTTTTGATTCTACGGTTATCTTTTTTGATTAGCTGATACTAATTAGTGCAGGGCATACTGATTAAAGCTGATTTCAAATAGCTGCATAAATTCAAAGCCACTGGTTTGAGTTAATTTAAAACGCTACACTCTATTATTTTGCTACACGAGGACTAATGACACAGGTACTTACTGCTTAAAGCCCATTCCCAAAGTTTACACACATTTACAAAACAGGAAATGCATTTGCTACTCATGGTTAAATTTTTCAAATACTTAATCAAGTCGCTTTGTAGAAAATAAAAAATAAATAAATAATAAAAAAAGGTCAAAAGTAGAAATTAATCACAAGTGAACAGACTGTTCTCTTGTATTATCTTTCCAAGCAGTAAAATGAATTTAAAAAGAATCATTCTTTCAATACTCTTAAACTCCCAGTTAGTGAACAATGTACTTTTCAGTGACTATCTGCGTTCAAGAGCGCAATTATTGTTCACATTTGAAGCAAAAGGATTCTTATGAGAGAGTCTTGATACGTGAAAATCGCTAATTCATGTGTATTTTTTCTGAAAAGAGACATCTTTAGTCAAAGTGGTGTGGGAAAATGCATGACTAAGACGTGTCTAACACGCACTGGGGAAATATAATGGATTAGGGTTAAGGAAATAAGGTATGACACATTAGAAAAATTCAGAGAAGTAGGAATACAGGTTTTTATATTCGTTCTAGAAAAAAAAATGTGCTTCACACTAGCTTGGGTATTTATAAATGTGCTACGTTTTATGAAACCCCTAACCACATATTATAATAGCACAATATAATATATGGGCTAATATACGAAGTGCGCTACAGTAAAAACATTGTACATGTTTTGATATAAGGTATATATTATCGACTATGGCATTTTTAAACTCACATGCATTACAAATATTGTGACGGAAATGAGTAAATAGTTTTGTAGCTAAATCGTATAACTAATTTTTTACCATTAACACCTTTGACATACAATGACGTCTGGGAGAGGTCAGTCATATCATGTGCAAATATAGATTTTGACTCCTCCAAGACGTCAAAAACTGTCTCCGGCGAGCGTCGAACAGCATAATATCAAATCATTTAATCGCCAAAGGATGGTCGAATAGTAGAATGCTGCTGTACGGCACGGGAGTTAGCGGATTCGAATCCGGCTGAAGGGATGGATATTCGTATCCATTTGGAATCAGCGTTAAGCTGTAGGTCCCGGTAAGCAAGACAGTAAACCGTAGAGCTAAAAACTCAACCAAATGATTTAACTCGTACTTCTATTCTATTTGTTCAAGATGTCATGTGTCTTTAAAAAATATTATAGTCTTTAAAATATAATGAAAATTATAGTCTTTTTATTCCTTCTTCTCAAGCTAGATTGTTACCTAATCATCAGGTTACTACCTATCGGTCTGGTTTAGTTTTGGTTTTGGTTTGGAGAGCTACGGTCAACTGTTTTGCACACGAGGGCTAATGAGACCGGGACCTACAGTTTAAAGCCGACTCCGAACGGCTACAACATCCATGCCAGCAGCGGGATTCGAACCCTCGAACTCCGGTTCCGAAGAGCAGTCGGTCTGGTTTAGAGTGGATCTACTATTTTGCTCACGAGGAATAATGAGATAGGGACCTACTGCTTAAAGCCGTGTACTACCTGTAACCAGCCACCCACCCGAAGTCGGGTGTAGGGTGTTGAATTGCTGGTTCGGTCTGACCGTCCGGCAACAATGCTTTACGCAGGGGCCAAGTCAGCATTCCGCCCATATAATTAAAAATGACAAAAAAAGTAGACAATCTAGACAAATAAGTACAACCAATGCAGTTTCCGGAAGTGCGGAAAATACTCCGCAGGATTTCTGCCCAGCTTAAAAGTCCAGTTGACAACGTGTACTACACGGAACTTTCTGACATGAGAGCAGGTGTTGGTGAGGGAAGCAATAACTGCACAGGGCAGTTGTGATGGCCATTAGTGAAGGGGTACTCTATCCTTTGCGGTGTAGTTTTAAGTTAAGATCTTCATGGACGAACGATGACGCCTTGATTCGCGATGAGCGAGTCAATCAGGCTCCTGGCCTTCCTTATCAATATCAGGTTTTTGTTTAGGCTCTCTGCCCAGAGTTCCTTGGATGTGTCAGAGGGTTTCTTGCAAAGCCGATTCCGAACAGCTGCGAACATCCATGCGAACAGCGGAACTTGAACCCGCGAACTCCAGTACCAAAGAGCAGAATTCTTCCATTCGACCGTAGATTTAAGCAGTTCAGTAGTTGCAGGTTTAAACACCACAGACAACATGAACTTTCACAGTCGTTTGGATTGACTTTAAGTTGTAGATTTTGGTTTAACCGTTTGCATTCGGAAGGTGAGTCTCGCTCACCACATGACATGATTTAATGCCGCAACTCGAGAGGTGAATCTCGCTCACCACTTTGTTTGGTGAGGAAATTCGATGAGCTGTGTAAACTATTTATGTTTCTTTCTTTGATAATTGATATATTGTTTATGTTTCTGATATCGTTCTTATCGTGTTATCATTCGTTTTGTCCTAAGAACTGAGTATATAATCTTACAAAGACGGCGTTATGTCCCTTTCAAATTGTGTAAGATTTACTTATGAGATTAGTGCTGTACTGTGAAGCTTACTGCATTTTCGGCATCAATTCGAATTTGACAGCCTTGGACAAAAAGCTTAAATTTCTTATTCCTGTACCATGGAACGTAGTAATAAAATAAGCTTGAGTTTCCACTTCAACCTCAGAATTCGAAAACATTTTCCTAAATTGGAAGCTGCATAGTATTCTCACAGGAGTTATAAAGGATATCAAAGTCTGCTCTCAAAGAAATAAACCCGGCAAAAGACATGAAACGACATACTATTGGGAAACTTGTCCCGACAAGCCGGGCATGCATCTCGGCAGTTGTTACTTCAAATATTATACAAACCAGAATTAAAAGACTAATGTTTAAGAAATTATCCTCGTAAATATGAAAAGATGCCTTAAATATTAAAATATAAAAGTTTTATGTATTACTTTATATGTGAAATCATTTTAAGATAGTGGTAAGAAATTCACCGAAAGCGCTCCGAAACGCTTTGAGCTGCTGGTAAGTACGCGCGGAAACAGTCTCGAGTTCAAAGGGTTAATTACCCCTAATATAGAGGGGGAAAAAGCCTTAGCGCAAAGCTCCAAACCAAACCAAAACTTCTTCACGGTTGTCATATAATTTAATATCCAACAACTCTTTGAGAGGTCTACAAGATGTCACCGGTGAACAGCAGACTTGATGTTATACAGAAGTAAAACTTCCAGAAAATTGTTGTTAAGTATATTTCAATGGAGCGAAATATATGTAAGTGTAAAGAATCGAAGGACGAATAAATAAGCAGAAAGAATAGCCTCTTAATCATGAGTCTCTAAAGATATTCAGGAATAAATTCCCTTGCGTCACCGATACCTCGGAACAAAGCTGGGGCTACGCAATCCGCCGTCTCGATTACATGTATGCACGCTTTTACACGTGTTGTGCACGGATCGACCTTCACTCTAGCGTCCCATTGACCTTCGAGGGGAAAAGAAGGGAGTGCTTTTGTGTGCCGGAAAGTCGCGAAAAAGCTGCCGAGCGTGGCGAGCGTTTGGGGCGAGCGTTCACCCCTTTTCGCGCTCTGATGACCCTTTCCTCTGTGCATCTGGGGGCGGACGTCTTTTGGGGACGAAAATGAAAATCAGTACGTAAAAAGCACCTACGTCATCTGTATGAATGAAAGGCGGAAGGAGTGAAATAAAAAATTAGGTATTCATATGGGGGAGGGGGGAGCCGAGAGAAAAGAATTCGGATGTTGCGTGAAGTTATTTGGCGGCTTGGCTACTTTTGTGTGGGGAGACGAATGGAATCTTATTATCTTTCAAACGCATGTTTGTTTAGGCAATGAAGTGGTATCTCTGTCTATACAACGGAGACATTTTAGTCATTTTAGTACAGATGACTTAAGTACACGATCACTTATTCGTACACCAATCATCCGGGAACCGCAAGGTTCTCTAGAACTTCCAGGTTGGAACCCATATTACACCGAGTCTCATCTACAGAAACGGTTCCCAACCTTTTCAGTTCACGTACTTACAGCTTACCAAGTACCTTTATTAGTCTTAAGGATAAATTGAATCTGACACAAGAATCTGCATTTACTTTGATCCTATATTTTGACGTTTGAGCCGCGGTAGCTTACTCTGCAAAGACATCGATCCATAACCGGAGGTTTGTGGGATCGAGGCTCGGGTCGGGAAAGATCCATCTTGTTCAGTAATTACGGTTGAGCAGAAATTCGTGGTCTTAATGTCCTCCAAGATCCCAAACGATGCCTCAGGAGGAGGTAGGTCAATCCTGGGGATCTGCTGCTTGGTCTCTCCTTCTAAATTACGAGCATCCACTTTATTTTTTGGTGTTTTCCTCGAGTTCAATGTTAGCCGCCTTTATAAGGCTTCCATAATAAAATGGTCAACCGTTGTATTGGCGAATGTTTAACAGTCAGTTATTAACAAATATTTTTACCTAAGGAAACAGAAAAATACTCGTCCAACAAGTTTCTTGCTAGCAAAAGGTAACAAAAAGATAATCATATTTTTAAAGCAGCAGCAATTATTCTTTCTTAGAAGATTTTATTGATGAACAATAATACAACCAACAATATTCGAAAAAATCTCTACCTACTTTTTAAAATACTTAATCTGTTGTAATTCATTTTTAATAATTTTTTCTTTGTTTAGCTATATGTTCGACATTACCGGTCTGACAAAGTCTGCTTTAATCTATTCAGGTGAAACACTATTCCATATTACACCATAACCAGACAGAATACATAGTATAAGTGTGTTTAAGATTTTACATGAATTTTTTTGTGTGAATACAACAATAGGGTTATAGTGAGCTGCGGTAGCTCAGTCAGCAAAGGCAATGCCCTCGTAAATGGAGGATTGCGGGTTCGGAAAACGAGCTGGCCTAAGATCTGCCGTGTTCGTTAAAGGTGACTGGGGCTCGTAAAATATGCTCATGATCACAATGTTCTTAATAAATACCTCTGGGGGTGGCAGGCCAAGGGTCTGCTTCGTTCCTGATTCAAAATTTCGAGGACCCACTTGAGCATAAGTCGTACTTTCACCCTTGAGGTGCTCGTCAAAAACGAAAGGCGCATTCCTTTACACGAAGAAAGGAGCGAGTACTAAACGAAAGGCGCACTCCGTATTAAATCGCGTAGCAGTTCGGAATCGGCTTTAAGCAGTAGGTCCCTGTCTCATTAGCCCTCGTGTTGCAAAAAGTAGACCGTAGCACTCCCAAACCAAACCTTCTTAAATCGAGTAGCCTCCGTCTGAATAGTACTTGTTTGGAGTGCTACGGCCTACTTTTTGCAACACGAGGGATAATGAGACTGGGACTTATAGCTTAAAGCCGATTCCGGTCGGCTACAAACATCCATGCCATCAGTGGGATTTTAACCCTCAAACTCTAGTACTGAAGCCCAGCATCCAAACGGTCATTGTTCGGCCAATAGTGCTTGGTTTAACCAAGTGGCATTTGACAACAACAACAATAGGGTTTTAGTTCCTCAGTTTAATCAATCGAGTAGGTGCGTGGGTTTATCTATCTCAAATTTACATAAGGTATTCCTTTAGAGGTTTATATCTTTTAAAAACTTTAAGAGCTAAGTGCATCGGCAAAAAATTCTGTTCGGATAATGCCTTGGGCATTCCTATTATTTTTCTGGATACGGATTATAGCTATTTCTCGTGAGACCTTAGAGAACTATTTTCTTTAATGGTTTCTTTACTATCTTCCGTATTTTAATGTTTATCCCTATTTCCTCTTTTATCAAATTTTACTTTTACTTCTAATTTCCGAAATTCGGAACTTGATGTTTAAACTATATAAATAATAGGTTAGATTAGTAAATTGGGAGTACATTTTACATTTTGAAAAGTTACCTTGTAATATTAAAAAACACATGTATTCTGAAAACAAAATGTATCTACGCTTTCGTATGAATACTTGCTGGAAAGTGAAAAAGTAGTAATAACTTACTACCTAAAAATGATGACAAGTAATAAAGAGTAAAATGATTAGTTCAACTTACTTTTATCCTTAAACTGCTTTAAGTAATTAAGAGTCAAATTTCAAACATGGCTGAAATAATGTTCAAACCATGAATAAACTCAAGTATATCGTGGAAGGATAAATCATGTGTTTTTTACAGAATTCAAAGTAAGAGGACAATTACTTTTTGTTAACTTTTAACAAAGAAAGTTAATAAATGTGTTTTGTTTTAAAACTATGATATTTTGCTTAAATTTATGTAAAACATTTCTACATTACATGGAGTAAAAAATACTTTGCAAATCCTTTAGTTATATCAACGCATTGTACAGACTGAAGTAATAACATGCAAGATAAAATAATAATGTTAGTAATTTGAAGAGAGGTAATATATACTTCAGTATTTAAATATCTTATATTACATTAAAAAAAAACTTTAACTATCTATTCATAATGATCGAATGCATCCAAATTATTCATCCGGACTATGGCTGAATGGGGAGGATGCTGCTCTTCGTACAGGACACAGCGGATTGGAATACTGGTGCCGACGAGTAGATGATAGAGCTCAAACTAAACTAAATAATTCGAAAAGCAGATTTGTCACACGTTGAAACTTGTCAGTTTACTTATTCACCTAATTGGTCATTTGTAATTAACTTTAATCATGAGTTTATTTTTATGGTAAAAGTTTAAGAATTTGCCACACCCAACTTATCTCTATAAATTATCTAACTTTCGACTTTAGCTTAAGCGCTTTTAGACGACAGATTTCTTTTCTCGACGCTATCACTCTCTCGGTGTCAATACTCTTAACAAAAAATAATTGTCCTCTTCCCTTGAATTCTGTACAGAACACATGCTTTATCTTTCCACGGCGTACTTTATGCTTATGAACCGCGGTAACTCAGTCGGCAAATGCAATGATCTCGCAAGTGAGAGTTTGCTGGTTTGGAGCCCTAGCCGGCCTAAGATCTGCCGTATTCGTTAAAGGTGACTGGGACACGTAAAATATGTTCGTGGTCATAAAGTCCTCCAAGTTCTCAATAAACACCTCTGGAGGTGGCAGGCCAAGCCTGGGGGTCTTCTGCTTGATCCCTGCTTCAAAATTACGAGGATCCACTTGAGCATATCGTAATTTCACCCTTGAGATGCTCGTTAAAAATGAAAGGTTCACTCCTTTGTCTCAAATCGAGTAGCCTCTGTCTCAATCGAGCTTGGTTTGACCAACTTACATAATACAACAACAAAAACAACAACAACTTTATGCTTATTCATGTTTTGAACATTACTTCGGCCGTGTTCGAAGTTTGACTCTTAATTACTTAAAGCAGTTTAATGATAAAAGTAAGTCGAACTAATCCTTTTACTTTTTATTACTGGTCAAAAATAAATAGCATTGTTTACTCTTAGAATATAGGATGTGATTCTGTACGGTGAACGGTAGATCTTCTTCGAGTTCGGTCATTGGTCACCTCTTTCTGTAAACCTCCTGAACGAATGAGAAACTACTGATGTTAAACTAATGACTGCGGTATTAATGGCTACTGCAGTTGAATGCACTAGAGGTTCCTGGTGGAAGTGCTGATAAACAAGACCTACAAAATGGAATCCAGCAGAGCTTCAAATAGATTTATATGTAGTGTGTCCGCTAAACTTTGAATACGGCAATGATTATGCAGTGCTTCAGGGATGTAAGTATTGTGTGTGAAGAGTCATATATTCTTAACAGAAAAAGAAAATAAAAACTAATTTAATGATTAATTAACCACAATCATGTTTTTCCAGGATACTACTCGGATATATTATATTTTTGGTAGTTTATATAAACAAATCAATTCATTGATTTTATCACACTTTTCCCTTTTTTAGGCTTGTCTTGGAGTGTTATGGTCTGATTTTTGCTACACGAAAGTTAATGATACCGGGGCCTACTGTTTGAAGCTGATTCCAAACGGCTACGAACATTCATGCTATGAACTATGGACCTATGATCGGTGGAACGAACGATGGACACATGAGAACCCGTGAACTTAGATACCGAAAAGCAGCGTTTTACCCAATGGGTCATCATTTAGCTTTCACTTTTTTTAGTTTGTAGAGCTTCTAACAGATTTCTCTAGTCCTTTTCTCTAACAGAAGTCCAGCCTTTTTTAATCACCAGCACTTTTTAGATCAGATTTTAATCTTCTTGATCTTATGAAAGATTTTAATCCTCTTAGCATAATAAAGGTAGTTACTACCTAAGTTGATTTTCATACTTGGATTTCAGATTAATTTACGGTGTCTTAAAAGACATCTAATTCTTGAGACACTAGGTTAAATCTTTGCTTTTGAAATATTTAAATCTCAGGTATTGGGAAGCATCTAATTTGTATTTAAATGACATCTTATTTAAAATATATGACTGCGAACAGCCTTAAGGTAAAATTAATTATTTCACTTAAGGTAAAAAGCATTATTTCACTTCAACCTGTCTGTATTGAAAATGCAAAGTAATCATTTTACAATACCATAGTTTCTATACTATGCTGTAGTTATGTGTTACTTGGTAAAAATAATTAAAGACGCAAAAAAATATTTTCTTGGGCAACAAAAACCTTAAGCACAGTCCTGGGAACGAATTAAATAATATAATTCAAATGAATATTCAACAGTTTTCTTTGAAGGTAAATGGCAACATTTCATTTACCTAAACTTTAAACTTCTGAATCGAAAAAATTAAAAGCTGGGATTCTGTAGCTACTTGTTAACTGACAAAAATAATTAGGGCCCCAAAAATATTTCGTCTGACCGCAAAAACCATAAAGAGCACAGCTATAGCTATATATTAAATGATATACTTCAAATGAATATTCTAGAGCTTTCTTTCATATGATAACATTTAATGTAATATTTATCTAAACTAATATTTATACTAAAATTTTTAATCTCTGAATCGAAAAAATTTAAATGCTGTAGCTACATGCCAACTGATAAAAATAATTAGAGACTAAAAACATTAAGCACAGCTATGGATACATATTACATCAAATAATCTAAAGAAAAAAATGAAATGATAACATTTATCTAAACTTTATGAGTTAATTTAGATTAGCATATTCATGAATTCTCTCTGATTTTCTAATTTATTTTTTTTCTCTTTTCAAATCTAAAGCTATTAGATTTTATACCTTTTTACTAAGTTTTATCTATTTTCGAAATATTAGGATAAAATTAGTTGGAGGAATTGCGTACTCATTAAAATGTATTAATAGTATGTTCTTAATATTAATATTACATTAAGACTAATATTTATACTAAAGTTTTTAATCTCTAAATAGAAAAAAACTTAAATACTGTGATGCTGTAGCTACATGTCAACTGATAAAAATAATTAGAGATGCAAAATAAATTTCTTCGGATCACAAAAACATTAAGCACATCTATAGATACATATTACATCATATAATCTAAAGAACACATTCTCAAGAATACTCAAGAGTTTTCTTTGAAAGTAAATAATAACATTTATCTAAACTTTAACAGTTAATTTAGATTAGCATATGCGTGATTTCTCTGCGAGTTTCTAATTTATCTTTTTTTCTCTTTCCAAATATAAACCTTTTAGATTTTATACCTTTTTACTAAATTTTATCTGTTTTCAAAACATTAGGATAAAATTAGTTGGAAGAATTGCGTATTCATTAAAATGCATTAATAGTATGCTCTTAATACTAAGACTAATATTTATACTTAAGACTAATATTTATACTAAAATTTTTAGTCTCTAATTCGAAAACATTTAAATACTGCTATTCTGTAGCTACATGCCAACTGATGAAAATAATTAGAGAGGCAAAATAAATTACTTTGGACTACAAAAAATTAAGCAAAGCTATGGATACTTATTGCATCATATTATCTAAAGAATATCTTTTAAAGAACACTCAAAAGTTTTCTTTGAATGTAAATGATAACATTTATCTAAATCTTAACAGTTAATTTAGATTAGCATATGCATGATTGCTCTGTGATTTTCTAATTTTTCTTTTTTTCTTTTTCCAAATATAAACCTATTAGATTTTATACCTTTTTGCTAAATTTTATCTATTTTCGAAACATTAGGATAAAATTAGTTGAAGGAATTACGTATTCATTAAAATGTAATAATAGTATGTTCTTAAATGAGTAATGTCAAAGGAAAATCCTATCTTTAAGAAAAACAATCTCAAATTATGTAGATTATTTTCTTTAAAAGTTTATGTTATAATGAAAACGGTCTTTAATGCAGGAAATACGCATGTTGAAGATAGTTATGGCAAAATGCCAAGTAAGAATATAAACAATTTCCTGGAATTTGAAATCTAAGAACTAATTTTATTGCTGTTTATAAGTGTAATGTTTCAGTATATTTAGCTCTTCTTTTTTTACAAATGCCGAAATATACACAAAAATAAATACCAGAACTAAAATAATTTGAATTTTTGTTAATTGTTTATCTTCCTGAAATGTTTGGTGCAAATTTTAAAGCAAATAAATAGCTACGGAAATGAGTTTGTTTTAGAAAACGCTCATTGCATTTCTTTAAATTCCTGAAAGGATAATTCCTATAGCATAGCTATGTTGTTTGCTATCAGAAAATGTTTATTTTTCCTAAATAAACTGCTTTAAATCGACTTTTGATTTTATCCCTGTTAATTCATTATCTGATCATCATCTTTCTCCGATCAACAAGCAATTGTTTTCCTTTTACTATTTCATTATTTACTTTATCTTGATCCAAAAAATTTTATAAAATTTTCTCAATTTTTTTTTCATACAAAAAGCATTGTGGATTTTTAATTAAACTTTGAGTAGTACAAAATAAAGTTTCTATTTTTACCTTTATCTCTCTCTCTCTTTTTCACACACACACACACACACACACACACACACACACACACACACACACACACACACACACACACACACACACACACACATATATATATATATATATATATATATATATATATATATATATATATATATATATATATATATATATATATATATATATGTATATGTATATATATATGTATATATATATATATATATATATATATATATATATGTATATATATATATATATATATATATATATATATATATATATATGTATATATATATGTATATATATATGTATATATATATATATATATATATATATATATATATATATATATATATATATATATATATAACTGTATGTGTGTGTATGTACAAATGTCTATGCACCTATGTATATGTACTGCACAATGGCCAAATAGAGCGATGCCTTTCAGTACTGAAAACCCTAGGTTCAAGTTTAAATCTTTACGTTACTTGTTACGTTACTCGTTACGTTTAAATCTTACGTTACGTTAGTATGGATGTTCGTAGTCTTTTCAAATCGGCTTTAAGCAGTATGTATTTATCTAATGATCCATTGTGAATCACAAGTTATCTGAAGTAACTAAACTTGATACAAACAGACATATAAACTACAGCCTAGGTTCTCAAACTGGGGGACGGGAAACCCTGGGATGCCACAAGTGTATTCCAAGAGTACCGCTGCAATAATAAAAAAAATTTTGAAGCTTCTTTAATAAAAGAAATTATTAAAGAAGTCAAAAAGTTACTTAAGATTTTACATTTAAGCTGTTTTTTTTTTCGTCATTGTGCCGCTGTCGAAGAAAAGCTAAAAGAATTGTCATTGTATTTATCTCGAGATATGATCGAGTTTATGTTTTCGGTTCACAAAATAGTTGTGGCAGCACTCTGGGGTGACTGAAGCATATGTGAAAGGTATTGTGGCAAGTAAACTTTGATAATCGCTACAATAGTGTACAAAATTTAACTCTGATTTGGACTGTAATTCAGCAAAAATTAACTGGGAGACATGAAAATCATACTACAGAGGTGCAACGTAGTACTGAAAGGATAAGGAAAGTATTATAGTAAATGAAAGGACATGACACATAGAGCGAAGGATGGAACGAAGTATACAAGGCTTGGTTGACTGAATAACATTTTTTCTAAATACTGTCTGGCCAAGGGGAAAATAGCAAACCAAAGACTAAGGGATAGGATTACGTTAATTTTAATGGTTGCATGGTTTCGTCTGTCCATACTTAAGTACCAGATTATCTGACAGTTCTTAGGGTAAGATTTCACATTCCTCTCGGTGCACCTATTTTAGTTGCCTGGTGTTCATCGGAGATTAAATCCGTGCCGCCGGGAATTCTTTTAAAATATACCACATATTTTCAATGGCTTTTGAATCAACACATTAGCATATTCGTTCTGTGGGTATCTTTCCTTTGAGACGTTTTTCGAAGGAAAGAGTCATTTGTTCTCGTGCTATGCCATTCTTAAAAACAGAGTCGAAACCAATGGTATCCAGGAAAATACACAGATAAGGAAGGATAACTTCATTACAAAGATATCTCCAGTAACCTAATCCTTTTTCAATAACGGCACCGTTAAGTGGTCTGCAGAACAGAATAGCTGGACACCTCAATGAAGTTAGGTCCTCTTTACCAATGAGAGACGTTTCTGTTGGACAAATGATTCTCGCACCCAACTAATATTGAAAGAGGTAAAGAAAACTTTTTCATCGCACTGACACTAAAGAATTAAAACGTTGAGGTGATTCTAATGTTCTTTTACGGGGGGAGGATGGCGAATGCCTGTAGAAAACTGCATATTTTCGAAAAAGTTTCACTTACAAGAGATCGATATTGCAATAAAACTAACCATCTATATGTGAGTCTTTTCCAGGGTGCCATTGGTACCGACTTTTTTATTATGGATACCAATGAAAGTGAAGATACCCCTAGAAGGGATCGGCAAACACGCTTCTTTGGTGCAATACTATTCAAATTATGTTGGCTACTTCAAGGAGATCCCTGCTGGTTTCAATTTGCTCTTTGGAGAACACAAGACGATTGAACCAAATTATCTTGAGCAACTGGATCTCTTACCTTAAGAACTGTTAGACAATCTGGTGTTGAATATGGACAGACGGTACCACTCAGTGATTGCACTTAGGAAGAGTCGTACTCCTTACTAAAATTCTTTGATTAGTTGTTCTCCATGTTGGACAGGCAATGTTTTGTACCCACTCCTTTCTCTCAATAAAGCCCTTTTTCCTTTCATGCCGTACTGTGAGCCTTCTTTTTATAGCTACTATTCTTTCCTCACTTTTACTGTACTACATTGAACCTCTAAAATATGAATTTAATGTCTCCCTTTTAAGTTTCGTTTATTTTAAGTTTCGTGCACTAGTGTATATATATATATATATATATATATATATATATATATATATATATATATATATATATATATATATATATATATATATATATATATATATATACATATATACATATATATATATACATATATATACATATATATATATACATATATATACATATATATATACATATATAAATATATATATATATTATATATACATATATATATATATGCATATATATATACATATATACATATATATATACATATATACATATACATATATATATACATATATATATATATATATAAATATATATATATATATATTATATATATATATGTGTGTGTGTGTGTGTGAGGAAAAAAATTAGCACTATAACTTATTAAACCCTAACGCTCATTTTTCATCCTAATTCGGCGTAGAAATTTATTCAAATTGTTTAAACTAATATTTTCTGCAAGATCCCACGTGTATATCGTTAAGGCATTTAATGCCATATCAACATTTTTTAGAAGTCTATATTAGGCTGTGAGAGGATGCTCTCTTCCCCTTTTCACTTATGGTTGTCCTTTAAACACGACGCGCGTAGATGATAAAAACTAGATAATTTTGTGTGATCCAGAAAAAAAAGGATTTTGCCTCGACTGTCCGAGTTCACTATTATTCTTTGTTGCATTACTACTTTTGAGGGTTTGACATTATGATGAATGCAAATTTTAAATCTATCTTTAAGCATTTTCTACTACTTAGTATCAAAATTTCATCATCGTTACACACACACACACATACATACATACATACATACATACATACATACATGTATATATATATATATATATATATATATATATATATATATATATATATATATATATATATATATGTAAAGAAAATTCTCAGGGATTTTCAAAACTTAAATCAAGGGCTAAAATTTCCCGCGTCATTTTGCATTCCCCTTTTTAACCCCTAACCTAAATTGACCACTGGGGCTACAGTTTACGCCCTCAGAGAAGGGGCCTGACCAATTATAATCCTACATGGCCCTAGCGGACAATTTAGGAAATTTCCAAATAAAAAGGAGATACATGCTGTCGGAGACAGATTTTTCTAGAGATATTTTCCCACAGATGTTGACCCAGGTGTTACGTGCCTTGTACATAGAACTTCATATTAGCTGACCCTTCAGTTTGTACTGTCCCTGTGAGGAAGTGGGAACCCTTCCTTCAACGTTACCCTAATAAAGGTCTTTATCTGAAACGGTATCATTTTTATGGCCATGACTGCAACCACCAATCGAGAAGTCCGTCTCATTACACACACACACACACACACACACACACACACACACACATATATATATATATATATATATATATATATATATATATATATAATGTATGTATGAATGTATATATTGTGTATTTTTAATTTATATGAGACTGTTTTTACAGTTCCAAGGTATCATGTTGTGTTAACTCATCCTTTTTATATTTTCACAGTGGGATTCCCCAAATGGAACGTTTGTTTGTCTCTTATGCCCGAGTGTTTAGACAAACACGTGTGTATGGGCGTGATTATAGATATAAGTGACAACATAAATATAATTCCCTCGAGCGTTCACCTCTCCACCCGAGCGATTTTTCCTCTACGGTCGACGGGTAACCATTTTGTTAAGCGGAAAGAGACATAAAAAGAGAAAAAAAGTCGCTCGAGAAACTGACAAAAAGAATCACACTGAGAAACTGAGAGAGAGATGGTAGCGACGCGTAGCATTGGGCAAGTAATAAATATTTTGTTTTTGGCTTTCGGGAGAGAAAATTAAAAAAATAAATAAATAAATAAAAATGAAAAGCCTCCTTTTTCGCACAAATTCCTTCCGTCGCTGAGATCACGGAATCAGATGATTTTGGGGATTTCGGGTATCGTTGCGCGATTTTCTGTTCGGAGGCCTCGTCCGATATCGCGTCGACATACGCGGATACGTCGCAGCAATGCACGATCGATTCTTTCTCTGGGATCGAGATTGATATCGCAATGGAATGTTCGAATAGATTTATTGCTTTGCTGGCTCGAACGTTTTGCAGTGAACATACCATTATGTTATTTGTTTTATGGGTTAAGTATTGAAAAGCGGCTTTTATTCGGTGACAGTAGGCGGCGTGTTAAAAGGGCTGATTTTTGAATAATCTCCCGACACTTCACAGCCGTGAAAAAAGTTATCACGTTGACAAAAGATGTTCTAAAGCAACTTATTTTGGTAGAAACCCAGTTCCGGGCCGGCCGTCATGTTTTTGACTCTATTTTTGTACAAGTGATCGCCAAATTTTCGCCAAGTGATGTTTACAGTTTGTGCTTCGTTTTGTATTGTTTATACCTAATTTCAAAGCATATTTTGAACAAAAAAAGGTTTGAAATTTTGTTAAGATGAATACAAATAAAAAAAATAGATAAAAAATAAAAAATAAAAAATACAGCAAAGTTTGCCATAAAACTGGGTTCTAGAATTTGGCGACATCGCTCGCGCTTGGCTTGCTTACTGAATTTGGTTCGGCGGGTCCTCCGAACTTTGATACGGGTATAGCCTTATTTTATATGTGCTATAAATCTACTTCAACTAAACCTCAATTAATATTTTTGCCAGCTTATTACTTAAAAGTGATTAAAAAATCATTTTGTGAGTTGATATACGTTTAATGGTATCCCAGATTATGTAGAAAATGTAATTTATTCAAAATTACCTTATTAAGTAAAAGTCAATGCGTTTACATAATCAATTTTTTATTTAGAAAGATATATAGCTAAATAGTATCACTTAAGAAGAATCATATACAGGGTGTCCCAAAACGACTGCATAAGCTCTGCACAGCCAGATTCATCGTTGGGAGTACATATAAATTGCCCAAAGAAGCATTCCTGTACGATCCATAGTTTAACCCCTTCCGGTAAAATGACGAGTCTAGCTCGTCACTGGTTTTTCATTCCATCCCGCACAATGACGAACTACACTCGTCATGCGACTAAAGTTACTGATAAATATGATAATTAATTTAGTTTAAAATTTCTAGTGTACTGAATTTGGCAACACTTTTATCACTTGTGAAAATCACAAGTCACTATTGCATATTGTTTACTTAAAGTTTCTTGGTACAAGTCATTGCCAAATTAATGAGTCAGAATAAAAGAAAACCTACTAAGAAATGCCGTGTGTGTTACAAGAATCAAATTAAAAGTGAGACTACTTGGCGGTGTAAACAATTAAGAATTCCTTTGCACTTTGTTTTGAAAAGTACCACTAGCTTGAAGACTATTATCTGTATACCTTATTAATGTTTTGCTTTGATATTTTCTTAATTATACCTTTTCTGATATTATTTAACACTATGTAAAAAGTGGATTTTAATTAAGAATATGTAAGAATTATAAAATAAAACAAGTTTTTTAAATAAAAAAATAAATGGTTACTCCGTGCACAGTTTTTCATTATTAAATCGTACCAGACGGGGTTAAGAGAAAAATACGAAAAACAAAGTATGACGTTACTGCCGGTGCACGAAAAAAAACACTTTCTTGCGCATTTCTGTGTTCCTGTACGTGGTTGGCTGGATATGGAATACACCGGCCGCTGGATCGGATGTGGGGGTCCGGTTCTATGACCGCCACGTACACCAGATCTTACACCGTTGGATTTTTTCTTATGGGGTTTCCTATGATTTTTCCCTCAAGGAACTGGTGTATCGAGACTTAGTGGCAACACCAGTGGACTTAGTTGTTCGTCTGCATGCTGCTTGTACTTCGGTGAACCCCGCGATGCTGCAACGTGTGATGACAGCCATTCCAAGGTGTGCTCAAGCCTACCTCGACATGCACGGCGGACACTTTGAACATCTGCTTTAAGCTGTGTTCAAATTGTGTGCATATACTGCTGTTGATATGTTCAATAAAGTGTTTTTTCTTTGTACTGGCAATAACGTCATACTTTGTTTTTCGTATTTTTCTCGTAAACTATGGATCGCACAGGAATACTTCTTTGGGCAGTTTTTATGTACTCCCAACGAGGAATCTAGTTTTACAGAATTTATGCGATCGTTTTGGGGCACCCTGTATAACAAAGAAAATCAACAAAATAAAAAAAAATAAGAAACATTTTTTGTCATCAAAACCCCAGTAAATACCGTTCTTATTTATAGTAAATGCATCAAAAATTTAAATAATTTTGATAAAAGTAAGATAATTAAAACTTGCATCGTAAGTCGTACCATGACATGTAAAATCATAGTATTGGAACATTCCATCATGACACTATTTTAGCTAAATAGCTTAATTACTACAGAATGAATCTCCAAACAAAATATGCACCAAAAAATCCTCTACTTATTGCATAATATACGCAGAAAATTATAGAAAAAGCAAAGCAAAAATGTTTTAGCTGAGCATGTATAAATGGCGACATTTTTTGTTGATGACCAATTGAAAACAACGTAACTGACTTAATAGAACACCACAATGTCGCCAGTGGCCTTGGTTTTGGAGATTAATTTAAAATGTTTACAGATGTACAATTTAGGCAGTGGTACGTCTTAAGCAACTTTTCCTTATTTTTAACATTGTTATAAATATCATTTCCTGAAATTATTAGTAATAAAGAGGTGAACGTCTAAAACAAGACAAAATAAAGCATCTTTCTACAATCACTCCTTTAGCAAATTTGAGACAACATTTTTTCAATTTTCAACTACTAACCAGGTCCGTGTCGTATTATGATGCAAAAAAGTGGCAGAGACATCAGGTGAAGTCACCGTGGGTCGGAAGGTGACGTCAAAACCAGCGATTTCAAAAGGCTTAAGGATCCATATTTAGAAGACTTGGATCATGCTAGAAAAATGTACAGCTCAGTCCTGCTACTAACTGTTACCGAGAACTCATTTGAGACTAATTTAAATTTTGATCCTAGAAATATCACTAAAAAATATCACTGAGAAAAAAATCTGGTGAAAAATTATTTTAAATTTTTTTAACTACTTTGGATTATAAATGGAAAGTTTGCAATGGAACTGTATTGTAAATGGAATTTGTAACTGAAGACGCACGTAGATTCAGGTTTGCATAAAGATTTATGTCTTCTGCTATACCATTATATTCTTTATTTCGTCAAGTTCTGAAGTCAAACATAGATAATATGGCAATTAGTCAAGAATTTTTCACGATATTAAGAGTATAGAGCAATATATCAAGAAATGTTTTTAAAGTCTAAATTCTACAGTACGTTAGCATCTTATTCTTTCATTAGAAAACCAGACCAATATTAAAATCTTGACTATATATAGTTATCAAATTAACAATTTTTAAGCATTTGTCGCGCATCTTTTACATGTTTTTCTTCGTAATTTAAAAAGAGTCAATAAATTTTTTTTTCCTTTAGAATAACTCACTACTACAAAAGCTTCAAATGTGCTAGAAGATTTGAAAAAAACTACAGTTGAACAAATCACTGGAAAATTACCTTCAATTATAAAGTTGCAGAGAAAATTATTTTTGACAAGCTTAAGATTAATTTGTTGATGAATTGTGAAGAATAAGTTTGAACTTTTAATTGTGAGAGGACTCTTTAGATCAGGAGTGACGGATGGTCGAAGAGAGGACGTGCTGATATTCTATACCGGAGATCATGGTCCAATTAGCTTTCGTGTTGCAAAAATTTCATCGTAGTGCTTCAAATGAAACTGGAACTAACTGTAAATTGAAGTCAATTTTTAACAGCTACAGAGAGTCTGGTACTATTATCCACCGTAGCCATTCGTGGTACCAAAAGTATATAAAATAATGTTCTGAAAAATAGATCGGTTATCCGTATTTACATGATTAAAGATAGAGGTTAAATTAATTTCTTAAAATCACGATAAATAATTAATGTAATTTCTGTCTAAAAATGAAAAATATGTCACTCAGTAGTTATATAGATAATACTCTTAAAAAATTTGCAACCATTATACATAAATGTTTGAACTATTAAAACTTTACACTCTTATTATCTGACTAAATCTGTACAGTCTGAAGGTGGTTGATGGTTGATGGTTGATGGTTAGAAGCACTACGATCTACTTTTTGCCACACAAGGGCTAATGTACAGACTGAAGAAACCAAATATTTGCATTGTGTCTTTAGTACGTTTTTCACTTATATACATATCTGTAATTTGCTATTATTGTGTTGTATTTTGAAAAGCTATTTCGTATTTAATACAGATTATAACTTGGAATTATTTTGTTTTATTTCATATCATTCCACCAATTAATAACTGGCCACAAATGTCCGTCTTACTCGTAGAACTATATAGTAATTGCTTTTATAATTTGCAATTTACTGAGCCTATCCCAACAGCAATTACTTTCATAACTATTTATGACTAAATGCATATCTTATTCGTTCGTCTATTATTTATATAATATCAATTCCTACTTAAAATGCATTCTTTTACTTCAGCCCTTTCATTTCGATTTAACTTTTATATCCTTTCACTTATATTTCACTTGGATTCTTTCACTTATATATCCTCCCAAATCTCTAAGCCTAATATAACTTTCAGTTGAAAATACCATTCTGAGAAAGTGAATAAACTCGTAGTAAATGACAGAAATCGTTAACGTCCAAAACCCTTTCTTTCTCAAAACAATTGCCTTACTTTTCTTAGTTTTCGGTTTGAAGGTAATTCTCTCCATCTCTTTTCTTTACATTTCTGAAATTTATCTATTCGTTTCAACTTGACATGACGTGATTTCATTCATCTCTCTTGATAGAGTGTCACCGAAGTATTCAAGGTCATTATTAAAAGCGGAATGAAAGCATTTTACATACACTATAATAAGTTTTTTATTAAACTGTATTAGGTTTTAATTTTGAATAATATGGTAACTTGGTATATCGCTCTTATAGGGTTTGATTTGAAACGGTCTTCCAGGACGTACTACTTAAAGCCACTTTCGAATATCAATGCATGCAATGGCATTCATTTCATCCACGTATACGAAAGAATGCTCAATCCTCTACATACATTTTCGAAAGTGTATTTCAATAAGTTATATATAGGGAACAAAAACATTTTCGCGAACAGACTTGTACTGTTTCCCTTTCGTTTTCTTCCTTTTCACGCATAATTATTATTTTTGCTATTTTTCAAGAATATAGAATTTTTTTTTAATTCGTGCTTCCTATTTATCTTAACATTTAATATTACTTTAGTTCAAAATTGTTTCATAAACAGTATTCGTTAAATTTATATACGTATTTAATGAATAAAGAAATTTGCTGTATTTAAAGTAGACAAAAAATCTTGTTTTTATAGTTTATATATATTAATGAAAGTTTCAGTTTTACCTGTAAACTTAATTTATTAATTAAAAATTGAAAAGCAGCACAATAGTGTCTTCATATTTTCATACGCAGAAACAATTACTACTCACTTATAGAGAGATTTATCCTTTCCCCTGGTGTGTGATTTTCTGTATATATATATATAATATAATATAGTATATATGTGTATATATATATATTTATATATATACATATATATATAATATGTATATATATATATATATATATATATATATATGTATATGTATATGTGTGTATTTATGTATATGTATATATATACATATATGTGTGTATATGTATATGTATATATATATACATATATGTGTGTGTATGTATGTATATATATATATATGTATATATATGTATATATATGTATGTAATGTATGTATATATATTATATATATATATGTGTATATGTATATATATGTGTATATATATATGTATGTATGTATATAATATGTATGTATATATATATATATATATGTATATATATGTATATATATGTATATATATAATGGTGTGTGTGTGTGTGTGTGTGTCTGTATATATATAAACATGTACGTATGTATATATGTATGTCTGTATCTATATCTACTATGTGTATATACATGCATATATATATGACTGTACGTGTCTTATAGAATGTATGTAATCATCATAACTTAAATTCTGTTATTTTTATACTAAACCTCAAGAACGAAGACATATTGTAAAAGAAGAAAATACAATTTTCCGGTTTAGAATCGAACACGTGGCGCCAGTGATTAGATCCGTATTTTACGCCCGAACCACTAACTCACATGTAAAGTACAAAGGAAAAGAATAACAATGGATCGGTAATTTATAGAAATTCTTTTTTAGAAAAACCGTTCAAATTTTTAGACTGAAAATACAATTTCTCAGAGATACCGGAGAATTTCTTTCTTTTCATACCTCATTTCTTAAGGTTGCTTAGCAGGAAATCTGCACCACAGAAATTATATTTATGATTGATTTTTAAATCTTGTAAAACTAATAAATAAAATTATTCTAAATTATTTTAACCCATTTCATCGTAATTTTTGTATAATGCAGCGAATGCCATGGATTTCATATTCGTTATGGAATTAGGGAATGCTGTTTAGATAACTGGTCTGTTATTAAATTCAGTCCAATGTCTTAGATTCCCAGTTATATCCGAAGATCTTCAAAAAAAGCATTTTATGCCATATCTAAAGGAGCTTTTTATGCCCCTATATTAAATGGTCAACAGTGATTAAACTAGTTAAACAAGTCCCCGATCGATTAGATCCTTTTCTTTTTCAATACACTTATTAATTAGCCGCCCAAATTGTATAGTAGGTAATATATTGTACTCTCACCGGGTGGACTTTGGTTCGATTCACGAGTAAGGCTTGGATGAATTTGTGCTGCCTTTCATGAGTCGTAGTGTTGTCTGCGTCTATGGAACTCAATGGCAAAGAAAAATTCTGAGACTTTGTAGCGGTCAATGGTAATAAAGGCAAGTGTCCTTGCACTGGAATTAATAAACATTAATTTATTACTTTTAGGTATGGGGGGTTGTGTATTGGAATGCCCATGCTGGTAAGATATTTGTAGTCATTTTGAATTGGCTGTAAGCAGTAGGCACCGGTCTCATTATCCCTAATGTAGCAAAAGTGAGCCGTAGTGCTCCAAACCAAACCATTATTTACCATATTGTTTTGTTGGTTTATATTGTGTAATATAAAATTACTAAAATCCTCGGCTTAACAGCTGCTAGGGGGACAGGGCCTAGAGTATCAATCTCCGTTTTCGAGACCAAGGGTCTTGGTGTGCAAAGCATATGTCCCGGTTAGGTGGTCAGCCTTACGAGGAAACCCTAGTGTTTAGTTCCCAAACATGCTTGGTCTTCAATTTGTCTACCCACTGAAGGGATGAAAGGCTGAGTCAATCTTGCCTAGACCATGGATCGAACCTCAGAACCTGTGTCGAACCTGTGTTGGGGGAGCACGATGCGCTACCCCAGCGCCATTGGACTTTATGTGATGCAATCAAGCAAACAAAAATCAAAACATTCCTCTGATAATTGTCAACTTTGTATTTTTATTCATACATATTAGATTAATATAATTTCTATTCGGTTATTTTCTACTATTCAGCTACAATAAGCTAATTATTATCCCTCCAAATTGATAGATTCAGCAAATAATAACTGACTTTCAGATATGATCTTCAAATACAGTACCAAAATATATGCACAAAACATGTAGCATCCTTCCATATACATAATATGTATGCTGAATTTCGAAAGTTGTGATGCTTCGTGAAACGATTTTATTCTTCATCCTCTTTTAAAGGGATTTTTTCTTGTAATCCTTAAAGCTTATACACATTTCTTTTTAAGGCACTCAGAAGAAAACATGATCATTACAACGTTTGAAAACCAAATTCTTGTTGTGACTCTTGGATTTTCAATGCTTTCGTTGAAAATAAAAGAACAGCTTAACTTTCAAATCTCATTTATTTCTAAGCGACAAGACCTTGAAAAGGAGAACTTATCCTTTCCACACTTTCTAATAAATTATCCTCGCTAGCTCTGAAAAGAAGTGAAAACTCATTGACAGAAGAGAAAAAGATTATATAAATGAATAGCTAGAATGATATGAAGTTGAAATCTAATGACGAAAGTCTTTGTCGAAAAGACAAAAGCGAATCAGAAGTTATTCGAAAAACACTTCAAGTATTTCGTAATCAACGACATTTTTATGAGATTATATGATGTGGTATTAGCGTTGATAGACACAACAATAATGCTGTGGCATTGTTGCCGTTAAACAGGTAACACGGAAATGCAAAGGAATGATTAAGTCTCGGGTAAATCTCATTCTCGCGTTTTTATTTAGTGCATTCATTTCTATGGAGAGCTCCATCATTTGCAATTCATTTTTCTGAATGACTAAACCGAAATATCGTTTAAGATGATGCAATGAATATTTTGGTTGTCATATATTTTCTCGCTGTGCAGTCATTATGACTGATCCAATTATGCTTCATCGTTTTGTTTAATCACATCCTAACTTGCAGATTAGATATTTGAGTTCTTCACTATTATACTTAGAGTAAGTATTGTTTTAAGATGCAGTGACCTTTTCGATATTGACTTATCAACGGCTATGTTTCGTAAAAATGCATCAGCTGTTTTAGGCAGAGCAGTCGCTAGAAATTATATTCGGAGGTGGACATTGTGTTTTGTAAATGATATTTCAATAAAATGGCAGGTTTTCTTATATATATATATATATATATATATATATATATATATATATATATATATATATATATATATATATATATATATTATAATGCAGTGTCATTTTAAAATATTAAAATAATTAAAAAATGATATGATGAACAAAAAATGTATAGCCTTAAATGAGTAATGTAGTAACTACACAATAAATTTAATAGTAAGATTAAGATTATTTAATAGTAAGGTTAAGATTATTTAATAATAAGGTTAAGATTATTTAATAGTAATATTAAGATTATTTAATAGTAAGATTAAGATTATTTAATAGTAAGATTAACATTGAAAAGATATAAACTATACATGGTATTAAATTCTAATGTTTAAAACAGAAGTAAAACCAAAGAAAAAGAAGAATTTTAAAAGAAAATGAAACTGTTCAAATTTCTACCTGTATACTATAAAATATGATCTTTTCGAAATTTTCGCCAAGATTTTTTCGCAACTTCTTCCGATTGAACAACAATATTGTGATGAGTTGTCAAGAGTGCTGTTCAATCTGCTCTTAGTTGTCGAATATAATTTGCCCTAACTGTTTAACTCAATTTCACTGTTCTAAGCACAATGTTGTCTGTGCACAGCTAGGCAGATGACACCCACACACACATGGTCCATTTTCTTTCCACGAAACGGTTTTTAAGAATTTCGGAAGGCTATCAGTCACCTAAATCCCCCCTTGCCTACGGCCTTGGTATTAGGTGAAGCTGATCGTTGTTACACAAATTTAAATAAATAGAAGGTTACTAAGTCTTAAACAGAAGTATGAACAGTGTATTTTTCATTCAAAACATTCATCACAAAAATGTATTTCATTCATCACAAAAATGAAAAGGGAACTCGGGTACATTTATTGAGAGACACAAATAATCCTTCAAAGAACAGTATGTGGCTCGCGAGCCACAAGTTGGCCACCCCTGCGCTAGGAGAACATTAGATAAACTCTTGAAAAAATTAGAAGTTATTAAACTTATCTAATGTTCTCCTAGCGCAGGGGTGGGCAACATGTGGCTCACGAGCCACATACTGTTCTTTGAAGGATTATTTGTAGCTCTCCATAAATGCACCCGAGTTCCCTTTTCATTTTTGTGTTATTATATTTTTAAAAATTATTACAGCTGATGGAGCTCCGGCAATGCTCGATAAAAAAAGTCGGTCTTATTGGGATTTTAAGAGATGATTCTCAAATTCCACAATTCATACCGATTCACTACATAATTCACCGAGAACGTCTCGCTGCAAAACATTTCAAATATCTTGATGTTATGAAAACTGTGTAACACATTGTAAATTACATTCGCACTAAAGCAAAAAATCATCGACAATTCAAAATTTTCCTTGAAAAATAAAAGGACGGAGAAATTCCAAATGACATTCAATAAATATAATTTCTTTTAAAAAAATTTAATACCTTTTCTGCATACATTTTAAATACTTATTTAATTGAGGCTTGCGAAAAATTTCGAGTTTTGAAAAATGGTTCGGACAATCAAGGAGCTTGGCCACCCCTGTCCTAGAGCAACAAGGGCTAAATTCCACCCTTCCCAGTGTGACTCGCATTCTTGTGTTGTAAATTCCTCTATTTGCGATACTATGGTAGATATATCAACAATTTATGAAATAACACTCGATAAAAATGCTGCCACGGTACCAAAATTATTAAAAATGAAAACGAATTGCAAATGCAGGACAGATATACTTCGATAATTGCGTTTTTGAAACGCCTACCAGAATCAAAACATCGATGCTTGAATAAAGTGCCATCGGATTTTATCTTTTGATATAACTTATTGGTGTGAATCTTTATAATCCACGATGCATTTCTTAAAATGGAAATATCATTCCCAATTGATTATCATATTGTTGAGCTTCTCACAGGTGTAAAATAATTGTGCCAAAGTTCAAAAGTTTGAACAAAGATCTAACTTAAACATTTTCTTTTCATCAATACAATTTAACCAATAAAGTTTTATATCAATTATTTTTCAAAAATTTACTTTTAATTATAATATATCTTACTGCGTATTTTTACAGAACTTAATACCTGTGTACCATTTTAATTAAATTAAAAATAAATTTATGTATTCAGGGCTATGTAAATGTGGTGTGGCTGTTGGTGAAGTATATGAAAGAGAAAAGCGGCTTTATTTGACCTAGAGAGTGCACATGGTTGTTTTATGCTTTTCAAAAAAAAAAATTTTTTTTTTTTTTTAGAAATTTCCAAAGTTTAATTGAGAAATTTAGCTGTAATTAAAAGCACGATAGTTCATCATTTTGAAAAAAAAATATTGATTAAAGTTTCAGGGTTTTTTTTTTTTTTTTTTTTTTTTTTTTTTTTTTTTTTTTTTTTTTTTTTTTTTTTTTTTCAACTCTTGGTGGTAAACAGCCTTCTCTAAGGGTTAGGCTTTGAGATATTTACCACGAAACAGTTCACTCCGCAACAGTAAAACATACAAACAAAAAAAAAGAAAAAATAGAATATAGTCATGAGTTATCATTTAAAAATGTCCGTAGTTTAAATAATTGAAACGAAACCCTGAAGGAAGGTACTATTTTGCTTGCCGTTAATGTTATAGTAAGAGAAAAAGATTCAAACTAACTGGTGATGTTTATTGGGTTCCAAGATAATATTAAGAACAAGTTGTTTTACATAATTAAACTTGGAGAGAGATGGGGGTCTCCAAGCATGGGCCCAGTCCCGGAAGTGATATGAAACAAACACTTGACTGCACAGATATTTGAATTTGTGCTATTATGTACTAAAGAGCGTTACAAACATCTTTAATAACATTTGCATTTAACACTAAACATACCAACACTTAATACCTATTTCTACCATAGCCGGTCAAATGACCGGACTTTATTTTTTCTGATTATAAATGTATGAAATGTGAAAATTGGAAGGTAATAGACAAATAAACTTTATTATAATCAAACAAAATTGTATATTGTCACTTTTTATGTATAATAAACACAAAGAATAAGAATTTTTAATTCTTTTCCCATCGCATTTTTTACATAAACCTTATGGGGCATTTGACCCGTTATATGGTATGTTAAAGGTATGGTGTGTTAAAAGTATCGAGAGAAAGGAACATAAATTGACAACAAAAAGAAAACTTTCTTGCAATGAGAAATCATTTATAGAAAGTCAAGCTATTATTACTTGAGCTTTAAAAACGAAATTAATATTTTACAATTTCATAAAAAATATTTACAATACAAAAAAAGACTTGACCATTTAGCTGGTGCAAGTGATTAGTTCACAGTTTTCAATCATCCAGGAGATTAGTTTCTGTGCCTTACTGCGCAGGACTTTTTTTGTGAAGTTTCAGTTTAAAGAAGTTGTGTATATCACAAGAATAAATATGTGGCTCTTTAAAAGCCTATAGAATCGAAATAATCTCATGCGTACACACCTCTACCCTAGTACTACAGACATCATTTACGTTCAACAAAGTTCATCCGCAATGCTTCTTCAGCAAGGTATTGGTTGTTGCACACGAGGAATTCATAGAGAACAATGAAACTGAAATCTACTCTTCTGAAGTCATCGAATGATGGTATAAATGACAACTAGTTTTAAACTAACCTCTATATTGTTCTCCTGGCCTCGAAGATCCTAGAAGCGATTGTTTCAGTGGGCGAATCATATGACACCTTTCGCATTCGTCTTAAAAGACAATCGAAAGTAACGCTCTGATGCCAAAAGAAGGCCTCTTCTACAAAATTCGAAACTGTTATCGAATTATGCGTTCTGCTGTGAATACTCACATTCAGATATAAAAACTATCTGGTAATATTAGCAAGTTTACAAAGAGATTTGAAGGACATTATAAGATGCACAGTTTTATAAATTTAGAGCTTGTAATTTTATCTTCAGTTTAATCTGTGTTGCTTTTGTTATTTACCATAATTTCTTGAAATACAGCTTTTAATGCTTAATCATTTTCCAAAACTGTCCTTCATCTTAATTCTATTCATTGTTAAAGGTCCGTCAACTATTTATCTTAACTTCTTTCAACATTAAAAATTTTACAAACGCTTTACTGTATTATCTGTCATTACTGCATCATGTAAAAAAGTAAGATTTATTTGTGTATTTTTAGACTTATTAGCAATCTATGACACTGAAAACATAAAAGTATAAACAATAAGTAATGATATTAGTGATAAGTTAAATCAGCTTCACACTCAGGAAAACTTTAATGACTTATTAGATGACTTTGTTTATAATTTTAATATTCTTATAGAATTTTAATTCTTCTCATTACAGTATTAAAATTAAGAAAAACACATCAATAAAGTAAAGAGAAAGCAAATAATATTATCATTCACTATTCGTGGGTTTAACTATTACTAGATGTATAGTTCTAATAAAATTCAGTAATTCTTCCTAATGCATTTATGTTTGATGAATATACGGCATGAAATAAAATGTCAACTTATTAATTGCATAAAAATAATAAGGGGAGATCTTTATTATTATATTTGTGCATCTAATGCATCCGCCTTTTATTTTGTTTATTATTTCTAAAGTGGTTTATTGTTATAATAAACATATAATAACTCTATAACTTTTTGTTATTTAATAACAAAGTTTTCTTTTCAACGACCTTACAAGTAAAGTATATCAACAAACTTATTTACTAATGTTTTTATAGTACACATAAGCTAAAAACCTTTTATTCTGATCCCTGAAATTCAACTTTCTACCTAGTTACAAGGCGTTTTGAAACAGATTTTTGAAGAGATGAATAACGATGAATCTGAAGAAGCACAATTTAATGAACACTTTGATTCTTTATAATTTTGCTATCAACATTAATGCTCATTCACGTCGTTAAATCTATTTTTTTCTACAGAAATATATCAAAGACGATTGTCATTAACACAATGTATGCGGGACACGTACTAGTAAGTTTTATGACGATTGATACTTGAGAGCGGGTCACGTACTAGTACGGGTTAGAGTAACAACATGGATTGTTTGTGGGTACAAAAGTAATTGTATATACAGGAAAACGAAGCCGAATGTTCTTGTCTACTACATAGATTCTGGAAAAATTTAGACAAATAAAAACTAGTTTTTACATCAGTCGATGCGGAACCACAGAAAAAGAAAAAAATTAAAACTATATACTACTATTTCTATTTGATTTTTCATACTTACGATACTATTATAAATTTATCCACTAAAAAATATATTTTTTGTTTACAAAAATCTTATGGTTGTTATTTATATATTTCTATTTATATATTTGTTTATATATTTCAATATAAAATACGAAAAGTTGTTAAAAAATTAAATAATTTTCGATTTATTGAGATTTAACTGAATAACTAAATTTACGAGCAAAACGACCGCTCCCGATACAATGCCGCTGCGAAATGTACCCGTATACAATATGTTAAGTGTCAAATCAAAAGTCACTGTCAAATCAAAGTCACTGTCAAATACTTTTAAATTTTCAGTCTGGATAATTTTTGTTTAGTCTTCCATAAATATTTTAAAGAGTATGATATCACAATATATTCGATCATTTTCAACAGTAATTCTTAAGTATATGAGTTTCAACATATTTCTAAGGTTCTGTTAATCATTTTTGTAGTTTCTTCAAGCTCTTCTGATGATGTAAGTCAGAATAAGAAATGATTAAATTTTTAGTTTAAATATTGTATAGCTTTATATAAATGACTAAATTCAATCTGAAATACCCTCTGACATTTCTAGCAGTTCTTATTTGTTTTTCCGTAAGTATTTTACAGGGTGTACCACAATAAATTCGATTTATTGTCAACAACGATTCCCATGTAGACTTTCTATAACTCATGCAACAAACGTTTCTAAGTTCTGTTAGCCATTTCTATACTCTCCTCAAGCTTCTTGTGAGGATATATGAGAAAAAAAAAGTAAATTTTTTGGCTTAAATCTTTCATCCCTTTATACAAACAACTATATTTTACTTTGAAATACCATGGCAAGTCAACTAATTTTTTTTTGTAATTTTATTTGGTATTTTACAGAACATCAGCATAAATTCAATTAATTCTTAACATTGATTCCCAAGTTCATAATGTTAAATAACACATTCATCAAATGTTTCTTAAGTTCTGTTAATCATTTCTGTACTTTCTCCAAGATTCATATGAGGATATTTACGAGAATAAGAAGTGAATGAATTTTTTATTTTAAATTTATCTCTGTATTTAAATAACTATTTTACTTTGAAATATCTTCCTATAAGTCTAACAATTTATATTTGTTTGTTTAATTGTAATTGGTTTAATTATTTTACAGAGGAATATCACAATAACTTCGATTTATTTTCAACAATGATTTCCAAGTATATGATTTATTAAAAATCATTCCTCAAGTGTTTCTAAAATTGTGGTAACCATTTCTATACTCCCCTCAAGCGTCTTGTGAGGATATAAATGAAAAAAAGAAGTAAATTTTTTGGTTTAAATCTTGCATCCCTTTATATGAACAACTATATTTTACTTTGAAATATCATGGCAAGTCAAAAAAGTTTATTTGCTTTTATAAGTATTTTACAAAGGATATCACTATAAATTCAATTTATTCTCAACAGCAATTCTCAGGTATATAATGTTAAATAACAGATTCATCAAATGTTTCTCAAGTTCTGTTAATCATTTGTATACTTTCTCCAAGATTCGTATGAGGATATTTACGAGAATAAAAAGTGAATGAATTTTTTATCTTAAATTTATCTCTGTAGATAAAAAACTATATTTTACTTTGAAATATCTTCCTATAAGTCTAACAGTTTCTATTTGTTTATTTAATTGTAATTGGTTTAATTATTTTACGGAGAATATAACAATAAATTCTATTTATTTTCAACAATTATTTTCAAGTATATGAGGTTAAATAACTCAATCCTCAGATCTTTCTAAAGTTCTTTTAACCATTTCTATATTCTCCTCAAACTTCATGAGATAATAAGAAGAGAGTAAATTTTCAGTTTAACCCTTTGCACTCCGTTGTCGCCGTATTTGCGACATTAAAATGCTAACATTAAATCCACTGTTTCTTTATCATATGTTTCTTTATAAAATAGCTAAGAATTAAATGTTTTGTTTTATTGCAACGACTCCATTTTTCTTTTACATCACAGGTATGTATTTGTAACTAATATAGTGCTGGGGTTATTGGTATCTCTATATGTTACAAGGCTGGAGTGCAAAAGGTTTAAATCTTGCATGTCTTTATATAAATAGCTAAAACACTTTAAAATATCTCTTGGCTAATAAGTCTAATAGTTTTTACTTGTTCGTGCATAAGTATTA
>CM063508.1:153443969-153456469 GCA_032207245.1 Pardosa pseudoannulata
TGTATCTATCACCTAGCGATGAACAGTAGTTAACAGCACGCTATAGGGAAAAGATTGTTACAGTCGTAAAATGTTCCGTTTGGTAGTTTAGTGAACTTTAAATGAGTTGGTAACGAGACAGGTGCCAGACTCTTGAGAGTGATGACTCGATAAGTCGAAAAAATGCAACTTTAGCCACGACAAAATATTGAATTCTGCAATTAGTTTGGGGAAAAAAGAGACAAATTTATTGAACCTTATTAACTGGAATGCAACCGTGATTAGCGTCAAAAATTTGCTTTTTCTTGCTTATAATGAGGAACAGAGGTTATATTAGAAATACAAGAATAGCATTAAATTATTAAAAGAAAGGAAATTCATCAATAAGTGAAATTTACGTCACAGTAGGTGACGTAAGGGACAAATTTCTATAATTGAATAACGCTTCATTTGGTAGTTTAATGTACTTTAAATGAATTGGTAACAAAACAGGGGCCAGACCATTGAGAGTTATTACTCGATACATCTAGAAAATGCAACTTAAACCATGACAAAATATTGAATTCTGCAATTAGTTTAGGGAAATGTGAGAGAAATTTATTGAAGCTTACTTAAACGGAATACATCCGTGAAAAAGTGTTTTGCATTTGCTTGCGTATAATGAGGTACAGAGGTTATATTAAAAATAGAAGAATTGCATCAAATTAATAAAAAAAAGGAAATTCATCGATAAGTTAAATTCATATCACAATAGGCGACGTAAAGGGAAAATTTCTATAGTCGGAAAACGTTCCATTTGGTAATTTAGTGAACTTTAAATGAGTTGGTAACGAGACAGGTGCCAGACTCTTGAGAGTTATGACTCGATACATTTAGAAAATGCAACTTAAACCATGACAAAATATTGAATTCTGCAATTAATTTAGGGAAAGAAGGGAGAAATTTATTGAAGTTTACTTAAACGAAATACATCCTTGAAGAGTGCCAAAAATTTGTATTTGCTTCCGTATAATAAGAAGGTTTTATTTGGTTTGGAGAACTAAGGTCTACCTTTTTGCAACACAAGGTAAAATAAGAGGGAGATGATAGATTTAGAAATAGAAGCATTAAATTATTAAATGAAAGGAAAATTCTTCGATAAGTTAAAGGATCGTCATAAGTCGCATACTATGACTACAAGAAATGATTTTTACAGTAACAGTTTGATTGAATTGAATAAAAAAGGTTGTTACGGGACAATATTCCGTTTGGTAGTTTAGATAACTTTAAATACAGACAATCAACTTTGGTAACGAGACAGGTGCCAGACTGTTAAGATTTATGACGTCGAAAAAATGCAACTTAAGCCACGACAAAATATTGAATTCTGCAATTAGTTTTAGAGAATGAAGATAGAGATTTGTTAAATCTTACTTAACCCGAATGCATCCGTGATAAGTGCTATAAATTTGTATTTGCTTGCTTATAATGAGGGACAGAGGTTATATTAGAAATAGCAGAATAGCAGTAAATTATTAAATGAAAGGAAATTCATCGATAAGAAAAAATTCACGCCACAATAGGCGACGGAAAGGGAAAAATTTCTGTAATCGGAAAACGTTCATTTTGGTAGTTTAGTGTACTTTAAATGAGCTGGTAACGAAATGCGTGTCAGCACCTTCTGAATTATGACTCGATACGTCTAGAAAATGAAACTTAAAGCATGACAAAATATTGAATTCTACAATTATTTTAGGAAAGAAGAGGGAAATTTATATTGAAACTTACTTAAACGTAATGCATCCATGAAAAAGTGCCAAAAATTTGAGTTTGCTTGCGTATAATAAGGGTCAGAGGTTATATTAGAAATATAAGTATAACATCAAATTGTTTTTTAAAAAGTAAATACATTGATAAGTTAAATTCATGTCACAATAGGTGATGTAAAGGGCAAGTTTCTATAGTAGGAAAATGTTCCTTTTGGTAATTTAGTGTACCTTAAATGAGTTTGATAATGAAACAGGGGATAGAGTCTTGAGAGTTATGACTCGATACATCTAGAAAATGCAACTTAAACCATGACAAAATATTGAATTCTGCAATTAATTTAGGGAAATGTGAGAGAAATTGAGCCTTACATAACCGGAATGCATCCGTGATAAGCACCAAAAATTCATATTAGATTGCGTATAATGAGGAACATAGGTTATATTAGAAATAGAAGAATAGCATCAAATTATTAAAAGAAAGGATATTCATCGTTAAGTTAAATTCAACGTCACAATAGGTGACGTAAAGGGCACATTTCTATAATCCGAAAACGCTTCGTTTGGTACTTTAGTGTACTTTAAATGACTTGGTAACAAAACAGGGGCCAGACTCTTGAGAGTGATGACACTATACGTCTAGAAAAGGCAACTTAACCTATGACAAAATATTGAATTCTGCAATTAGTTTAGGGAAATGTGAGAGAAATTTATTGAAACTTTCTTAAACGTAATACATCTGTGAAAAGTGGTAAAGATTTGCATTTGCTTGCGTATAATGAGGTACAGAGGTTATATTAAAAATAGAAGAATTGCATCAAATTAATAAAAAAAAGGAAATTCATCGATAAGTTAAATTCATATCACAATAGGCGGTGCAAAAGAAAAATTTCTGTCTGAAAACTTTCCATTTGGTAGTTTAGTGACCTTTAAATGAGTTGGTAATGAGATAGGTGCCAGACTCTTGAGAATTTTGACTCGATGCGTTAAGAAAATGCAACATACACCATGACAAAATATTGAATTCTGCAATTAGTGTAGGGAAAGGTGAGAGAAATTTATTGAACCGCACTTAAACGGAATACATTCATGAAAAGTGCCAAAAATTTGTATTTGATTGTGTATAATAAGAGGGTTTGGTTTGGTTTAGACCTTTAAAGTCTACTTTTTCGCAACACGATGTATAATAAAAGGAAGATGATAGATTAGAAATAGAAGCATTAAATCATTAAATGAAAGGAAAATTCTTCGATAAGTTAAAGGATTCGTCATAAGTAGCATACTATGACTACAAGAAATGATTACAGTAGCAGTTTGATTGAATTGAAAAAAAGTTGTTACAGGAAGATGTTCCGTTGGTAGTTTAGAGAACTTTAAATACAGGTAATCAACTTTGGTAAAGAGACAGTTGCCAGACTTTTGAGACTTATGACTTCGAAAAAATGCAACTTAAACCATGACAAAATATTGAATTCTGCAATTAATTTAGGGAAAGAAGGGAGAAATTTATTGAAGTTTACTTAAACGAAATACATCCTTGAAGAGTGCCAAAAATTTGTATTTGCTTCCGTATAATGACAGACAGAGGTTATATTAGAAATAGAATAATAGCACCAAATTATTAAAAAAAAAAGTAGTTCATCGATAAGTTAAAATCCTGTCACAATAGACGACGTAAAGGATAAAAATTGTCTAGTCGAAAAACGACCCTTTTCGTAGTTTAGTGTACTTTAAATGACTTGGTAACAAAACAGGGGCCAGACTCTTGAGAGTGATGACACTATACGTCTAGAAAAGGCAACTTAACCTATGACAAAATATTGAATTCTGCAATTAGTGTAGGGAAAGGTGAGAGAAATTTATTGAACCGCACTTAAACGGAATACATTCATGAAAAGTGCCAAAAATTTGTATTTGATTGTGTATAATAAGAGGGTTTGGTTTGGTTTAGACCTTTAAAGTCTACTTTTTTGCAACACGATGTATAATAAAAGGAAGACGATAGATTAGAAATAGAAGAATAGCATTATATTAATGAAAGGAAATTTTTCGATAAGTTACAGGCACGTCATAATATGCGACAATAGGATATGATTGTTGTAGTTGGAAAATATTCCGTTTTGTGGATTAGAGAACTTTAAATAAGTTGGTAAAGAGACAGGACTCTTGACAGTTATAACTCGATACGTCTAGAAAATGCAACTTCTAGAAAAGCGAAGACAAAATATTGAATTCTGCAATTAGATTAGGAAAGAGGAAAGAAATTTATTGAAGCTTACTTAAACGGAATACATCCGTGAAAAATGCCAAAAAATTGTGTTTTCTGGCTTATAATAAGGGACAGAGGTTATATTAGAAATAAAAGAACAGCATTAAATTTTTAAAAGAAAGGAAAATTCATCGATAAGTTATATTCACGTCATAATAGGCGAAGTAGAAGAAAAATTTCTATAGTTGGAAAATGTCTCGTTTCGTAGTTTAGTGAAATTTAAATAAGGTGTTAACAAGACAAGTGCCAGACTCTTGAAAGTTATGACTCGATAAGTCGAAAAAAATGCAACTTTAGCCACGACAAAATATTAAATTCTGCAATTAGTTGAGGGAAAAAAGAGAGAAATGTATTGAAGCTTACTGAAACGGAATTCATCTGTGATAACCGCCAAAAATTTGTATTTGCTTGTGTAGTATGAAGAGCACAAATTAAAATAGAAATAGAAAAATAGCATCAAATTATTAAAAAGAAATCCATTATTGGGTAAATTTACAGAAAGTCATAATAGGCGACATCAGGTAAAGATTGTTACATTTTAGTGAACTTTAAATGAGTTGGTAACCAGACTGGTCTGACAGTTATTTCTCGATATATCGGAAAAATTCAACTTATGTCATGATAAGATCTGGATTCTGCAATTAGTTTGGGAAAAAAAGAAAGAAATTTATTGAAGCTTACAAAAACAGAATACATCTGTGAACATCACAAAAGAAATTGTTGTTTAATTGTCATTCTTCTTTCAAAACTCCTTTGTCTTGATACCCAATAAATTAATTCGGAATATTTACCACCGGTGACTTAATAGGAACGTCTACAATGATCTCCAAAGTCGTCATCTTTTTATGAAGGCTATCTTACAATATCTAATGCGTCAAAATGATGTTGAAATAAATCACTAAATGTTTAAAAGACTCCTTTAAAAACGTTTTTTTTACGTAATTTTCATGTAAATAAATTCTGATTTAAATTTGGGATTGCTACAAACTTTAGTTTGGCACACTATAGATAATTTTTTGCACCACTAGCTCAGTTGTTTCACTGTTTGTAGCTCTAAGTTGATTGTTCATTCTTTAATACCTCCATATTAAGGTGAATATAACAAATCTTTATAAAATGTGTGAGCTTCATTATGAAATAAAATCCAATATTTATTTTATCTGATTGCAATATATCCTGAAATAACCACTTCATACTGTATCTGAATGACCTTGAAAAAAAAATACTGAAGTCAAAGAGGGAGCATTAGTCTGTTATTTCGAAACAATATCCTCTAGTTCGTTCAAAATTAATCAGATAAGCCTGGGGTTTCCATCGGATGTCCAAAAGGGATTACACCATCAAGAGAGGCTCTAACATAAACCTACCATGTTCTCTTTATAACGAAATATTTTTTTTCTCTTCAACTCTCACTTCTCTGGTAATTCTGTAAGATTCCTGTAAAATCCTCCAGTGCACTTGTGCATTAATCTCTAGTACTTTGCTTTATTTGCCAACGTTTTCATTTAGAACAATATTTAAGATTCATTTTACTACATATATTCTTAATTAAACCTTGTTGAAGACTTTCTAATGAGAGTGAAGTAATAAAATCCACTATAGAATTTCGCAAATTCTGTATAGAGAGAATTTTCTGTCATGAGTTATTCGAGTGTAACAGTATACTCCTGTTTATCAAAGTCTCTTCCATCTCAAATGTTACTGAAAATGCATGAGATAGAGACATATTCTCAACAAACCAGACAACTTATGACTCATGTATCATCCTTATAGAGAGTTATTTTTCAGGGTGTATAAGTAACAAAGTATGGCTTACAAATATTTTTAAGTGCAGGATTTATATAACCATTGATATGTCAAAAAAAAAAAAGGTTTAAAGTATGGACGATAGAAATATGAACTATATCTTTATATATACAAATATTGTTCTATTGTTGCATGACTGTATAATGTGTTGCATGGTTGCATGATATGTGTTCCACATTAGGAGCCATCTGACTATATTCTGGTTTTTTTCTTACTTCTGTTCTAGGTTTCTTTCTGTTTGAAAAATAATGGTAGTTTTCAAAAAATACTCTATCAAAGTTACAAATGGAGACATGTAACATTTTAAAATATTCTACATCTAAAATCAAATCCATATGTTGTAATATACTTACAATAAATATGAATATAAAACATAAATAATAGCTGGTTATGTTATATGGTGATCAAGTATATCAATATGTAAATAGTGTACAGAATAAATGTCTTAATCTAAATATAAGGTATCATATTTTTACTGTGTTTCACCTTTGTAAACGAACACTGGTGTTAGAATTGTAAGTACATTACAACAAATTAATTTGGTGCCGCGACCAGGATCTATAACTTCTCCTCAGGGGTCCCTCAAACTCGAAGTCAACAATTGCATCCAAATTTCCGTCACAGATGTGCAAGTACGTGCTGACCATCTTGGGAAAGTACCTCGGTACACCATATACATCGTTTTAAATTTAACACGCTGACTGTAAACTACGAGATAGCTCGTAGATTTCTTTTCTACGACGCCAACTACGAGTTATCTCGTACTATGTTTACTTTGCCATTTTTGTGCAGCTACGAATAAACTCGTAGTATATAAGTGCCAATATCGCTACATGGCTTCTAGGAAAAGAATAAAAAAATCAATGCTGGCTTGCATAAATAGAAAATTTATTAAAAAACAAACAAAATATATAATTACAAAATTTAGTTCAAATTCAAGAAATAAAATCCTATTTTATTATTTGTGGAACTTTTTACAACTATTTTCCTCACAAAGAGCTGGCTTCTCTTTACAGGTTGGACAGACATAAATTATCATTCGCATTGGATGTTGTTACTTGGGAATCATCGTCATTATCTTCAGATTCTGGATCAACTTCAGGTTCGGAGACGACTTCATCTTCACTATCACTTGAATCCTCAGAAGGTTTATAATCGCTACTATCGTTACCATCCTCGTTAAAAATCCCGTCAAATTCTGAATCACTTAGATTTGCGTGGTACTCAATTTCATTTTGAGTGGTCTTTTCTTTTCTTATTCATATTGGGTTCTTGATAATTTAATTATATCAATAATTATAAAACAAAACACTCAAGAAAGACGTAAATGTGATGTATTCGATTACAATTTCTGAGATACTACTGACGAATATGGACGCGTATCTAAATTAACTATGTTTGTTTTTGTAAATGAACTTTTTTTGCTGACTGCTTGAAATCGTGCAGTAACATTCGCCACTGGTGTGGTTATTTCATTTAACTATATAAATTATAGACTGTTTAAGATATGTATTATAGTGGTTTTGTAAAAACTCATCGGATGAAGGGATGAGTCTAAAATGAATAATGATTTAAAGTTTTTTGTAAGTAAGAAGCGGGCCATTGTTGGGAAATTAAAAAAATATATATTTCTTCCTTACAACATGACCTCATTTGTTAATGATATTTATCCGATACGTTTAACTTTCAGTCAGATTTTTTTAATCGTGACTGAAAACCATATATAAATTTCATACTGTATGTGTGTATATATATATATATGTATATGTATATATATGTATATATATATGTATATATATGTATATGTATATACATATTTAAGCCTGTTCAGCTTTGTTGGTGGGGGCACTTCTAACTTATGCTCCTGTTCAATATCTTGCCTAATTTACATATATTATTTTATGCAATAAGTCAATGTATGTATTGTCATGCAATTCATGTATTATTTTTATTAATACAATTTTAAATAAAAGCATTCGAAGTGGAAGTTGATGAAACCCGAATACTTCATCAATCCTCTGACGCTTCTTCAAATTTAGAAGTGTTGGAAAATTACATAAGACTTGACTAATTTTCCATCAACTATCACTTGAATCCTCAGAAGGTTTATAATCGCTACTATCGTTACCATCCTCGCTAAAAATCCCGTCAAATTTTGAATCACTTAGATTTGCGTGGTACTCAATTTCATTTTGAGTGGTCTTTTCTTATTCATATTGGGTTCTTGATAATTTAGTTATAACAATAATTATAAAACAAAACACTCAAGAAAGACGTAAATGTGATGCCCTCGATTACAATTTCTGATGTAGCCTCCACACTATGGCCAATTGTTTACCACTTCCTGGTGGTGACCTTGGACGATGGTTCATGGGTTGCATCCACACGCTGGGCCACTAAATGAGCCGAGCTCGTGGATTTGTCCATAGGGTCTACTGCGCACTTTAGTTGCGCATCTGCCTGCTTTTGAGCTTTGGAGAAAAACCGCCTCCGAAGTCATTGCCCACCAAGGCTATTTTATCGTCTGTCACCATCGACCACGATCAGCCATACCTTTCCAGACGGTGGTAATGGCTTGCAGTGGACCATAGTGTGGAGACGCCTCGAGATACTACTGACGAATATGGACGCGTATCTATGAAGCGACAGGTGGAAGCGTGTCTGTGTGTGTCTGCGAGCGAATTAACTCGTAGTTGGCTTCCTCGAAGAGATTTCTATTACAGAAGATTACGAGATAATTCGTAAGACATTTAAAAAAACACATTTTTACGCTGTTTGATGATAATTATCCACTAGAATTAGAGTTTTTAATAATATAATGTGATTAAATCAAATTGTCATTTTAGGACAGATTTCTGAAAATTGTTAACACGTGGCATTCAACGTGTTAAAAATTATTTTATTGGACAAACTTAAGTTTACCCAATATAAGAAAAAAGATTTTTGCAAATCATGGAATGAGTTCTTCATTTAACAGGTCAAACTTATATTCCGCTACTGTCTGAATTATTGCAGTTTAACGTTGATTTCAAAATATCGGTTTATGGAAGAAACCAATTCAAAACATCATCTACATCATGAACCAGTATTGAAATGTATTCATTGTCTACCTATTGAACGAATTTTAATCACCTTAAAAAGCTAGTGACCTCTTATTTAAATGCAGCACTACGTTTTCACATAATTGTTAACACGCAGAATTCAACGTGTTAAAAATTATTTTATTAGACAAACTGAAGTTTACCCAATATAAGAAAAAAGATTTTTGCAAATTATGGAATGAATTCTTATTTAACCAGTCAAACTTATATTCCTCTACTATCTGAATTATTGCAGATTAACGTTGATTTCAAATTATCGGTTTATGGAAGAAACCAATTCAAAACATCACCTACTTCATGAACCAGTATTGAAATGTATTCACTGTCTACCTATTGAACGAATTTTAATCACCTTAAAAAGCTAGTGACCTCTTATTTAAACGCAGCACTGCGTTTTCACATAATTTAAAGAATTCAGACCACACAGGTGAAATCACACGAATATAGAAGAAAAAAAAGAGACGAATGAAGTAATAATCGTCTTTATCGATGCAGACGGGTAATTGCTAATTGTTGGTATTTTCAACATTCCGTACTCTTGCAATTGCGCAAATGGGTAAAAGTTTTGCAGAGCTTATCTCCGAACTGCATGTTAAAAAGGCTTTTCGAGAGTTCGTCGCTCGTTCATTAATGGCTGATGCTTCTTTTTGCGCACGGTTGGTTTCGCCGCCGCATGGGAAATCGGAAGGAGTTTTTCCAGATTATCTACCGCCAGAGATCTCTCATTTATGGAACAGTAGTTACGGCGAATGTTGGTGGAGAAATTTAAACAAGTGACTCACTTTCACTAGACATTTTGCTTGGGAAGTTTGCCGACTCGGAGGATTTCACTAAATATTAGAAACCCTTAAAAATTTTTACTTTCGTTACAGATTTTTCTACTCTCATTAACATGATATAGTTAACAATTTAGAGGAACTGCAGGAAAACTATCTGTGGCGATACTGTAGGGGTAAATATTAGGGCATTTATAAATCCCTCCGGGGTTTTAAAACACTATAGTTAAAAAGATTTAGATAGATATAGCAAAACGATCCTTGCTTTAAATACGGAAACAATTCAAGTTTTTATAATAGCTGTTGTCAATAGATGGCAAGATGTTTAATCGTTTTATACTGGTTTGGATTGGGTGAACTTCCAAAGATGACGCACCTCTTTTTCCATGGGCTGTTGCACTCACCGCATTTAACAGTGTTACTTTTCTTATGGGTCTGTGTAAAAGGTCTTGTTTTCTTACTTCCTTTGTCCCTTGATTTGACAGAACTGCATAAAAAGATCACTTGAGCAGAGAATATTGTTGATAGTACCATGCTGAATAGAGTTTAGGAAGAACTGCACTATCACATTGATGTATGTTGTGTACCCAAAGGTTCATTTATAAAAAACCTGTAAATAAGGGCTGTAAATAAAACTTTAGTTTCTGTATTTAGTGCAGAGTTCTAATGTTCCTTTTTTTGCTGTATTTTTCTTAATTTTGTTAAAGCGGCTCTATAAAAACCTTGGAGAGAATTCTGAATAGAGCTTTATTGATATAGAAGGTTATTGTTATTAATAATTTGGTCATTTGAGCATCCAGTGTTCATATGTCGTGTAGTCCTCGTTTATATTTGAGTATTAACCTGTGATCAAATGTATAGTGGTATTTATTTTGATTACGTTGTGTAAAAGTATTTTAGTACTAAATTTAACCACAGGTTCTAAGAAACTGCAGACATAAGATATGAAAATAGACTAAAAGCTAAATTAAAAGCATCTGAAACCAGCTTAAAATAAAAAAGTAAATTTATTATAGTGATATGTAAACATCCATGTACACACAAACTGATTCTATCTTCATAAAATATGCTTTATCAACACCTTCAAATTTAGGTGTGACTCTAAATTAGTTCTGACAATAATTATTATCACTTAAGTAATTATGTAAATATAAGAGAGAGGACCTAATCTCAATTTCAAAATGTATGTAAAAAAGGGTACATTTGTGAGTTAATAAGGTGTGCCCGGAATTTTTTGCTGGTTGATAGCTGATCAGGATTGAGTATGTATGGATCTTCCGTCGGTCTGGTCAGGGGCTTCCTTCTGAGTATTTGGGGTGCGGCCTCGATATTTGATACAGGAACACTTCCCGCCAGACTTGTCTTCTTGACTGGACTCTCGAACACGTTCCGTCGGACTTCTCTCCTCCTCTGGACTCCCGAACACCTTCTCTTTTTTTTTTAGATTTTTCTTATTTTATTAATTTCCTTCTTATCGTCCAATCGGGAACGCTAGAGTTGTAAGAATCTAATTGGTCTGCTTAAACCCCGCCTTGAGACCGCCAACGTGGAAAACCTTATCCCTTCTAATTGGGCACTGTCCCTTAGGGACTCATAAATAACTCCATTCTTATTTAATGTCAAGTACGGAGACGGGATTCTAATCTGGGACTGGGATCATAACCCCACCCGTGACCACCGTACAAGACAACAATATCCGTAGAATATAATTTTATGGTCCTCTGTCTTTTACAAAGAGAGGATGAGGTCAGATTTAGATCCGGAGCATTTTACTTCTTGTATGAATTAATCAGTTATATTACTGATCTAAATCGCCTCATCACATTCATATACGTAATGCACACTAAATATTTCCAATTGTATTTACAGGTATAATTACACATTAATTAAATAATTTAAATCTTAAATATTTATGACAAAATAACTAACCTGTTGAATATTTTTCACTAAATAAATAATGAATATATTAGTCATTATAGAGTTCCTCGAGACCGAAAACAAAAATACGTATCGTCCAATAGACAGCATCATTATCCGCAAGTTTTGCGCATGTAAATACGGCAAAGCAGTTTCTTTACATTTGTAAACTTGCTTTTTCAGAAGACGAAAATTAGCTTTGCTGTTACTTTTCAAAATCCAATCTACTCTCCTCGATAATGTAGAAATACCACTTTCAACGATTACAAACTTCTTTCCTCTACATTTTCATTATGTTTTCTAGGAATGACTAGTATTCTCTTACACTCTTCACCACCTGCAAGTAATGGGATTTCAAAATGAATGTTATCATTATTGAGGTTATTCAGTCGTTAGAACTCTAAACTCCTAGTTACCAATCATTTGTTTAACTCGTCCTTTTTTGGACGTAAACCTTTAATTCGCAGCTATATATGTAAATGTTAGTAGAAGGAATGCGATGTTTTGAGAATGGAAACCATTTACGTACAACATCATTTTCAACTGAACTTTCAAATAAATAAGGTAACGTTTTGAAATTTAAATTACAAACGCGAAATAGCTGCTCAAACGTAGAACAAACATTCAAAATTACTTAGCAAGTTTAGGTATTTCGTATTCAGAGATTATTTTGATTATTTTTTTGTATTCGAAATTAGTTTGAAAAACTGTAAATTGTAAGTTTCGTTGAAAATGTTTCATGCATGAATCTCTTTATATTTATATTTATTTATTTTTAGCCTCTTTCGGGATTTACTTTTCAACCCAGGTTCAATATTAATAGAATTCTTAACGAAAGAAAAGGCAAACAAAAGGGTTTTCGAACCTCCTTTTTTAAATCATTCGACTTCCGTTCCCAGTGAACACT
>CM063508.1:153461469-153538969 GCA_032207245.1 Pardosa pseudoannulata
AGTACTGTTCCTAAACAAATATTCCATTTTAAAACTAGCTGTGCTATTTGTAGGCTGTTTTATTAATGTTCAGTCTCCATTATTTTAGTATGCCTTTAGGAGATTTATTAATGAAGTTGAGAACACTTGTTTTCTAAACATGGAAGCACCTAATGAAAAATTAAGAAAATTCTGGTGTCAAAGAACAGAATTCAGAATTCGACTTCGTCAATCCTTGATTATCTCCAAGATCATGCTACATATAATTCTTGTAACAAAATATGCCTTGTTTGAGATTGCAAGGTGGCGTTAGCAGCACACCAACGCATAAGGTTACTCTGTAGTTTCAACATTACCTATTAAAAGTGACATCCTTACTTAGAAGTTTATAGGAATGTCAAGAGGAGAACGCCCCCGATGTTTTTTTATAACCGCTGTCTGAGTTTCTTAATTTAAGAGAATGAACCTATTCTTTTCATACCAAATTTAAGAAAACACTGTGTGTGCCCATCGGTTTGTTAGCGGAATATAAAAACATAAAATGGCATGATCTTTTATGTTTTCATGTAATTGACAAATAATGTTCCAACTATAAAGCTATTTAATTAAGTTTTGAATTCAGAAACGTGTAAATTTATGACTTTGTTGATGGTTTCGTTGTAGTTGCAACGAATTTTTTTTACTATTTGGGCTAGTTAGACCAGCTCCTAAAGTTACCACCATTGACTATGGGGAAAAACCACATACAGTCTTCGACTGCCAGTTCCCTATAAACTTTGGGCTTTCATGCTTCAATTTTTAAGCCAAAATATGGAAGATGGGAGGAACAAACAAGCTTGGAAAAATTCTCCCTAATAGTAGTTGACCGCAAAAAGCAACCACGTCTTTCATGCTAAGTCATACCCCTACATCAGCCTTCCTGTAAGCAGAATGATGAGAAGGTTTGGTGGTCACTATAACAAGAGGAACACAAACCACAAAAAATCGTATATTTAGATAATTTTATGGAATAAAGTGAGCTGGAACCAAAAATTTTAAGAAAAGAAATTTAAGAAAGCCAGAAGTAATAAGTCAGAATTAGAAGATATTGTAGGTCAATGTGATGCCCGAAGCATTTCAAAACAAAGGCAAAAATTCATTCAAAAATTGTTCAGTACATGTTATTCCTTACCTGACATATTACCCTGTTCAAAAGAAACATAAAGATATAGGCCTTAGTTTTAATTATTTGTACTTGTATTTCAAAACTTTTGACTATTAATTTTCGCGGTTAGATGATAGCTGTGAACATATAGATGTTCTATCGGCCGCCCTAGAAATTTAAGGGCACTTCCATGGTTCTCAAGATACTTATGAAGGAGAAGATATATATATATATATATATATATATATATACACACATATATATATATATATATATATACACACATATATATATTTATATCTATATGTACATATATAATATATATATATTTATATCTATATGTATATATATATATATATATATATATATATATATATATATGTGTGTGTGTGTGTGTGTGTGTGTGTGTGTGTGTTCGAACACATTCATTCAGTAATACAACACTTATATTAAATATCTATTTCCTAAAAGTGGCAAAAACCTGTTTAAATAAAATCATTTTCGCTAATATCGTTTTTATATCATTTTTCAAAAGAATGTCTCATTTGAGAGATTTCATCACTCTTTTTTCTCAATCAATATGTATTCCGGAAAAAAAGGACCAAATCATTTGATACTAGCATTTCGAGGTAATAATTTTAACTAACTATCCAGGAAGTATTTCATTCTTCACTTAACAGCTTCAAAAGTTTTCTGAAATCTCCCAGACATGGTGAGAGTTTTTTTTTAAAAATACTTTTTCCTTTCCATTAACCGTAGGATCAACGACTTGTGTCTTAAATTGTTTTCTTTAGTAACATCCGTGAAAATAACACGCATTTCGAGTCCATTGAAATAATTTTTTTTTACTTTAATTTATTTATTTGAAGATTATTTGAAGATTATTTCTCGAAAACAATCACATCTGCATCAGTCACTTTGTATCCATAATAAAATGGTACTGTGTAATCACAGACATTATCTTGACGAACTTTTTTTTTAATCATAGAATGATATCCTGTTTTTGTCGGGCGTTATTATTATTTCTATGTCTGCAAGATGAATTTTTTTAAAGTTATTTAATACAAGGAAATATAAGTAATATATACGATTTCATTAAAAAAGGATTTAATTCAAATTAAAGTTGTTTTCAATATTTAACAAATTATTCTTTTGATTACAAAATGTCTCAGAGACGTAAATATATTTTTGTACTTTTAATGCTGATATTTGATGATTGTTTTGTGAGAGAGTATTTTGTAATTTCAGCATCTTTCTGCCATATGAAAAAATAATATAAAACTTCAAAACATTTAAACTGTTTAAAATTATTTATCAGTTTGGAAAATAACAAAAATATTTGCAGTGAATGACATTGTTTGTAAAATTATGAACCAGGATCCTAATGCCCTTATCACGTGTCACAATCTGTTCACGTTGAAAAAGCAACAGATTCACTTTACGAATCCTTTAATTTTATTTCCGATAAAGAATGCGTGAATTTCTCATGTGATAGCGAAACATGGTTTGATGAATTTATTTTGATTTCAGCTGGTATATGATAAGGTGTTTATTACTTTACAAATCCTTTTACAGCTGAAGAATGCTCCTATTTTTTATTTGATAGCGAAAATTTTTGATCGATTTATTTATCTCAGTTGGTTTGTGATAAGACGTTTATCAGTATAAGAATCATTTTTTCCGATGAAGAATGCGAGAATTGCTCATGTGATAGTACAGAAATTTGATCGATTTATGTTCATTGCAGTTGGCATATGATAAGGCGTTTAAGGTGTTTATCACTTAACAAATCCTTTTTCCGTTGAAAAATGCACCGTTTTCTTAAAATTTTGAGATCTAAAGATTTATTTTCATCGCAGTTGGCTGTGATAAGGCGTTTATAACTTCACGAATCCTTTTCCCGATGAAGAATGCGCGGATTGCTCATGTGATAGTAAAAATGTTTGATAGATTTATTTTTATTTCAACTGGCATGTGATAAGGTGTCTATCACTTTACAAATCATTTTTCCGTTGAAAAATGCATAGTTTTTTTAAGATTTTTGATAAATTTATTTTCATCGCACCTGGCGTGTATAAGGTGTTTATCTTTACAAATCCTTTTTCCATTGAAAAATGCATACTTTTTTAAACATTTTTGATCGATTTATTTTCATTGCAGTTGGCATGTGATAAGGCGTTTATAACTTTATAAATCCTTTTCCATTGAAAAATGCACACTTTTTTAAACATTTTTGATCGATTTATTTTCATTGCAGTTAGCATGTGATAAGGCGTTTATAACTTTACAAATCCTTTTTCCGATGAAGAATGCGCGGATTGTTCATGTGATAATAAACATGTTTGATAGATTTATTTTTATTTCAACTGGCGTGTGATAAGGTGTTTATCCCTTTATAAATCTTTTTCCGTTGAAAAATGCACAGTTTTTTAAGATTTTTGATAAATTTATTTTCATCGCAGTTGGCGTGTGATAAGGTGTTTATCACTTAACAAATCCTTTTCCTGATGAAGAATGCGTGGATTGCTCATGTGATAGTAAACATGTTTGATCGATTTATTTTTATTTCAACTGGCATGTGATAAGGAGTTTATCATTTTACAAATCCTTTTCCGTTGAAAAATGCACACTTTTTTTAAGATTTTTGATCAATTTATTTTCATCGCAGTTGGCATGTGATAAGGTGTTTATCACTTTACAAAACCTTTTCCTGATGAAGAATGCGTGGATTGCTCATGTGATAGTAAACATGTTTGATCGATTTATTTTGGTTTCAGTTGGCGTGTGATAAGGTGTTTATCACTTAACAAATCCTTTTTCCGTTGAAAAATGCACCGTTTTCTTAAAATTTTGAGATCTCAAGATTTATTTTCATCGCAGTTGGCTGGGATAAGGCGTTTATAACTTCACGAATCCTTCTTCCGATGAAAAATGCGAGGATTTCTCATGTGATAGTGAAACAGTTTTTATCGATTTATTTGGGTTTCAGCTGACGTGTGATAAGACCTCTATCACTTTACAAAAACGAATGCGCGGATTACTTATAAGACAATTTTTTTGATAAGGAAAAATTTTCAATTGATTTATTTTGGTTTCAGTTGGGTTGTGATAAGGCCTATATCGATTGAAAAATTTTTTTCTTTCACACGAGAAATCCGAATAATCTCCATTGAGAAAAGGAGTCGTAAATTAAATTCGTTCTTTTCAATGCATACAGATGTGATACACCTTAAGCAAGGGTATGGATGTTTAACAATTGAAATAAATATACCGCTAGGTAAACGTTTTTATGTCAAAGATACCAACAAATCTTGTGATGTCAAAGTTGTAAACAAATCTTTTAATAATGTGAAATTTCTAGTGCAATAGCGAAAAAATTTTCAATCGCCTTATTTTGGCGTCGGTTGGCGTGTGATTAGGCCTTAATCGTTTGAAAGTGTTTCGCTATGACGCGTAAAAAGCACGTTCTTCATCGATAAAAGAATATCGTAAATGAGGGTTATTCACCGTTTAGTATCTAGAGTATAGAAAATCACGTAATGCATTCGTTTACATATTTGTTTACACCATTGCTTACTGTTGATCATATATACGCTCTCAATTTTATTTTATATTTCCAGAAATGCCTCGCTGCTGTGCAGGTTTTGGATGTACTAACAACAGTATAAGAGCTATGCAAGCAAGAAAATATTGGCTTTCATCGTTTTCCTTTTAAAAAACGATGAAAAAATATAAAAAATGGCTTACCAAATAGAAAGGGACAGATTTTGTTCCTACTGAAAATAACCTCCTTTGCTATAAGCATTTTATTTTAGCTTATGTTTAAAATACAGTTCATTTTGTGTCGCATATGATATACAAGCGTATAATGCATTAGATGTGTTTATCATATGTAGTGTACTGGACAAGCAAAGGGTTGATAAAAAAGGATATTTTGCATTGAAATCAGGACAAATAAAAGTATGATTATTAAGCTAAAGCATCGTAAGTTATAGTATGTAAAATATATGCTATAAGATAAATATAACGAGCAAGTTACGTTTACTTTGTTTTAACTTGTAACAGTAATAGTTACATTATAGGTAATTTTCTTGCATTCTACTTTAACCCTTTCGTGGGCCGTGGGAAGATTACTTCCCACCTACACGATTTTACAAAACACACCAATGGAAAGCACAAAACCCATTTTAATATATTGGTCTTGCTATTGGAATGACGGGAATACTACTTCCCGCTTCAGTTTTTCGCTGTCATCTATTGTTCGATCGATTGAATAAAATTAGAAGTTCTGTTTTGAAAGTTTGGAAATGTGGAATGAGAAATAAATGGCCCACGAAAGGGTTAACTGAAGCTTGAATAAAAGGATTTGATTATTTACTGTAAAAATTTAAGCTCTTTCACAAAATTCGACTTGAATAATTTTGCGCCAAGTATACCCTGCATTCATACAGCAGCTTGTCTATGTGATTCGTTTTCGTCATTTATTTTCAATATATGCTTTTGAATATTTTCGGAAGACAAATCATAAATTGGTTAAGTTTGGATAAAAATGAAAGAAGCCATTTCAATTTATGTGAAATGTAAAATATTAAGGTAAGAAATTAGAAGAAGAAATTAGACCAAGCGTTTACCATTCACACTTTTCTATAAGAAAGCGAACAGGTGGAAAAAGCAAAACGCATGCATCACGTGGTTGTGTATAACCCTCATTGAATCCGTTTTTAAATGAGTCAAGGTTGGAGTATAAGACTTTATTAAGGGCAGGGATGTTTAATAATTAGGCTATACCACTAGTTAAAAGTTTATAAGTCAAAACTACCTTTAAGATTTTTTAATTAAAAGAAAAGGCAACAAACGAAAAGTAAATTATCCACGTGTAATTTTACGATCGTAATAACATCTAATTCCACTGGAAAAGTTTTTTTTCTTCTTTAATGTGTTTGTTTCCAAAGAATTTTAAGATTACATTCCAAACTGAAACAGATATAGATAGTTCACATTATGCTACATTATATGATTTATTATATCACTGTATATTATATATACAAAGCCTTATTACTAGTACGGTTGTACTAGTAATAAGGCTCTGTAATCGCAAAAAAATTTTGCTCAATGTTCATTAATACAGATTTGGGAGAATTTTATGTTAGATATTTCATAACGTAATCATCTAATTATTACATGGGAAAATGATACCAGCTTTAATAATGGTTAAAATTACTTAAAAACTTATTTAAAATTCGCTGGAAAACAACATAATTCATTGCAGTAATTACCCTTGTCTCTCAAACTAGGATCCACGATACAGACATTTGTAATTAGAATGCCCCCCTAGTTAAGAATTTTTACATCAAAACTACCCCTCGCAGATTTAAAAAAAGCATCCAAGTTTGATTGTTTTTTAAAAACATTTTTCATGCATTTCTCGGCCACCGAAAAAAATGTTGTATGGTTTAATTTATTTTTTCGTCGTTTGACAGCAGTATCTTAAACAAAACCACATCTGGATAGATATTTTGTACAATAATAACGAGGATATATAGTAATACGAACTTTTTCCAATCTCTGTAGGGCTGATATTCATAACAATCTAACGACTTTTATTTTTAAGAACGTAATTTGTAACTTAAGTACCTAAATATATGAAAGATGATATAAATTTCAAAAATGGTTTAATTATGTAGTTTAAAACTTATATACGGTTGGAAAATAACGAATACAAAAAACCAGGATCTTATTTACGATAGAGATGTCTGAAGTTTAAATTCATCTCTAGTTAAGTTTTTTTATGTGAGAGTTACCAACAAACCTCACAAGATAAAAAGCAAACGAAAAAAAATCTAAGTTTAATGTTTTTTAAATCGTATTGTTATTTTCCCTCTTTTCTACTTGTATGTTTTCAAAGTTAGCCAAAGTCATTAGTAATCTGTAAAATCATATACGAACCTTTCTCAAATTTAAAAAAAAATGATTTGTTAAAAAATGAAAAACATCAGCTCTAAATGTATTGTTAATTACAACTTTATACGACTAAAAATATTCATCGATAACTAAAAATAAAACCGTAGTTTAACCAAATTAACCATTTTCACCAAATTTTGTTAAATATTCGCATGTTTTTCACGTTTTCAGTCTTTATTATTTTACAATATATTTCTTAAAATTAAGAGACTGCATAAAATATTATTAAGAATGTTCATGCAGGATTAATAATAAGGTCATCAATTAAGTGAAAAAAAATCTAAAATTTTATCAAAATAACTTTTCAAATAATTTTATCAAAATACTTCACAAATAATTTATACAATAATATTATACAAATAATTTTATCAAAATAAATATTTCTGATGAAACATATCATCATTTATTCATATTAAAATTATTAGGATATAATGATTAAGATTAGTAAAAATTGTTCATTATAACTAAAAATAAAACAGTAGTTTAACCATATTGAGCATTTTCAACAAATTTTGGTAAATATTCGTATGTTTCTAACGTTTTCAGTCTTTATTATTTTACAATATTTTTCTCAAAATTAAGAGACTGCGGGAAAAATCTTAATTTTGATAATATATTAAGAATTTTCATGCGGGATTAATATTAAAGCAATCAATTCAGGGAAAAATAGCTCTCTAAAATTTTATCAAAATAAATTTTAGAAATAATTTTATCAAAATAAATATTTCTGATGAAAAATATCGTCATTTATTCATATTAAAATTATTAGGATATAATGATTAAGATTAGTAAAAACTGTTCATTATAACTAAAAATAAAACCGTAGTTTAACCATATTAACCATTTTCAACAAATTTTGGTAAATATTCGTATGTTTCTAACGTTTTCAGTCTTTATTATTTTACAATATTTTTCTCAAAATTAAGAGACTGTGGGAAAAATCTTAATTTCAAAAATATATTAAGAATTTTCATGCAGGATTAATTTTAAAATAATCAATTCAGAGGAAAAAAGCTCTCTAAAATTTTATCAAAATGACTTTCAAAAATAATTTATCAAAAATAAGTATTTCTGATGAAAAATATCGTCATTTATTCATATTAAATTTATTAAAAACATAATGATTAGGATTAGAAAAACTGTTCATTATATCTAAAAATAAAACCGTTGTTTAACCATAGTAACTATTTTCAACAAATTTTGTTAAATATTCGCATATTTCTAACGTCTTCAGTCTTTATTATTTTACAATATTTTTCTTAAAATTAAGAGACTGCGTAAAATATCTTAATATTGAAAATATATTAAAAAATTTCATGCAGGATTAATAATAAGGTAATCAATTCAGAAAAAGAAAGACTCAAAAATTTCATCAAAATAACTTTTAAAATAATTTTATCAAAATAAATATTTCTGGTGAAATATATCGTCATTTATTCATATTAAAATTATTGGGATATAATTGTTAGGATTAGTAAAAAATGTTCATTTTAACTAAAAATAACACCGTAGTTTAACCATATTAACCATTTTCAACAAATTTTAAAAATATTCGTATGTTTCTAAAGTTTTCAGTCTTTATTATTTTTCAATATTTTTCTCAAAATTTAGAGACTGCGAGAAAAAACTTAAGTTTGAGAATATATTAAGAATTTTAATACAGAATTAATATTAAAGCAATCAATTCAATGAAAAATAACTCTCTAAAATTTTATCAAAATAACTTTTAGAAATAATTTTATCAAAATAAATATTTCTGATGAAAAATATCATCATTCATTCAGATTAAAATTATTAGGATATAATTATTAGGATTAGTAAAAAAATGTTTATTATAACTAAAAATAAAACCGTAGTTTAACCCTATTCAACAAACTTTGGTAAATATTCGTATGTTTCTAACCTCTTCAGTCTTTATTATTTTGCAATATTTTTTTTTTTCAAAATTTAGAGACTGCAGAAAAAAAGCCTTAATTTTTAGAATATATTATAATATTTCATGTAGGATTAATAATAAGGTAATCAATTCATAGAAAAAAAACTAAAATTTTATCAAAATAACTTTTAAAAATAATTTATCAAAATATATATTTCTGATGAAAAATATCATTTATTCATATTAAAATTATTAGGATATAATGATTAGGATTAGTAAAATATGTTCATTAATAAATAAAAACAAAACCGTAATTTAACCCTATTAACCATTTTCAACAAATTTTAAAAATATTCGTATGTTTCTAACGTTTTCAGTCTTTATTATTTTACAATTTTTTTCTCAAAATTAAGAGACTGTGAGAAAAAACTTAAATTTGAGAATATATTAAGAATTTTCATACAGGATTAATATTAAGGCAATCAATTCAGGGAAAAATAACTCTCTAAAATTTTATCAAAATAAATTTTAGAAATAATTTTATCTAAATAAATATGTCATAAAAAATATCGCCATTTATTCATATTAAAATTATTAAAAATATAATGATTAGGATTAGTAAAAACTGTTCATTATAATTAAAAATAAAACCGTAGTTTAACCATATTAATTATTTTCAACAAATTTTGTTAAATATTCGTATGTTTCTAAAGTTTTCATTCTTTATTATTTTTCAATAATTTTCTCAAAATTTAGAGACTGCGAGAAAATACTTAATTTTGAGAATATATTAAAAATTTTAATACAGAATTAATATTAAAGCAATCAATTCAATGAAAAATAACTCTCTAAAATTTTATCAAAATAACTTTTAGAAATAATTTTATCAAAATAAATATTTCTGATGAAAAATATCATCATTCATTCAGATTAAAATTATTAGGATATAATTATTAGGATTAGTAAAAAAATGTTTATTATAACTAAAAATAAAACCGTAGTTTAACCCTATTCAACAAACTTTGGTAAATATTCGTATGTTTCTAACCTCTTCAGTCTTTATTATTTTGCAATGCTTTTTTTCAAAATTTAGAGACTGCATAAAAAACCTTAATTTTGAAAATATATTAAGAAATTTCATACAGGATTAATATTAATATGAGATTAAATAAGTTTAGTTTTTCGGTTTGGAGCTCTACAGTCTATTTTATGCAGCACGAGGGCTAATGGGACCGTAACCTACTGCTCAAAACCGATTCTGAAAGGCTGCGAACATCTATAACACTGTGGGATTCGAACCCACGAACTCCCGTTCCGAAGGCCAGCACCGTAACAGCTCAGCTATCGTTCGGCAGTATAGAAGTTTAAAACTGGGTAAATGCGATTAAATATGAGTAAATATGAGTTAAATAATAGAAAAAGACAGAAAAACATCATATATATAAAAAGAATATATATGTGATAATATTATTAAGCATTTCCAATCGGAAAAATCAAAAATCAGTACTTTATTGAAGGTTAAAATCCAGTGAGATCCCTTAAACAATTTTAAAAATATGATATTTTTTTGAGGGTTTAAAGGCAATGTGGCTCTTTTATATCAATAGTAGTATGTAATTACCCTTAAGTAACTAACAGATTTCCTATTATTCTGTTCATTTTCTGTTACCTCTTAGCTAAAGATACTTCCTTAACAATAATAAGATTTTTTAAGGATGTAATCAGCATGATAAATACAAAAGGTTGTAACATTTAAGTCTGACTGCAGTCGGATGACATGCGAGTAGTCATACAACAGGTATGTAATTAAAATCACCGTTTAAAACGTGCACTGAATTCATATATCCCCGGTACAATCATCGAGAAGGAATGTGTGACGTCATTAATGACGTAACAGTATGTTTTAAAACAACAACCATGAGTACTTCATACTGACCTTACAAGATTAATGAATTCTCAGTTCAACAGGTTTTACCTCTGAATCAAAGGATTGTTCGAGTTTCGGCAAGTTTTTTTAAGTTAAATTCCGAAAGTTTGACGTAGTGTTCTAAAATTAAAGGAAATAAAAGCTTGTTCCTTTCTTGATATTTTCTTTTTCACCGTAAGTTGTATTACTAGATATTTTTTATTGCTGAGTTTGACAGTATTCACGTAATGAGCAATAAAAGATAAACTGGATTTAAGGTTGGAGATTCTTATCTTAAGCGTACGAGACTCAGAGATTAAAATACATACAAAAAGAAATTTCATTTTTATGTAATAAATAATTCAATTGTAGATAATACACTTCGTTGTAATACCCTTTAACTGATTAAATTATAAATGAAGATGATCAATAACTTTTGATTACTTTGTGTTTTTAATTATTTTCTTATCTAAAAAAGTTTGATATGGATACATGACTTATTCGTACGCCTTTTAAATTCTATACTTTTGACTTGATCCCTTGGTTTATAATCTGGCAATATATAAACCGAGAAGTTCGAGTTTTATATATTAGTAAATTTAAAATTGAGTGAATACATTTCAATGTAACTCTAAATGATGTAACTGTAAAGAAAGAAGGTGAAGATAATTTTGCATTGTTTTTATTACTTTATATTTTTAATTTTCATTTTAAAAAGAGAAAAATGTAAATCTATTGATATACAAATCAAGAAATTTAAATTTTATATGTTAGGAAATTTAAACTTGAATTAAAATATAGAGGCATTAGTTTACTATGCACCTTATTTAGTTGTTTTTATCAATACTGCTCAACAGCTTGACTAAATATACTGAAAATATTATAGGTGACTACCAATGTGGGCTCAGGGTAGGAAGATCAACAACAGAACAGATATTTAACCTGAGACAAATCATTGAGAAGGCGAGAGAGTTTGATATTAAAGTCCAGTACCTATTTATTGACTTCAAGACAGCCTATAACTCGGTGAACAGAAAACTGCTTCTGCAGTCAATGAAAGAATTCAGTATACCTGAAAAGCTTATTAACCTAACAGCTATCACCTTGAGTGACACTAAACTCAGAGTCAAGGTGCAGAACAATTTATCAAAACATGTTGTTTTCTCAAATGGTTTGAGACAAGGAGATGCACTTGCATGCTTATTGTTTAATCTTGCTCTCCAGAAAATCATAAAAGAATCTAACATAGACACTAGAGGAAATATCTTTCTTAAATCTGTGCAAATTTTTGCATTTGGAGATCTAAGCATAAACCAAAGAGACTCTCAATCAAGCCTTCCTTTCTTTAGAAAATGAAGCAAAGAAGATACATTTTTTAATCAACCAGAAAAAAGACCAAATACATGGCAGATACTAGCTATAGAGAACCCTATTTTGAAATAAAAGACTATAGATTCGAAACTGTTAACAGCTTTACTGATTTAGATTCCAAACTAAGTATTAACAATGATAGTGACCCGGAAGTTCGCAACAGAGTTTCTGCCGCTACCGGATGGTTTTTTTGTATCCACAAATATCTGAAATCTAATCTCATAATCAGAAGAACAAATTTATTGCTTTATAAGACACCAATTCGACCAATCATCTCATACGCTGCTCAAACATAGGCATTAACTGAAAGAAACAAACAGACTCTGGCTGTTTTCGAAAGAAAAGTACTCCGCAGCATTTTAGGAGGTTTGAAATGCAACAACACCTGGAGGAGAAGAACAAATTTCAAAATCTATAAGACTTAAGGAGCCAGGCATAATAAAATTCATTCCTATTCAACGTTTGAAATGGGCAAGACACGTGATTAGAATGAATTACGACCGAACCACCAAGAGGATCTTCGAGGCCAAACCATTGAGACCATTTGACCATTTGGGAAAAGGAAGACCAAGAATTCGGTGGATTCACTGCCTTAACTAAAAATCCTAAAAATCAAAAACTGGAAGAGTCTATTCAAGAAAAAAGACACCTGGAAAGGCATGGCCCACCTTGGGCTGGCGCGCTATTGAAGAAGAAGAAACTTGAATTAATGCATCTTATATAACTCTAAAGGATGTAACTGTAAAGAAAGAAGCTCAAAATAATTTTGCATTGTCTTTATTACTTTATATTTTTAATTGTCATTTTAAAAAGAGAAAAATGTAAATATATTTATATACAAATCAAGAAGTTTGAATTTTATATATTAGGAAACTTAAACTTGAATTAATTCATTTCAATATAACTCTAAATGATGTAACTGTAAAGAAAGAAACTCGAGATAATTTTGCATTGTTTTTTATTACATTACAGTTTCAATTTTTACTAGAAAAAAAGAAAAATATAAACCTATCAATAAACAAACCAAGAAGCTTAAATTATATATATTAACAAATTTAAAATTGAGTTAATTCATTTCTCTATCACTTTAACTGATGTAACTCAAATAAGATCTAGATAATTTTTCATTGTTTATCATTTGTATTTATTTTACTTAAATGTGAGATACGATTCTACACTACTACAATAAGGCAAACAGTTATATAGATGATAAAATTTTATTCATTTTACTTAGAACAGAAAAGTAAGAATTTTCAGTCCTAAATGAAAACCTTAACATATAAGCTATTGTTTTTACGTTATGCAATTTATGTATATACGTATTAAGACGTAATGATGAAATAGTCGTAATGTGCTCAGGGATGGTCAAAATGAATATTTAAGTTTCAAAATTAAAGCATCCTGTTTTTATACGTACAAACGTAACACCGAAAATGGTAAAAATTGATTAAAAACATATCCTTGCAGGGATTTGCAGCATTTCTTTGTTTAAAATGTATTTTCAATTACTTTTGTTTTAATTTTTAGCTGATGTATTAACACCATAAATAAAAAATTTTTCAATTTCATTTGTATTACTTAAGTCTTGGAGCCTTTTATACATATAATTAATTTATATTGAAATCATTAAAAATTTAAACATTTTAATTGAGTTAATTCATTTCTCTATCACTTTAACTGATGTAACTGTGAAGAAATAAGATCTAGATAATTTTTCATTGTTTATCATTTGTATTTATTTTACTTAAATGTGAGATAGGATTCTACACTACTACAATAAAGCAAACAGTTATATAGATGCTAAAATTTTATTCATTTTACTTAGAACAGAAAAGTAAGAATTTTCAGTCCTAAATGAAAACCTTAACATATAAAGCTAATTGTTTTTACGTTATGCAAGATATGTATATACGTAAGTACAGACGTAATGATGAAACTAGTCGTAATGTGCTCAGGGATGGTCAAAATGAATATTTAAAGTTTCAAAATTAAAGCATCCTTGTATTTATATACGTACAAACGTAACACCGAAAATGGTAAAAATTGATTAAAACACCTATCCTTGCAGGGATTGCAGCAGTTTCTTTGTTTAAAATGTATTTTCAATTACTTTTGTTTTAAGTATATTTTAGCTGCTGATCTATTAACTTAACACCATAAATAAATATTTTTCAATTTCATTTGTAATTACTTAAGTCTTGGAGCCTTTTATAACATACCCCTAATTAATTTATATTGAAATCATTAAAATTTAAATCATTTAAAATTGAGTTAATTCATTTCTCTATCACTTTAACTGATGTAACTGTGAAGAAATAAGATCTAGATAATTTTTCATTGTTTATCATTTGTATTTATTTTACTTAAATGTGAGATAGGATTCTACACTACTACAATAAAGCAAACAGTTATATAGATGCTAAAATTTTATTCATTTTACTTAGGACAGAAAAGTAAGAATTTTCAGTCCTAAATGAAAACCTTAACCTATAAAGCTAATTATTTTTAGGTTATGCAAGATATGTATATACGTAAGTACAGACGTAATGATGAAACTAGTCGTAATGTGCTCAGGGATGGTCAAAATGAATATTTAAGGTTTCAAAATTAAAGCATCCTTGTACTTATATACGCACAGACGTAACACCGAAAATGGTAAAAATTGATTAAAACACCTATCCTTGCAGGGATTGCAGCAGTTTTTTTGCTTAAAATGTATTTTCAATTACTTTTGTTTTAAGTATATTTTAGCTGCTGATGTATTAACTTAACACCATAAATAAATATTTTTCAATTTCATTTGTAATTACTTAAGTCTTGGAGCCTTTTATAACATACCCCTAATTAATTTATATTGAAATCATTTAGCATCCATTCGAGCGATATATTATAATGTTCATTTAAAAAACAGCATCTGCAGCTGTTACACTTTTGAACATGTGAACCTGAGTTTTAAGTTGATAAGTGAAGTATAAGGTAATCATTCTAAACCAATAGAACTGGTTTGGCTTTACCTGCAGAGCTGCTTTAAATTGTTAGTTTTCGTTTTCCCAAGTCTCATTAAGTTTTATTCTAATTTGTTGATTTTGATATTTTTTTTAAAGAAGGTAATGACTTTTTCAAAATGAAGCGTAAATATCTGAAGAAACCAGTGAATGAAATGAGCTTTAGTTTACTTTGTGAAGAGGGGTTTAGTATTCAGGCTGATTCCGGGAAAAGAAATTTCACAAGATTTTATTATTCTTATTATTTTAACCGTCATCATTAAGGCCATGTATCCTGGAAGCGAAATTATCTGTTTTGCCACGCAACTATGAGGACAGAAGATATGCACTGCATGGCAGCGAAATAATAATTAGTTATTTACGTGTACACCGAGCAGTTGACTATTATTGCACTCAAAGGAAGATTTCGAAGATATTTTATTTTATTGAGAAGTAGTGTATCTGCCTTAACCCCTTCCGGTAAAATGACGAGTCTAGCTCGTCATTAGTTTTTCATTCCATACCGCACAATGACGAGCTACACTCGTCATGCGATTAAAGTTACTGTTAAATATGATAATTAATTTAGTTTAAAGTTTCTAGTGTACTGAATTTGGCAACACTTTTATCACTTGTGAAAATCACAAGTCACTATTGCATATTGTTTACTTAGAATTTCTTGGTACAAGTCATTGCCAAATTAATGAGTCAGAATAAAAGAAAACCTACTAAGAAATGCCGTGTGTGTTACAAGAATCAAATTAAAAGTGAGACTACTTGGCGGTGTGAACAATTAAGAATTCCTTTGCACTTTGTTTTGAAAAGTACCACTAGCTTGAAGCCTATTATCTGTATACCTTATTAATGTTTTGCTTTGATATTTTCTTAATTTTACTGTTTCTGGTATTATTTTAACACTATGTAAAAAGTGGATTTTAATTAAGAATATGTAAGAATTGTAAAATAAAACAAGTTTTTTAAATAAAAATTAAAGGGTTATTTCATGCACAGTTTTTCATTATTAAATCATACCGGAAGGGGTTAATAAGGTATTATTTGATCTAACCGTCATAGTAGAGAAGGCCTACTTCTTTAAAAATATATGCTAGTGGAATACTACTGCGCAAGAAATATTTGTTATTTTTAAGGTACACCGTACATTTGACTATTATTGCAAAGAAGAATTCTACATGTATTTCGTCGAGAAGAAACCTATTTGTCCAGTAAGGCATTCTTTCAGTTGACCACCATAATAGAGAAGATATTCTTCTTGAATGATATATGCCAGAAGAATACTGCTGCACAAGAACTGTATGCTATTTATTAAGCACACCATGCGGTTGATTATAATTGCAAAGACGTATTTTTCTGGTATTTCCCTTAGAAAAAGCGTATTTGGTAGAGAAGACATTTTTCTCGAATGACATATGCCAGAGGAATACTGCTGCACAAGAACTGTATTTATTAGGCACACCATGCGGTTGATTATTATTGCAAAGACGTATTTTTCTGGTATTTCCCTTAGAAAAAGCGCATTTGTCCAGTAAGGCAAAATTTCATCTAACCAACATAGAACAGATGACATATATCTCTAAAGATATGTGTTAGACGATCAGGGCTGTAACTAGGTCCTTTAGCGCCCTTGGCAAAAAACTGGTCTGCACCCATACCCCCCGAATATAGGGAGAAAATACGTTTCTTTTAATAAAATATGTTTAAACATGTATTTTGTTTCTATATCATGTATTCAGAATGAACTCAAAATATTTTGTTATTTCTTAAAATGTTCCTAGCATATTAACTTTTAATTTTTTTTATTCTATTTTTACCTTATTAGTACAAATATTTTTTAACATTTTGGGAGATATTATTTTGCTGATAAACTAAATAGTTTATTAGAGGGGAATATTTTTTATTTGAAAGTTGTACTTTCCTAAAAATTTGGAGGATTTCTAAAATTAAATTTAGTTTTAATAACTTTTTAACAAATTCTAAATTTAAAACGTATACCCGGATTTTTTTAAAGCATATTAGGGGTTCTTGGCAAATATCTTATAAGAATCTATAACAAGTTTAGTTTCTAGAAGCATAAGAAAAAATAAGAAAATATAAAAATTTAAAAATAAGAAAATTCATTAAAAAATAATTTTTAAACGTACTGGATTTTATAATTTAAAAAAATATTTTTCAACTTTTTCTTATTTCAACTCGGGGCAAATCTTCCTCTTTTTGATTCCATTTTCCTCACAGTGCGGCACCCCTAAGGCTGATGCGCCCGTGGCAAATGCCACCTATGCCACGCCCTAGTTACGGTCTTGTAGACGATTAGTATTGGGCAAGAATCTCCTATATAATAATAGCCTAAGTTATCTGTACGTCTGTCCTCGATTTTATGAAGTGGTTGGACCTGGAATGGATAGAGGCATCCATAGTTAGCAAAACTCAAAGAGAGTAATGTTTATCTTCTCCTAAACTATCGATCTGATTCTAAAATAAATTGGTATAAATATCCTTCATATCACAGCGAAAAATACTGCCTTCTTTAAAACGTTCGAAATCCACCCCTTCCCCTTTTTTAGAGCTTTTAATGCCATTACTTTAACTCATACTTTCCCCGGTTAAGAGCAGGCGATTAAATTTATCAATTTATCATACAGCAAATAGGCAAAAATAACATTTTTCTAGCATTATGACGTCATTCCTTTAACCATCTCATTAAGTCATTTCTTATTTTAAATTATTTAAATTATGCCTATTTTCATATTTTTTATCGTTGAACTTAGATATGACGTAAATAATTTTCTTTTATATTTGGCTTAAATAATAGATTAGGTACATATGTGATAATTTTAAATTTAATCATAGATTATTTTTTGTTGCAATGAAAATTTTATCACCGGTATTAACAACAAAGACTAGGAGTCTATTTTATGGACTAATATCCATCTAGCGTTTAAGTTATACATCTTTGAAAATTAAGAAGTTTGCTCGTTTTTGTGTTTGTTTTTTATACATAACCACAGGGTTTGCGATCCATTCGCTAAATTTTGGCCATCATTAATATATACCGCCAAATAATCATTGTCAATATTAAAACCTATGCTGTCCATCCTATCAAGTAATATTACAAGTTAAATTAAAGGTGGCAACGTAACATGCGGTCAATAAAGATAAACAATTTATTCAGCTTGTACCAGATAATTTTCAGCCAAAAAAACAAACCATTTTTTACCTGCCTCATAAGGTACTTAACAATTTTGGAAAATTAAAAATTTTACTGATCCCGTCATATGACGGGCTGTATGCTAGTATTAGATATTAATATTTACACTGTGCAGTTCACTGTTATTGCAAAGAAGGGCTTGCAGGTATTTCACTGAGAAGAAGTGTATATGTCCAGGAACATATTCTTTAATCTAACCAGAATAGTAGAGACGATATTTATCTTTAAATATATGTGCTGGAGGATTACTACTTCTACTCCCGTTAAGCCGTGGACTTCCACTTCTCAGTATATATTTTTTTTAACTACAGTAGGATTCCGCTTAATGTGATAGCGGTTAATGTTATCAATCGCTTATTGTTATCGAAATCACTTGGTTCAGATTTTCTCTATTCATTTGTACGTTAAAATTATCGCTTTATGTGATCGTTACATCGGTTAATGTTATCACTTTTCGAACCTCATTTTAACTGTCAAAGAATATTCACAATGTATTCAGAAGGAACCCATCCTTTCTTTTCCTTCTCTGTTGTTTGAATTTCCGAGAATTCTCCACTTCCACCTAATGAAATGGGGAACGAACAAAGGAATGGGGGGATTACACGTTCCTGGAATTTTTCAGAAATATGCACACACTGCTGGTGGTCAATAATTAAATAAGCAGAAGGCAACACATTCTTATCGGAACTGAGAAGAAGAGTATGCACATTTTATGCCTTGCTCGCTTACATGCAGCTTGTGGATATGGAAGGCAGAAAGCGAAATGATTTAACATTAAAACAAAAGATCGAAACTTTAAATCGTTATGACAAGGTGATTATGATTACGAACAATTTATTGGTCCCAATTTTCTCTATTCATTTACATGTTAAAATTATCGCTTTATGTCATCGTTACATCTGTTAATGTTATCAGTTTTCGAACCTGATTTTAACTAGCAAAGGTATATTCCCAATATATTCAGAAGGAATCCATTCTTTTCTTTCCCTTCCCTGTTGTTTGAATTTTCGTGAATTCTCCTCTTCAGCCTAGGGAAATGGGGAATGAACAAAGGAGTGGAGAGATTATATGTTCCTGAAAATTTTCAGAAATACGCACACCCTGCTGGTGGTCAAATTGACAGATAAACAGAAGGCAACACATTATTATCGGAACTGCTTATTCACATTTAATTTAATACCTTGCTCGCTTACGTGCAGCTTGTCGATATGGAAGCCAGAAAGCGAAATGATTTAACATTAAAACAAAAGATCGAAACTTTAAATCGTTATTACAGGTTGATTTTGATAAGTTTATCATTTTTATAGAAAATTGTAGACAGTTCAATTTATATTTATTATGATAAAAAGTATAAAGGATAATAAGCAGTACTTTAATATAAGGTGTGTTTTTTCATGTTGTTTTGAAATTTAGTACGTCTTAATTAAAGGGGGGAGGTAAATTTATCTAATTTTGCATACCGTTTATTGTTATCAAAATCACGGTGTCCCAAACTGATCACATTAAGCGGAGTCCACTGTACTACATTTCCTAAAGTCCAGCAACTGAACGCTTATTCTTGGAAGAGTCATGTATATTATTTGATACCGTTCTTCTTTAGATAGATGAAAGGTATTATACAATGGTAAAAAGGTACAGTACATAAATATAAGGTGTGTTTTTTCATTTTGTTTTGAAATTTAGTACGTGTGAATTAAAGGGGGTGGGTAAATTTATCTAATTTTGCATACCGTTTATTGTTATCAAAATCACGGTGTCCCAAACTGATCACATTAAGCGGAGTCCACTGTACTACATTTTCTAAAGTCCAGCAAATGAACACTTATTCTTGGAAGAGTCCATGTATATTATTTGATACCTTTCATCTTTAGATAGATGAAAGGTATTATACAATGGTAAAATGGTACAGTATATAAATATATGGTGTTTTTTTTTCATTTTGTTTTGAAATTTAGTACGTGAGAATTAAAGGGGGTGGGTAAATTTATCTAATTTTGTATACCGTTTATTGTTATCAAAATCACGGTGTCCCAAACTGATCGCATTAAGCGGAGTCCACTGTACTACATTTCCTAAAGTCCAGCAACTGAACGCTTATTCTTGGAAGAGTCCATGTATATTATTTGATACCGTTCATCTTTAGATAGATGAAAGGTATTATACAATGGTAAAAAGGTACAGTACATAAATATAAGGTGTGTTTTTTCATTTTGTTTTGAAATTTAGTACGTGAGAATTAAAGGGGGTGGGTAAATTTATCTAATTTTTATACCGTTTATTGTTATCAAAATCACGGTGTCCCAAATTGATCGCATTAAGCGGAGTCCACTGTACTACATTTCCTAAAGTCCAGCAACTAAACGCTTATTCTTGGAAGAGTCCATGTATATTATTTGATACTGTTCATCTTTAGATAGATGAAAGGTATTATACAATGGTAAAAAGGATATATACATTTGTAAATGGGTCTCCCTTTTTCATTTTTTTTCTCTTTCTAGGATTCATTCTAAAATTTTGCAGTAAGGATACATCTAAGGCTCTGGAGGCAGTTTTAAATGAATGTTGTTGAATCTTTTTTATCTAGAAACAATTAGATGGGAATCTATAGGATCTTTTAAATAATACCCTAATAGTTCTGTCTTTGTTATAGGGGTCATGGTGGCTTTTCTTTCTCTTTTTAGAAAAAGAAATAAAAATTGAAAGCACGATTATGTCGCGTGACCCGTCTGTTCAAAGTCAGTCGGTATCGCGAAATATTACACAACTTCCCTTTTCAAACATTTCATTCGTGAACTCATTTCCCGGGCAAGCTCGCACTCCAGTTTTGCAACTCTTTGTTAAAAAAGTTTTTCTCCACCCCCTCTTCCCCACTTTTTTTTCCGTCGACTTTTCCCCATTGTTCTCTTCCCACGCACCTATGCAACCCATATCCCTGAGACACTACAACGACGCGCAAAATGCTTCTATATACCTTCGTGCAGTCATTTTATGGCGGGCCATAAAATTACATAATTAAGGTGAGAATGAGAAAAATACCCGAGGGGTTGTCTCTTTTCTTGCGCTGCTCCTGTTGTGCTACGGGGAGAAGAGAGAAGCAAGGCCTCGCTGTTCTGGTGGAAAACGCCTATATAACCTTTTAGATGTATTCTCACGGAGATTATCCAAGTAGAAAGATAACCACTTACGAAGACAACACATGTTATTGTAATTACGGGACTACGGAAAGAAAGGGTTGTTTATAAATTTCTGCATGAGTTATAAACACTTATTCCCATCTCTGTGAAGAAAATCGCTGGTTTCTACGGTTACATTCAGGCTCTCTTTATTCAGTTAATATCTCTAAATAAGAGTATATAATTTTAAAATGTCTTTTATGGAATATCTAGTTTCGGCTGGATTGTCATTGAGAGAAAAAAGAGCGATCCGTGTTCCCTTCATTCATGTCTCAATAATACAATCAATAAGCACAAGGCAATCGCAAAAGTGCGACTTTACTACATACAGATAAGATGATCACGTAAAAAGGTTTATTATCTTTTTTTGGCAAATTGAATAAATATTTTCTTAGAGTGTGAGAGACACATAGTTAAAACACATTCACCTAATACACTGTAGGATTGTTACCTCCTCTATATTAAATAAGGCAAATAGGTGAGTCCAAATTTCTTTCTCTAAAGAAAACTCAATATAAAGTAGTTTCTGAATAGAATATATTCCACTATTCCATATAATTTGGTTTGGTTTGGTTTGGTTTGGAGAGCTACGGTCTACTGTTTTGCACACGAGGGCTAATGAGACCGGAACCTACTGCTTAAAGCCGATTCCGAATGGCTACGAACATCCATGCTATAATGGGATTCGAACCCACGAACTCTGGTACCGACGATTAGCGCCCTAACCAATCGGTCAGCGTACGGCTTGGTTTGGAGTGTTACGGTCTGCTTTTTGCAACACGATGGCTAATGAGACCGGGATCTACAGCTTAAAGCCAATTCCGAATGAATACGAACATCCATGCCACTGTGGGAATCCACGAACTCTGGTACCGAAAGCCAGCACCCTAACCAATCGGCTATCGTTCGGCACTATTCCGTACGATAAGAACAGGTACGGATTCTTTCGTCCAGTACCAGTGTCTATGTACAGAGCCACTCTAGCAGACAAGAATGTAAAATGCTGGCATCGTATACTAGTATGTTACAAATTTTACTTTCACTGATATGCATATCATTTAAATCCAATATAAAATAATTATATTCCAGGCTTTAAAGCTGTTGCGAGTTATATTTTGCAAAATATTTTTATACAATCTTTTTTCCCAATAAAAATATTATTTTACGAATTCGAGAGAAATACACCTCCTAAAATTTATCGTGCTGAACAGCGGTCTAGACTAGGGCTGCTTCTACAAAGTATTAACCCGTTAACATGCACTCTCGAGTTAATTCGAGCGCGCTAAACTGGTCAAACCATGCACACTCGAGATAATTCGAGCTGCGTTGTACTTTATGTCGTTATAATTTTTCACACACGAATGCAATCGAGAATTGAAAATAACAATGTAAAAGCAAAAAAAAAAAAAAAAAAATATCGTTGTATTGATATTTATCATTTACATGGGATTATAAGCTATAACACTTATTCAAGTATAAAAAATGTTTTTTTTTCTAAATTCAACGTTCTAAATTCTGTTTTTTACATTAAAAAATTTATTTTTTTTTTTGCCGGCCTTTTTTAAAAAAAAATTGCAAAAAGTAGTTAAGGTATGCCTGTTTACAACTGTTTTAAACCACCTTGGAGCAGCAGATGGTCTAATTAGCCCTCGTGTTTCAAAAAAGTAACTAGTTTTTTAGTCAAATCGAATCTTTAAATGACGCTTTACAAGCATAACCCTTCTATATAACTACATATATTTGTCTTTCATTCTATTGCGACTTTATAGTATTTAATGTTTGAATGCTTCCAATAGAATATGCTTTAATATTAACAATAATATTTTTAAAGAGTCTTAAATGAAGGGACGAATTCATGTATTTTTCAAATATGTAGGGTCGTAACTAAGGCGTGATAAAGGTGGCATCTGCCACGGGCGAATCAGTCTTAGGGGCACCGCACCATGAAGAAAAGGGGGTCCGAAAGAGAACGATTCGCCCAGAGTAGAAATAAGGAAAAGTTGAAAATAGTGTTTTATTATAAAATCTAATGCGTTTATAAATGATTTTTTAAGTGAATTTTCTTATTTTTAAAAATGTTTCTAGAGACTAAACTTGTTATATGTTCTTAAAAAAATGTTTACCAAACATTCCTAATGTTCCTTAATACAAATACGGGTATTCGTTTTAAATTTTAAAGTTATTAACACTAAATTTAAATTTAGAAATTCACAAATTTTCTATGAAAATTCAACGTTTAAATAAAAAATATACCCTTGAAAAAAGTATTGAGTTTATTAGCAAAATAGCACCTACAAAGAGTTTAAAAATATTTTTAAGTATTAATAAGGTAAAAACATAAGAAAAATTAAAAATTAATATACTAGGAACATTTTAAGAATTAAAAAAATTTTACGAGTTTATTCTGAATATATGATAGAAGAAAAAATCATGTTTGCATATTTTTTTTCACTATATATGGTGAAAGGGGCGCAGACCAATTTTTTGCCACGGGCGCAAAAGTACCTATACAAATATATTACATTTTTTGGAAACTTCTCTTAACGGCATAAACTTGAAAAACATACCGAAGTTACCTTTACGCATAAACAGAAGAGTAAAAAGAAACACGAAAAATGAAATAAAAACTCATTAGAACTTTATTCCACAGTAAATTTTGCAGGTCAAAATAATCTTAACAAATCAGGTGGCAAAAGGAAGAAAATTCCTGTCTCTTTCGGTCTTTAAATATTAATGGTCTATAAAGTAATTCTGAAAGCTTATAAACCATTGATTCGTTTTTACCTTATTTTTTTACCTTTTTATACAAGTAATGGTGGCTGAGGTGGCTTGGACATTAATGTGCCGCTTTCACGATACTGGATCAAGTTCGATTTAAAGCCAGAGAGATTTGTATTTCGTCTACAATACTTTTTGCTATTGATCTTTATTTTAAAAAGCAAAATTTATGCTATGATGATTATTTACATTTTAATGAAAATGTATTTTTATTGATATATTTGATGTTAACACATTGTATGTGGGACACGTACTAGTACGTTTTCTGACGATTAATACTTGAGCGCGGGACACGTACTAGTGCGTTTTCTGACGATTAATACTTGAGCGCGGGACACGTACTAGTGCGTTTTCTGACGATTAATACTTGAGCGCGGGACACGTACTAGTGCGTTTTCTGACGATTGATACTTGAGCGCGGGACACGTACTAGTACGTTTTCTGACGATTAATTCTTGAGCGCGAGACACGCACTAGTGCGTTTTCTGACGATTAATACTTGAGCGCGGGACACGTACTAGTACGTTTTCTGACTATTGATATTTGAGCAAGAGTCACGTACTAGTACGGGGTATTGTAACAACATGGTTTGTTTGTGGGTACAAAAATAACGGTACATAAAGGAAAACGAAGCCGAATGTTCTTGTCCTTCATTTTTTTATGATGTAAAAATATTTAAAATATAAATATTAAATTTAAAATATTAAATATAATTCGAAAAAATTAAAACTATATACAACTATTTATATTTGATTTTTCATATTTACGATACTATTATAAATTTATCCACTAAAAATATATTTTTGTTTACAAAAATCTTATGGTTGTTATTTATATATTTCTATTTATATATTTGTTTATATATTTCAATATAAAATACGAAAAGTTGGTTAAAAAATTAAATAACTTTCGACCTATTGAGACTTAGGTTTGGTTTGGAGTGCTACGGTCTGCTTTTTGCAACACGAGGGATAATGAGACCGGGACCTAGAGCTTAAAGCCGATTCCGAACGGCTACGAACACCCATGCCACAGTGGGATTCGAACCCACGAACTCCGGTATCGAAGGCCAGTACCCTAACCAATCGGCCATCGTTCGGCCCTATTGAGATTCAACTGAATAACTAAATTTACGCTCAAAACGCCCGCTCCCGGTACAATTCCGCTACGAAATGTACCCGCACACAATGTGTTAATATAAATAACAGTAATTATAGTTATGTAGATAAAAATAGTTGCTAGTTTATAAATAAATATTAAAGATTTGTTAAAAAAAATTCAAAACTTTGGAAATCCTCTAACTGCTGTTACATCTGAACGATCGCCGACTGGATAGGGTGCTGCTCTTGTGTACCGGATTTTGTGGGTTTAAATACCATTGTTAACATGAATGCTAGAGCTTGCTCGAAATTTGCTTTAAGTAGGGGGTCCCAATATCATTATACTCCTGAAACAAAATAATAGATCGTACTGCCCAAGACCAAACCTTTAATTCTTACATATGAATTGGAGATTCTGTAGCATAAAAAATATCCTCACCATACATTTTTTTAATATCTCTGTAGAATTACTTTTGAAAGTCTCTTATAAAAATAATAGTAACTAATAAAGTATCAAAAGAAAAAATAATCCCAATGTAAATATTTTGGGAATAAAATAATTTCCTAAATAACATCTGCATTTTACGTTCAATAAAAAAATGTAAAGTACTATTAATATATTTAAAGTTTTTATAAATATTCTATATAAACTAGCATATAGCCAGTCATATGACGGGATCAGTAAAATTTTAATTTTCCAATTTGTTGTTAATACCGATGAAAAATTTTCATTGCAACAAAAAATAATCTATGATTAAATTTTAAATTATCACATATGTACCTAATGTATTATTTAATCCAAATATAAAAGAAAATTATTTACATAATATATAGTTCAGTGATAAAACGTATGAAAATAAGGCAGACCATATTTAAATAATTTAAAATAAGAAATGATTAAATGAGATGGCAAAATGAATGACGTCATAATGCTAGAAAAAAAAGTGATATTTTCATCTACTTATAATGTGATAAATTGATCAATTTAATCGCCTGCTCTTAACCGGGGAAAATAGGGCTTGAGATAATGGCATTAAACGAAGAAGGGATAGATTTTGAACGTTTTAAAGAGACAGTATTTTTCGCTGGGATATGAAGCGTATTTATACCAATTTATTTTAGAATCGGATTAATAATTTAGGAGAAGATAAACTACTCGCTTTGAATTTTGCTAACCCTAACTGATCAAGAATCCAATATGTATGCCTCTATCCATTCCAGTTCCAACCGCTTTATAAATTCGAGGACGTACGAAAAGATAACTTAGGCTATTATTATATAGGGAATAAATGCGATTCTCAAAGATCTTTTATCCCCTCGTATAAGTCATTTTCCTTGAAAGTGGCGTAAGTCCGTTTCATATGGTAGAGATATGTTTAAAAATTAGTATTTGGATGGTTTGAAAAGTGACATACAAAAAAATAATATTTTATGTTTTATAAATATTAATTTATTTAAATTTATAACCTTTGGTTTTTAGGTTTTCTGGTGGTTTAAATAGGAGATGCACACTAGCGGAGACAGATTTTTCTAGATATTTTCCCACAGATGTTGACCCAAGTGTTAAGTGTCTTGAACATAGAACTTCATGCTAGCTGACCTTCAGTTTGTCCTGTCCCTGTAATGAAGTGGGAAACCGTCTTCAACGTTATCTTAATAAAGGTCTTTAGCTGAAACTATCATTTTTATGGACATGAATGCAACCCCCCATCGAGAAGTCCGTCTCATTGAACACACACATTATATATATATATATATATATATTAATATATATTATATTAATCTATATTAATATATATATATATATATAATATATATATATATATTTATATATATATATATATTAATATATATATATATATATTTATTATATATATATATTATATATATATATATATATATATTATATATTATTATATATATATAAATAATATATATTTTATATATTTATATATATATATAATATATAATATATATATATATATTAATATATATATATATATATATTATATATATATCTATATTAATATATATATATATATATTAATATATATTATATATATATTAATATTATATTTTTTAATATATATATTTATATATATTATTTATATATATATATTAATATATATATATATATATTAAAATATCTATATATATATATATATTATATATATATATATCTTTTAATATATATTTATATATATATATTATAATAAATATATATTAATATATATATATTTTTTAATATATATATATATTTATTAATTTATATATATTATAAAAATATATATTTATATAATATATATATATATATATTAATATATATATATATATTAATATCTTATATATTTTATATATATATATTTATATATTATTTATATATATAAATTAATTTATATATATTAATATATATATATATTAATATATTTCTATATATATATATATATCTTTTTATAGATAAAAAAGCTCATAGATTGTATTCCATTAACTAACTTTTTGTCAAAAATGGACTTCCCCCACTTTCGAAGAAAACGGATCATGTGTGATGTTATTGAATGGAGAGAGTAATATCATGAGGAAGTTCTCAGACGGGTACACTAGTTTTGTTTATTATTGTCTTTATTCATTTTTTAAAAAATTCTTTTCAGAAAAATATTCATAAATATAATATAAAGATAGATGCTTCGTTGCTTTGACTAGAAACTGCACATGTAAAACCATTCAGTGATAAACAGTTTTTTCTATTTACTATATTCTATGTAGATTTTTATATATCTTCTTTCAGGCAATTTCTCTAAAGAATAAATAATAAATGATAGATGTTTCTATGATTAGAAACTATACGTGAAAAAAATTAATTTAGTGATAACAGTTTTGTCTATTTACTCTAGTCTGTTATTTCATGTAGTTTTTTATATTTCTTCCTTCAGTAAATTTCTTCAAAGAATAAATAATATATGATAGATGTTTCTATGACTAAAAACTACACATGTAAAAAAATCAATTTAGTTATAAACATTTTTTTCTAAATGTACTATAGCCTGTCATTCTATATACTTTTTTATACTTCTTCCTTTAGGAAGCTCCCCCGAAGAATAAATAATAAATGATAGATGCTTCTAGACTTCTGAAAACTTCTTGGAGAGTGTTATATCTGACTCTGGTGGCACGTTCGACGTAAAAGAATGATTCACTTATCTGGAGGAAAATCGTTCTGAGAGCGTGAACAGCTGCTAGCTTTAAGCTTATTTAAAGATTTCTGAATGGGGGGTGTTTTCTGGATGCGTCTAAAAGCTATGCCATATAATGACAAATCTCTTTCAAATGCAAAATAAACGGATGTTTTTAATGTATAGATGTTACTATATTATTAGGATATTTTTAAAGCATAGATGTTACTATATTATTGGGATATTTTTAAAGCATAGATGTTATTATATTATTGGGATATTTTTAAGGCATATATGTTATATTATTAGGATATTTTTAAGGCATAGATGTTATTATATTATTAGGATATTTTTAAGGCATATATGTTATATTATTAGGATATTTTTAAGGCATAGATGTTATTATATTATTAGGATATTTTTAAGGCATAGATATTATATTATTAGGATATTTTTAAGGCATAGATGCTATTATATTATTAGGATATTTTTAAAGCATAGATGTTATTATATTAGGATTTTTTTTAAAGCATAGATGTTATTATATTATTGGGATATTTTTAAGGCATAGATGTTATTATATTATTGGGATATTTTTAAGGCATAGATGTTATTATATTATTGGGATATTTTTAAGGCATAGATGTTATTATATTATTGGGATATTTTTAAGGCATAGATGTTATTATATTATTAGGATATTTTAAAGGCATAGATGGTATTATATTATTGGGATATTTTAAAGGCATAGATGGTATTATATTATTAGGATATTTTTAAGACATAGATGTTATTATATTATTATTAAGAGGTCACCATGCCTCTTAAGAGTTATATATACTATTGTAACAAATAAGTCTAGACTGTGAAGTAGTTTACAATGCCCTCTATAGGGTATACCAAGAAAGAACAGAGTTTGAGGCTTGTTGTCCACCAGTATGGTCGTGTACTGTAAAGTTACTGTCGCATTATCTTTATATTTCTGTTTTGTGTGTAAACGTTGATGTTTTATGGAAGTAAATTTATTAAATTAACCCTGGACATCTTTATTTACCACACCATAAATAAATTATTCGATGAGGCTTGGATAACATGCTTTTTAATTAATACAAAAGAATTATTAACCCTTAATTTGGCTAAGTCTGGCCGCTACACCGGACATGCTTATTTACAACTACTATATAACATAATTGTCAGTGTTCGCCACAGCGGACATTAATTATCTCAAAAATGGAAAATATATTTTTTGTTTATTTTACAGAGATCCTAATGTCTATACAGACATGGAAAAATAACAGAAATTAAAAAATATTTGAAAAAAAAAACATCTTGTCAAATTAAGGGTTAATAATAATTCTTTTGTAAATTCTATGACATTTTCTCTCTTCAACATTCTTCATTTTCGCTAACTAATTTGCATTAAAACTATCTAGAACGGGCTAAAATGATTTTTTAATTGTTACGAACTTTAAAAAAATTATATACAGCTTTCATACATGATTAAAGCAATTCCCTACACACAACACTTTTGATATTTTAAGCATATGGAGACCCCTGCTATGGCTCGACGATGCTAAATGAAGTATCCGCAGGGATCACAACTTACATATAACCATGCTCAGAAGGGATTGAAGGGATTCACTCGGTGCAGTTAAAATAACACAATTAATTCTAGACATAGGTGTCGTGTAGTCCTCGTTTTTATTTGAGTAGTAACCTGTGATCAATTGTATAGTGGGATTTTATTTTGATTGCGTTGTGTAAAAGTATTTTAGTACTAAATTTAACCACAGGTTCTGAGAAACTACAGACATAAGATATGAAAATAAACTTAAAGCTAAATTAACAGCATCCGAAACTAGCTTAATATAAAAAAAAATTTAAATTTATTATAATATATATACATCTATGTACATACGAAACTGATGCTAATTTTCATAAAATATGCTTTATCAACATCTTCTAATTTAGTTCTGACAATATTTTTTTAATACTCAAGTAATTATGTAAATATAAGAGAGAGGACCTAATCTCAATTTCAAAATGTATGTAAAAGGGGGTACCTTTGGGGAGTTAAAATGGTGTGCCCGGAACACTACTGGTTGATGGGTATATATGGATCTTTCGTCGGTCTGGTCAGGGGCTTCCTCCTGAGTTTTTGGGATGCGGCCGTGCTGTTTGATGCAGGAACACTTCCTGTCGGACTTGGCTGGACTCTCAAACTCGTTCCGTCGGACTCCTCTTCCTCTGGACTATCGAACACCTTCTATCGGACTCTCTCCTCGTCTCGACTTCTGAACCTCTTCTTTCGGAATCCTCTCTTCGTCTCGACTATCGAACACTTTCACCTTTTCTTTTTTCGATCTTTCTTATTTTATTAATTTCATCCTTGTCCCCTCTTCCTTCTTATCATCCAATTGGGGATTCTAATCTGAGACTGGGATCAGAACCCCGTCCGAGACCTCCGTACAAGACAACAATATCCGTAGAATATAATTTTATGGTCCTCTAGCTTTTTACAAAGATGTGATGAGGTCAGATTTAGATCCCGAGCATTTTACTTCTTGTATGAATGAATCAATTATATAACTGATCTAAATCGCCTCATCACAATAAGCATTAATTTAAGATGATATAAACAATAAACAAACATCAGCACCCTCGATGCAATCGAGCCTCAGTGTTACTGGCACACTGACTCTTATATAGTCAGACAGCATATACAGATATTTTGCATACTTACAAAGATGATGTGCTGCCACAAATAAAACTACAATTATAAAACTTTACAAATGTGAATAAAGATCAATAAATTCATATTACAACATGTGAAAATACATTACAATAAATTATATATAAAACACTTTACAATGACTAAAATATATAAGACATTTACGAAAATGCGTATGACGTCAATCTTCGGCAAATTACGTAATCACCACAAGCATCTTAAAGTTTTGAAATATTACAAAATTCTAATGATCTAAAATCATACTTGTTATTGAAATATTTTTATCATTTTTACTACCATTAATGCGTTATATTAATTTCCCTGTCTTATGGAAAATATAGATTATTCCTCAATTTTTGATGAATTCACAAATTGGAATTTTTTTAACTTCAAGGACATCCCTGTTCTAGAACTCAACAAATGAAATTTTATGGAAATATAAAAAACAGCTATGTAAAACTGTATACAAGAAAAAAATTAGTGCGTAGAATTCCCAAATAACATCTTTAATGGTTTTCAAAAATTTTATTTCGCAGAATTGATCCCTTTTGCAAGATTTTTCAGTGGAATTTTACTGATTTAACTTTTAATTTCATACCTAACATTATTAATAATTGGAATATAACATTATTTAGCAAAATATTGGTTAAATATTTGAGGTGCTAATTAGTGCTAACTTACCGAGGAAATTTAAATTAAAATGTTATATCTTTAGAGATAGGGGGTAGTTTTTAATAAGTCAAGATAAAGATGTTGTTGCATAAAAGCAAATCAAGTTCCCAACAATCATTCCCATAAAAAAAAATTCGACATTTGAGAAATACACAGGACTATTCCTTCTATCTGCTACATCAACAGAACACAAAATATACGTAACGAAAAGGAAGAAGAGCTTAAATACAATGTCAAAACAATGGTAATTGAATGATATATCAACAATTACTCTTCTCATTTTAATACCCTGTATAATAATACCCTAAGTTATCTGTAAGTCTATCCTTGAATTCCTGAAGCGGTTGGACTTGTGGATGAGTCATCCATATTGGATTCTTGATGAGTTAAGGTTAGCAAAAGCTAGTAAGGTTTATCTTCTGCTAAACTATCGATCGGATTCTAAAATAAATTCTTATAAATATGCTTCATATCACAGCAAAAATACTGTCGTCTTTAAAACGTTCGAAATCTACCCCTTCCTCCCTTTTCGAACGTGTAATGCTATTATTTCAAGCCCTATTTTTTCTAGTTAAGAGCAGGCGATTAAATTTATCAATTTATTACATAATAAATAGGTAAAAAAACTGTTTTTCTAGCATTATGAGTCATTTTTTAAACATCTCATTTAATCATGTCTTATTTTAAATTATTTAATTATCGCATGCATTGTTTTCATACGTTTTATCACTGAACTGAGGTATTACGTAAATAATTTTCTTTTATATTTGGCTTAAATAATAAATTAGGTACATATGTGATAATCTTAAATTTAATCATCGATTATTTTTTGTTGCAATGAAAGTTTTATCACCGGTATTAACAACAAATTCTATCTACCTCCAGGGTGTGGTGCAAATGGTAGTTTCATTCCTTTACTTCCATTAATTACTGTGAAAAAAAAAATTGAAAAGAAAGATAATTTTGACGTAGCGGAGAAAACTTTGAATTATCTTTCTAAATTAATTCGACGTGTTCAAACTGCATTCACATTATCGGGAGATTTTAAAGGAGTATGAAAATAAAAAAAAATTATTGAGAGTGTACCAGATAATTCTCAGCTAAAAAAACAAACCATTTTTTTTTATCTACCTCAAAGGGTACTTTACAATTCTGGAAAATTAAAAATTTTACTGATCCCGTCATATGGGGTGCTATATGCTAGTTATATTTTATAATTAACAAGGGTAAAAAATGATCTAAAACTATTTATGTGTTACAATTTTTACTGTAAAAAACTATAGTTTGAAAATGAAAATTACACGTTGCTAAATATGTAATAGGCCATAAAATATTTTTGAATAATTCCCCAAATATAAAACAACTTTATTAATTTGATATGGGTAAAAAAAAAAGCGAACATCCTAAAAAGATTAAGTATATTTTCAAATGTAAAAACAAAATTTAAATGTATTCATCTCTTTATCCGCGATTAAAATAGACAACAATTGAGGAAATTTCCTCATAGCACAACTGAAGAATGGGGTGTACGATGTCATTTAATGTATCTAAAAAAGTAACCACTTCAAAAAGGCAGTGCACACCCTCAAAAAAAAAAGTATCACATTAAAATTTGCCAGATAGTCGGTGAAGCGTTTTATTATTCCTTTAATTACAATGTCTGTGTTCAACGCTTCGCCGATCATCTTACAAAATGTTTGTTTAGGCCACCGAAACCCCTGCCGCGCTGTGGTGACAGGCAATGACAGACGTTTCCCTTCCTGCGACTGTTCGAACCCCAACAGCAATCTGTCACGGCCGGCATACCTGAAGTTATGCACGCGCCAGCTGATGCTTTGACCGCAAACATGAAAGGGTCAAGTGTACGACCTCACCCCAAAGTGGGAAGGAGGAAAATCCTTGCCTTCCTGACAGATGCTGTGGATGGGTTGAAGGGGGTGTGGGAGGGTTAGCCCTTTCTTTGCCTTTACCAATCGTGTACGGATCCTTGGTTCCTGTAATTCTATGCTACATACAAATTTAACCCTTAATTTGGCTAAGTCCGCTACAACGAACAATTGTGGCTAAGCTATATTTGAGAGGGTGGAGTTCAATGAAAACATCTTTTCAGTGAAAAATATAGTTTAATTACATAAAATCTTAGCTTGCACACAAAACAATTAAAGGAAAAAAATAAAAGTTAAACAGACAAAATATACATAATTAAAATAGTTAACACAATTAGAACCAGGGGAGGTCAAAGTGTTGCAGCGCCTCCGAAGTCTGTAAGGCCAACTGACTTTTTTTGGGGGGGGGAAGTCTTCTCTTACGTGTGTTTTTGTTTTTGTACTGGTGGCAGCACGGTGCTGTGGCGAAGTACATTTGTTACACAATCAAATAAATAAAATCTACTATATAACATAATTGTCAGTGTTCGCCACAGAGGACATTAATTATCTCAAAAATATAAAATGATATATTTCTTTGTTTATTTTACAGAGATCCTAATGTCTATGCAGACATGGGAAAATAACAGAAGTTAAAAAATATTTGAAAAAACATCTTGTCAAATTAAGGGTTAAAGCTGTCATTCAAAAAGTGTTCGTTAGACATTTTAATATTAGATCCCATGAACCTGTATCATTAAAATTCCCTATATAAAAATTCCCTAAATTATCTGTCCATCTGTCCTCGAATTTCTGAAGCGGTTGGACCTGGAATGGAAAGAGGCATCCATATAAGACAATTTGTCGCAACGAACTATTATAATGCCCTTCCCATTCATTTTCATGTTTACAACAGCCAATAGACAAACAATCAACTGCTCTTCCGTTTGAAACTAAAGCCAGAATTGTCATAATTGGTGAATTTGCCCTACTGCGTGAAATCGCCTTATAATTTTCTTTTATATTTGTATTAAATAATATAGCAATTTCTCGCAGAGTCACGAACTGCTATAATGCCCTTCCCATTCATTTTCATGTTTACAACAGCCAATAGACAAACAATAAACTGCCCTTCCGTTTGAAACTAAAGCCAGAATTGTCATAATTTGAGAGTTTGCCCTACTGTGTGAAATCGCTTTATTGGATTCTTGATGATTAGGGTTAGCAAAATTCAAAGCGAGTTCGAAGATTTTCGAAATCCACCCCTTCCCTCTTTTCGAGCGTTTAATGCCACCATTTCAAGATCTATTTTCCCCGGTTAAGAGCAGACGATTAAATTCACCAATTTATCACATTATAAATAGAAGAAAGTAACATTTTTTCTAGCATTATGACGTCATTCCTTTTACCCTCTTATTTAATCATTCTTATTTTAAATTATTTAAATACCGTCTGTATTATTTTCGTACGTTTTACTACTGAACTTAGATATTACTTAAATAACTTTCGTTTATATTGGTCTTAAATAATAGATTAGGTATATCAGTGATAATTTTAAATTTAATCATCGATTATTTTTTGGGCATTGAAAATTTTATTACCGGTATTAACAACAAATTCTTTTCATAAAAGTCTAGGAGTCTATTTCACGGACTAATAAATATCTAGAGTTTAAGTTATATATCTTTGAAAATTAAGAAGTTTGTTCGTTTGTGTGTTTGTTTTTTATACATAACCACACGGTTTGCAATCGATTCTCTAAATTTTGAACATCATATATACCGACAAATAATCACTGCCAATAATAAAAACTTTGCTGTTCATGCTATCACCTAATATGACAAGATAAATTAAAGTTGGCAACTAACATGCGGTCAGTAAAGATAAATAAATTATTGAGCGTGTACCAGATAATTCTCAGCCAAAAAACAAACCCTTTTTCTTACCTTCCTCGTAGGGTACTTTACAATTCTGAAAAATTAAAAATTTTACTGATCCCGTCATATGACGAACTATGTGCTAGTTTGTGAATGTTGTTGAGAAAAATTTAATAATTTTTGTTTCTTAAACAAAAAATAACTGCAATTCATAGTATCCATTTTTTTATTTCTGCATAAACTACACACACAACACGCGTGTTATCAAATTCTTCAAGTACAGAACTTTCCTTAGATTATAACTCTCGCCTCTCTACTGTCTCAGTCATTTATATGTATATACATTAGTAGCGAGTTGTTTGACCTAGCATAATGGAAGCTCTGTACTTCAATAATTTGATAAATGCACACATATACACTGATGTTCAAAATTAAGAGAATTTGCGTATTTTGTCTAATTGTATGATAAGACCTGAACGAAATGTAAAACCACTGCTTCGAGAAAAACCTTTAGATCTTGTGCGTTGAATACTTAAGCATACACGAGTGTGTGGGTAGAGCCAGTAGAGTAACAAGCTTTATAAGCGCGTGTTACAAAACAACGCATTTCTTCGCTAGTAAGTCTCGCCGAATTTCTTGGAATTTTATTTTTTTCAGTAATCAGTTTAACTCAAATTCTAACAGTAAAAATGAGTAACCACCAACGTTTAGATGATGAAATGAGGTAGCGAACTGTGGAGAGACTAGAAGCCGGTCAGCTTCAAGACCAGATTTGTAGACAGTTCAGTTTAACGCCCATCGTCGTGTGCAACTTATGTAAACAGTTCCAGAATATCGAATCCATCGAGAGAATACCCGAGTTAGGTAATACAAGAGCCACAACGGCCATAGAAGATCGCCATTTTTCTATTATAGCGAGACGTGACAGTGGTGCTACAGCTTCTCAGACTTCAGTGCAGCCACAGGAATCCGAGTTTCAAGATTGACTGTTTCCAGCAGACATCATGAAAAAGGATTGTTTGCAAGAAGACTTGCTATTTGCGTACCTCTCGCTTCTACGAACAGGAGAGTCCATTTAACACGGTGTAGAGTTCTTGGAGTTGATGGATAAATTGACGATTGTTTTCTTCACTAATGAGTACCGGTTCAGCATAATCACCGATTCTCGCAGTACGCTCATAAAAGAAAACCAGGGACCCGCTACCTGCTTCCAATGATCGCTAAATCGACAATTTTGGCTCTGAGAGTTTTAATGGTCTGGGCAGGCATCATGTTGGATGACATCACACTCCTCCGTGTCTTTGAAAGAGGCACTGTAACAGCTGTAAGGTATAGGGATGAGGTCTTGGAACCCTATATTCACCTTTTCAGGATACAGTTTGCTCAGATCCATTTTAATGGATGATAACGCAAAACCACATTGGTCCTTTTGGTCGACGACTTCCTAGAAAGTGAGGATATTCACTGGATGGAGTGGCTAAGGAGAATTCCGGGCGTCAATCCTATAGAGCATGTCTGGGATGCTCTAGAAAGGACAACAGTAACTCACAACCTCGACTGCAAGAACCATCCAGGCCGGAAAACAACGTTGCTAAACGTGTGGGGCCGAATGCTTCAGGAATTCCTGAACTGTCTTATCTGAAGTAGGAAATGACACTGCGTATCTGGCCTGCATATCTGTAACTGGTGACTACACCCCAATTAACAAATTTCTTTTCTATTCGGAAACCACTGTTTCATATCATCCGACTCCAACAAGTACAACACTGGAAAAAGGTGTCATAAGCTTTAGAATAAAAACATTTTAGGGCGAGATTTTAAAGACTTGCATCATACTGAGAAAATTTACCACAGAGTCCTTACTATAATTTATCAAATTCAAACTGAAATTTAAGTATGAAATTGAAAGGAAATTAGTTGGTTGGTATCTTGTCCATCTAGAAGTCCCCTACTTATGGACTTTCTTATGGAAAGATATTTGCCATTTCCTGGAGAAGTGTTTGTAATTTGATAGTAGTAACCCTAGGACCGCCTACTGATAGATGAATGGATAGAGCACTATTCTTTGGTACCGAAGTTTATGAGTTCAAATTAAACTTCTAGGATGTTCGTAGCTTTTTAGAATTGACTTTAAGAAGTAGGTCCCTACCTCTTTAGCCATCGTGCAGCAAAATAATGAAACGTAGTGCTCCAAACCATCGAACTGACCCAGTCTTGGCCTGCCTCCTCCAATCTTATCGCTAAAAATTGGAAAACATTACAACCACGAACTAATTTTAAGTGCTCCAGCCGGAGTTAGTTAACAAGACTGTCTTTGGCCAGCCTTACACTCGGACCCATAATGTAGAAACATAGATTTACCGCTACATATATTTATCAAGTTGGAAATTCATTGTTGTAGACCGGTTGAAATTAAGACAAGCGTATTCCATATTATTTACTGTAAACGTATTCATAAACAACCTTTATTATTTCATAACGCCACACCCTTAAAAAAGAAAAAGAAAAATGAAATTACATTTTTAAGCACGGTCTAAATGTAAAATTTTAGTAAAGCACCAGAAATTCGATAATAATGAAATTAAAGATATATTTAGATGATTCCCTTTGTATCAGGGAAATCTTATTTCCCTTTTTCGTTTTTAATAACAGAGGAAAAGAAAAACACACAATAAAACTGGACACACGACAATCGGCAGTTTGAAAGCGGTATGAAGACCAGTGCGGCTTCTTTCATTGTCTGCAGCAAATTGGGGTGGCAGCGGCATATTTGCGTGATGCCAGTCACGTAATATAGGGTGGATCAAGTTGTAAAAGCAAACTTGATTGGCCAGAATGATAGACGGCAGAAAGTGTTTCGAGAACTTGTAAACGCGCTGTAATGGTCACTCGCACGAATTTTTGACTCTACCGAAAGTGAATAACTCCGAATTACACAACCGTGTCCGAACCTTTCTAGTTTTGGTGACCAACAGGTCAATCTCCGAACATTTTCTGTGGTTCTAACATGCATTAGAGATTTTAATTTAAGAAGCTGACAAAACTCTATGTTCTTATTTACCAGTTTAAAAAAGAAGGGTTGTCTGCCGTTTGTGTTGTGTATGGCAACGGATTTCAATCATTTTTGTAGTCGCTTATAACTGAATTTTCTAGAAGTTGAGCTGTTCCGAATGTTATCAAAACTATAGATAGATATTGCAGTATCACTGGCAAGGTCATCTATTTTTAAAAGGATTTTCATAGCTTTAATTCGTCTGTTACTTAATATTCTGAGTTCTAATATGTGTAATATTACGTTTAGAGAAAGATTGTAGAGCTAACTTTTTCCTCAAAAGTAGATGTTTTGTATTATCATTTATTCTCTCCTCTGCCAAATTCATCGTGTGGGTTTTTTTTTTTGTTGTTGTTTCCTCGTACATGATAACTGATCAATAGTCTATGAGTAAGAAGCTGCTTTTCGGTATAGGAGTTTGTGAGCACGAATCCTACTATTGGCTCGGATGTTCGAAGCCGTTCGGAATCGACTGTAAGCAGTAGGTCCCGGTTTCATTATCCCTCGTGTAGCAAAAACAGTAGACCGTAGAGTACCAAATCAACTTTGTACATGATAATTGGGATATCTACGAACTCTCTATGGTAGGAGTTGAACGATGGCCGAGTAGGAAATACCGGTGTTCACGGGTTTAGATCCTTGCGGGTATGGGTGTTCGCAAGCCTTCGGATCACGCTCCAAACCAAACGAACCATTTACAGCAGGAAATTCCTATTCGATAATGGCTACCTTAATATCCTTTTACTTTACACCACCCCAAACGTTTTGTCCAAATGATGGCGCGAATCAGTAGTGCTTTGCTCTCCAATACTAGAGTTCGTGGGTGCGAATATCACTAATGGAATAGATATTTGGTTGTGGTTTTAAACAGTAGGGCCTGGTCTCATTAGTCCTCATGTACGAAATAATAGACGTTAACATTTGCAATTTAAAAACCATCATACTTATAAATTAGAGAAAAACTTTACCCGTCGTGTAGCAGTAAAAAAAACCATGATCAAACCAAACCAAAACGTTTAGATCTACTCCTCCTTTTCAGACTTAAAATAATTTTTTCAAACTTAAAATAGTTGCCTGTCGTTGATTTCCAACAAGAAAAGTTTACCAACCACATCCGAATTGTACTTAGGTATACATATGTGCATGCATGGGTGTCTTTGTTAGTATACATGGATATAGAGAAAATCTTTTTCTCCGAATGTAATTTTACTCTAACAGAATAGTAATTTATATTCATTTCAAACGTAGCGTACACTTTTTACGTGTTTACTGGATTTATAATAATAATTGCTCTAGTGCATAATTTTCTAACACTACACTCCTGCAAATTACTTTGCATATAACCAAAATTTCACATTATGAAACACATAACAGTTTTTGAATTTTGCTGGCTTACTAACTCCGAATAAATTGTCTCCTTCACATTCTCTTACAAAGTAATGAATGCCATACCTTAGATGTTTAACATATAATTACATCAGATAGAGAACATCACATTCATTAAAATATTTCAAATTTTGAAATTCTATATTTTACGATTATAAAAATCCATCCTAAAAATTTTTAAATTCTTCTCCAAAATGTATAAACTTTTAAAATTTAAACTGAGAAGTCCTGAGAATGACCTGAGAATGAAACTGAGAAAAATTGCATAAATGGAATATATATATATATATATATATATATATCTATATATATATATATATATATATATATATATATATAATATATATATATATTAACACAATATGTACATTTCGCAGCGGAATTGTACCGGGAGAGGGTGTTTTGAGCTTAAATTTAGTTATTCAGTTAAATCTCAATAGATCGAAAATTATTTAATGTTTTAACCAACTTTTCGCATTTTTTACTGAAATATATAAACAAATATATAAATAGACAAATAAACAAATGTGTATATATATATATATATATATATATATATATATATATATATATATATATATATATATATATATATATATACATATATATAATATCATTTAAATAAAAAGTTAATTTTAAAACTAAATTGATTTTTTAATCCACCTTCCCGTTCTGTGGTGCGGCAACGACTGATGTAAAAACTAGTTTTTTCTTATCTAAATTTTTCCAGAATCTATGTAATAGACAAGAACATTTGGCTTCGTCTTCTTGTATATACCATTATGTTTGTACCACAAACAAACCATGTTGTTACACTAACCCGTACTAATTACGCGACCCGTGCTCAAGTATCAATCGTCAGAAAACGTACTAGTACGTCTCCCACGCTCAAGTATCAAACGTCAGAAAACGTACTAGTACATGTCCCGCATAAAATGTGCTAATTAATAAAATAATTTTATTTCATTAATTTCTTGCATGAATTTTGATCATAAAAGGGCTTGAAATTTTATTGCATACCTCTAAACCGATTGACGCATACCACATTGGTATGGATATCGCATGAACCTTCATGTTTTTGTTAGGAAATTAACTCTAATTTATACACATTTATGAAAACATAAGGTGAAGATTAAATAATTTAACTCAAAGCTGAATACGTAGTATTTTAGCATTAAGCTATCACTAAATATCTGGGGATGAGATAAAATTTCAGCTCTATAATTTACAGTGATGTTAAATATTTTGAGCAATTTTATGTGAAACATCTTTCGCTATTTTTGTTGCTATATTAAGATATTAATAATTTCAAATGATTAAAAATAAACGAAGCCTTATGTCAGAAGTGCAATGGTCTAGCATCCATCTCAATTGTGTTTATTTTCTAAAGTTTCTATTCGTGACCTAATTTTAGTAGACTTATATTGTCTTTAATCTTAATCACCGAGTAATTCTTGTCATTGCCGAGGATGACTTTAACAGAACAAAAGCTAATCGTGTTACATTTGATGATACATTCATTCAGACTGGATTTCTAGGATGAAAAGAAGAGCAAATAAACATGCAATCAATCCAATATTATATCATTTAAATGAAATATTAATATAGTACTAACAAGACATTGAAACTCATTAAGAGGTGAATAATTATACTAATGACTATCTCTTTACAGACTGCTGTCGTCGATTTAAAAGTAATTGTAGTAATTCCCGAGGCCACTGCGCTCTGATTGTTCTACCGTTTATCGTATTACTCGCAAGTGGCTTCGAATTCGGCTAATTTGGCGCCGAAAAAACTCGCCAAGAATTTCTTTCGCGAATGAAAGATAGATGTGAGTTCATACATTCAAAGATCTTGCTGCACGGCGGACGCGAGTTGTCTTTCGAGAAATTTTCGACGAACGTGTTTTCATATTTTGAAATCGAATTTGATATTGTGTGTCATATCTAACTGCCGGTGACTGAAGTGACGTGATGTGCTTGGGATATTTTCTACCTCTAAAGGGATTTTTTAGGGGTTAGAAGCAGAGGTTTTTTTTGAGTCTTGGATTTTCACGCTGTGAGATTTTCTTATTGCAGGTAAGCTGAAAGTTTTACTAAGAAAAATTAAGGAATTTGAACGTATTGTTTTATTATAATCCTGTAGTTATGATATGGAATTCCTTGATGTACCTTTTCTTGTAATTATCACGTTTAATGATGAATATCATAAATATGCTTAAGAATGATTACTGTTGGAAAAAATTTATAATACGAAAATCGTCGTACATAAAATGTTCTTATAGCTTGTTTTTATTTGTATTAAATGGCTGTAATTTTGGTATGGAATTCCATGTACAACATTTTTTTGTAGCTATTACGTTTAATGATGAATAGCTTAAATGTGTTTAAAAATTATTACTATTGGATGAAATTTATAATACAGAAATCGTGGGGGAAAATCGTGTTTGCTTCAAATGCTCGTAAAGCTTATGTTTTTAAATCTATAATGATTTATTAAAGCAACTTATCTAATGTGAAATAAATGTATCTTAGTTTTGGGACTTTTTCTCGTAACACAAGATGAGAAAATGACTGTAGATAAAAAATTGAGGGAATTCATCATTGAGTAAACAACCATAAAAGCTAACGTGTTTGTATGAACTTATGCCCTTAGGAGTGTCAACCACGTTTGAAAAAAGTGTAAAAGAAGGCTTGCGATCAAATGAGTAATAGGATATCTCAAGTTGTGTAAGTCATGGTGAAAAAACTAGAAAAAAAAGGAACTTGTTTTTAAAACTATGAAATTTTATTTTTATTGATAGATATTTTGAACGTTCATCATTGTGAATGGATTTTATTTATCAATTTAATTATTTATAACTTTACTTATTAGAAATCTGAACAATATTTTGACAAATTGAAAAATTAAGACTACTACTCTGGGTCATTCAGTTTTGAATACGCATCAGTTTCGAAAAAGAAAGCAGAATTATGTCTAAAGAATATTTTACTTCTTTTAAAATGTATAGTATTAAATAAAGTGCTATTTAACTACTTGTCACGCGATTATTTGGTAGATAAAGCAGAACCTTGTAAAAAAATTTTCTCTTTTCTCACTCGAAAGTAGATAATACTTATATGTGTTCTTATGCAAGTATTAAATAAACGTATACAGTAATTTTTCTGTCAGACATTTATTTCTTTCTCTTTAACTTTCATTTTGAAAAGAAATCAGTTGTTGATTTATGCCCTTGATCCGCTATTTAAATCATACACTGTCTCTATAAACGATTCATTCAATAGAGAAAAATACTCATTTCACTTTCAAGAGAACCTCTTTTTATATGTATAATGTTTATTTAAAACTTATTTGACAAAACCTAATCTTTACACCATGGATCAAGAAATTAAATTTAGTCTTTCGAAATGTCACGTTTTAAAATATCAAGCAGTGCGTGGAATTCTTTATGGAGATGATATACTTTAAGTATCCTTTATTAACACTTGTAAACAGTAGCCTGAACTCTTGGGAACTACGGCTGAGCGATCATCCTTCAGAATCATTACTTCAATGTGAGTGTAGGTAATAGATGTTCCTCAGTTTTCCTGTCCGTTCAAATCTGACAACATCGTGACAACTTATGAAACATATAGCTTCTTTTTAAATGCTTCAGAATTTTTTTAATCATCCTATTGTTATCTGGCAGGGAATAAATCATTGGTTTCAACCAATCTTCTTTGAATTTCTAAGATCATGTTAGTAAATGTCTCGTATTAGTAAAGATCCATTATAGATTAAGAATACCAAACACTGGTACTCTGGTATAAGGATATGTTCTTTGAAACAGTTAGTCAAGTATATAAATCGGTAATCGTGAATTTTTTGCTTTTTTCATTCTAGAAATGTAGCTTGGATGAATGTATCATCAAATGAAATACGATTAGCTTTTGTGCGGTTCTGTTAAAATCATCCTTTTCAGTGATTAGAATTATTCAGTTAGTAGGATTAAAGATAATATAAATGTACTAAAAACTGGCTATATAAGAACAGTATGTTTTTAAGAAGTGCATAAATCGACAATCATGAAGTATTTTTCGAAATGACCACGAATGCAAACTGATATAAAATTGCAATATACATTTGTTTAATGCTTGCATAAGGATATATATATAAAGACTGTATATTTTTGCGTGAGAAGAGGATAAAAGTCTACTTTAACTATGGTACAATGTTTTGTTTATGCATTTATTTTTTCATTTATAATATATAAAAGTAAATCAACACCACAACACAGTAGTATATTGCAAATATACGTAGTGATAGATAACCTACTATATCAATGTATACTTTAGTCTATTATACTGTTTGCACTTCTTTGATTGCTTTTAGTTTGGGCTCTGATTCTGTCTGAGGTATTCTTGATTACACATCCGATAATCTGAGCGCGAACAGATAAAATTTTTCTGTACGCTCTTAGTCATGCTTTATCTACCTACACTACTCTCAAGAAGTACACTGACTGTCCGAATTTTTTTCTTTACATTTGTTTCCTTTCATGTTTAAAGGAGGGTGCACCATACCAGGTGCGATGCGCATTCAACCCATAGACTAAAATATAAACATATGTACGCACGATGTTTATAGCGTTGGAGAGTTTCTTATTCTTTCGACCAGCTGGCTCTCTGAAACAGCTGTTTGTTGCTTGCAAGATGTTCTTAAAATAATGACCAGTAGTTCCTTTACTCATCCACGATGTTGATTTGCTAGATAAGCGAAAGTAGACCATAAAGGAAGTGTGAAATTATCTATTTCGGTAACATGATCTTTAAGAAATCGAAAGTAACATAACACCTGAACAACTCGGTTTAAAGAGTATTAATTTTGTTGTTAACTCAGTTCAAAGAGGAATAACTTGAGTAAAAAATATGTACAAATTTTACATTTATTTTAAAGGATTTGGTACCTGCTAACTGCTGTAAAGCTTTGTCCAAACAACCTTATTTTAATTTTATATAAAGAAAATTATTTATTTATAAACTTATATTTTTTATTGAATGTTAACCTATCTTTGTCGCCTAGATTGAGCAGAACTTGTTTGAAATATGAACTTTTGAATAATTGTTTGGCAATTATATAATCTTATTACACACAACGTTATATGTTTATTCTTATCTACACAATATTTTAAACTGAAATTAACGTGTGTATCTCACTGAAAATTAGATTATTTTTTGTATTCATTCTTAATTCTTGATTACACATAATTCGCATATGTGGAATTAAAAGTTTTGCTTGACATTCAATAAAAATTTCATTTATCTAAATTTTTATAAGTTATCGAATTGTTTTGGTTCGCTTGTCTTAGCTTTTTGCAACATTGAAGTTAATAAAACCGAGACTTACTAATTGAAACCAATTCCGAAGGGAATATCCATGATACCAGTGTTATTCAAAACCATCGGCTGCAAAACACAATAAAAACAGTTCCCTAATCCTTCACTTCTATTGTTTTATGATTTAAAAACATTTTAATTTAAATTTTAGTATTTGCTAATTAAAAAAAACTAGTAAAATTGGGGAAAAGATATAAATAATAACCAGTGTATAAATTTGATTCTGCAAGTGATTTTTTCTCATGGTCTCCCTACATATCCGTTAATTAAAATTTTCAGTAATCAGCTTTATCGACGAGTTCAGACGGAGTATTATTTTGCAACGAATAGAAGCGAAGGATGTGCTTTAGAAGGTCGCCTCAGCAATTAGAGTGAATTGTCAGCTTCATAAAGTAGCATGTGCTGTTGGATTTGTTTTTCCTCTAATGCACTTATGAAAGCTTCCACTTATTCGATGATAGACAGTTCGCCATTATCCCGGTAAATTAAGACTTCCCTCTAACGGAATGAATAAGAAGTGAGCAGAATCCTTTAATTATAGAATAGAAGCTCTCTTACTGAAATAGTAATAAAAAAAAAGCAGGATGATGCTCCAGTTTGTTTTTATGTATATACACAGTGTCACAAGTTATAGTTTGCTTGTAGTTTTTGAAAATCGTGTGGCAAACAAAAGATTCTTTTAAGTTGCTCTGCGAAGCATTTTAGTACATGTTTAGGAACAACAGATCCTTTTTAGATACTAAATAGGTTGATTTCATCTATGGTACCAGGAAGGTTTCTAGCGTAAACTACTTATTGTTAACAATAATTTTCTTGTATCCTTAAAACGTTCATTAGAAGCTACTGTAGAGAAATAAATCTTAAAGAAGGACATGTGAGAGCAGTTTGAGGACAGGTAATAATGGGCGTTAACCCTTCGGCGATCGAATAATTTTCAAAAGAACAGGGATAAAAGTACCTATTTTTTATTCCAGAAAATTGCATAAAAAGTGACATCTAGTTTAAAGTAAACCAAATAACTCCAATTACATTATTAATAATCTAGTATTGCCCTGTAGTATATAAAGCAAGAAATGAAACAAATTCCGTGAGTAAGAAATAAATTATTTTTAATATTTTTGTAATCCTTCTTTTGAATACTCCTGCCCAGAAATAACGGAAACTAAAAACATAGTTCAAAGCCTCACCCCGTGGTTTTGAAGGTGCAGAACAAATAGGTGAAATGAATGAATAATAACCATAAATTTCTTTCTTTAAAACCAAAAAAAATGAGGAACTGAATATTCCAATTATTTTTAATAAACTCACCAAGATTTATCATATGTTTTCCTGATCAACAGGATTCATAAAAATTACATCAGATGAAAAGGTTAGCTCGTACTTTGTTATTCATAGAACCCTATCCTTACGTAAGATGTTTTGTAATTAAAATAAAATATTAAAAGGTGAAAATATATTCAGTTTACAATAAATTATTTTTTTAAATGAAAGAGAATGTATTACTTGCTTTATTCTGCTTTAAAATGGCTTTTTTAATTGTTGTTTCACAAACTAACAATATTAAGAACATTCGACAAAAACAGGTTAGCGTTAAAAGGTTATTCACAGCATATTTTGTTGGCGAATAGTTAACTATCTATCTAAAATAGTTAATTTGGTTTATCGTGATGGCTTACATTATTATCTTTTAAACGCAAAAAAAGTGTTTTTTGTTCCAAATATAACCATTAAAAATCTTGTGGGATAGAAAACTATTGTATTGAATGAAAACATACGTAATATAAGGAGTAATCTTACTTTAGCATTTAAAATGTATGAGTCTTTAAAATTATCTTCCTTTTTTACAAATATTAAAGTATCTAACCCTTTAAAAAAAAGCGGGCAGTAGAATTATTCTGTATGATGCAAGATTTCGAAATGCCCGTGTCTTCGCTATTTGGATTTCACTGTTTATATCACCTGATGCTGCCGACTCTACACCATAAGCCCTTGAAAATTTTACACTGATATGCTCACTGTATTTAAATGACAATGTTCCTCCTATTTTAAAATGATTCTTCTTTAAGCTTTCATTTATATTATTAAGATTCCGAATAATTTTATGCAAGTTTTTAGTAAGTTGCTTTGAGTTAGATGTACTATTTATTGACATTTATAACACTAACTTCTTAAGAATAAAAAAGATAAAGTATATCCTTAAATGATGTTTAGAGATTGTTTAATACCAAAATTTTTTCTTAAGAGTTTGTGACTCTTGTGACAGAATAGAATGTATATAAATAAATTGTAAGAATTCATTCATGGTAAAGTGCTGCAGTTTATTATCAAGAAATTTTCTAAAAATCTTCTTCGTTGTAAATTATGGTAATATCATAAACTTGTATAATACCTCAAATATGCTTCTTCCGGAGATTCACTCAACGTTTAATGAATTTTCGTAGGCTCGGAAGAGATTTATATTTACCTTTTTAGTGACTAAAAGCTTAAGTTTATTTCAAATCATAGCTTGTATTTTAAACATTCCCTTTAATTCCTAAATTCGGAAATATAAGCTAACTGCAAACATCCCGGTACATAAATACAAACTGCTAGTAAGCCGGTTAAATGTTACCTTCCTACACCGGACTCTCAATGAGTTCGCACTGCTGATAGCCGAACAGGCCCCAGTCTTTCAGTACTGGAATTCGTTGGTGTGAATCCAACAGCCAATGTAGGCATCCATAATATGCTTAAATTAGTATGATCTTATTGAAACAGTCCTCCTCTGGGTAAAAGATTATCATAACCTTAACTGTTAATAAATACCTACACACTATTTTGAAAATACGGCATTCAAAATCTGAAAGAATGAAAGACTTAAAAATTTAGAATCTTACTTTACAGAGAAAGCTTTCTTGTGATTTTCCCTCGATCACTGACATTTTGTCGTTTTAAAATAAAATGAGATAAAGACAATCTAGCATCAATGTATTTATATCTCTGCATTAAAATTAAGGTAATGGTGGAGGAAAGTCATAAATATGCCTCAAGAGAATAATCACAAATTTCCCTTTTTAGCCACTATATGGACCAGCTCTAAAACTGAAGTCATTACGGTTATCAACGAAACATTACCATATATGCTTAAAACCGACGAAACCGGGTCACGAACTCCTAGAACAAAGTTGACCTCACGCTAAAATCGTGCTGTTACTAACCATCTAGCCTTTTAGCAACTCTGGCGTGCTACTTTCACTTACCATCCCCTGTCGTGAATCATGATAGAACAGCACCACACGTTCTATTGTTAACTATTCATGTCCACAATGTGTTATTATGAATGCAGCGTTCAAAATTCCGTTTCTCTTCTAAGAGTTTTACCGCGCGATGACGTCAGGAAAACTCCTTTCGCCAAGACTTGGCGGTCGCCTCTAAAAACACCTTTGCTTCCTAATTTAATTTGGCCTTGTGCTTTTGTTTTTCTTTCTCTTTTCTTCCAATTAAGGTTTTGATGTATGCAATTTTTTTGTTCGCCGAAATGATCTGAGTCAAGAACGGGAGGACAATTGTATGTGTCTGTAATAATAGTAATCCAAAATCTATGTTATATTGTAGAAGTAACGGAGTTGGTTTCCTTCCTCTCGCTCTTGTAATGTTTTTTTTTGGTTCTACGAAGAAAGTTAGCACGGTCGAATGCTTTTCCAATAAAAGTTCAGTGGTAAAACATTACTCTACTGTAATTTCATTCTTGTTATGATCACTACGTAAACTTTTATTGTTGCAGAGTGGTTTCAACGAGTTCGTAAATTGCACTGAAATCATTTGTATGGCTGATTTCTTTATATTTTCTAAATTATTTATATTTATCGGGTAATATACCTTGAAACCATTGTTGTTTTTTCAAATTTTTGCTTCTAAGAACATTAAAATGTGTAAATATTTTTTTTCACTTTAAAATGCACTTTACAAGTTAACCACTTTTAAGCGTTAGGAAATTTTGTTTGGATGAATATAGACCCTGCGCTAGCCAAGTAAATATATTTCATATAAGCAATTAGAATTTCCTTGTTCTGCAATGAATAAAAACTATTTTGCTTCTACAAACATTAAAATGTGTACAATGAGATCTAAATATTTTCTTTCGTTTTAAAATGCATATAACTGTACAAGTTCAGCGTTTATAAACGTTAGGAAGTTTTGTGTAGATAATTATATAAGCCTGCGCTAGCCAATTAAATATATTTCCTTTCAGCAACTAGAATCGACTTTAAGATGTAGGTCCCGGTCTCATTAGCTCTCGTGTTGCAAAAAGTAGACCGTAGCACTCCAAACCAAATCTTAAACAATCAGCAATTAGAATTTCTTTGTTCTGCAGTGAATAAAAACTACTTTCATATTCTTTTCATCTTATATATATGTAATGTAGAAGGAATATGACAGAACTAAAATTAGCTTCTACCAGGGTTTGCAAATTAATCGACTTTGTGTTGTATCGGTAATTTAGTAAATGAAAATTTGAATACTGGTTTACCCGCAATTTATTCACAACATTTACATAAATACATGGTTTGAGTGTGACCTTATTTCAAACATACAATTTCTGAATAGTTATTAATGTAAAATATAAACATAAATGTCGACAAAAATTCTATAATAAATTTAAATTTGTTTAATGATCAATTTATGAACTATTAATGTAAAAAATAAAGTGGCTAATATTAAAATATTAACACAAGAAATAATAAATTTTAAAATAAATATTTTATATTTTTTTAATTATCATTTTGTCAAAAGTATGTTCGTGAAAAATTTTTAATATTTAAGGATTATTTTTAATTTATTAGAACTTGGGGCAAAGATTACTTTGAGATAACATTCAGATGTATGTAGCCTTCTCTGCGAATTAAACCTGAAATAAAAAAATGCGCATAGCCACAAAACGAACTCTTTTGCAGAAAAGATGAGTTTCATTCTTTGTATAAAAGATAAAGAATGGCTCCTACCAGAATAATCTTACGATCTGTAGCAAGCCCACATAAACAAAAATTAATTACACTGCAAATTATATGAATAAACAGTTTGGTACGAATATTTTATGAAAATTTCGCATTTAGGTTTTCTATCTGGAAATTAAAATGCCTTTGCCAGTAAACCTATTGATATTACATTCGCCATTTTACCGGTATTTCATGTAATAGGATATATTATGAAACTTCGAACAGTATCCTCATGTTTCGAGGATATTTTTTAGCTAAAAGAATATTAAATGTTAAAAGCTAGAAACAGGGGCGTACGCAAGAATGGGGGGTTAGGGGTTTAAACAATCCCCTTAAGCTCAGACAAAATGGAAAAAAAATTAGTAGAAATTATGCGGGCTATTATTTTTTAGAATTATGAACCCCCTCCCTTGAAAAAATTCTTCGTACGCCACTGGCTAGAAATATTTTTAATGTTTAATAAATCAGCTTTTAAAATATGATTTATTGACCATTAAAAATATTTCCAGCTTTTAAGCAAATATATATGAAAGCGTATACATTACATGCCTTTCTTTGCTATAGAATAAATTTCAAAAGATGTCTTGTAGACATACAAAAAACAACGTTAAACAAATTTGAGATATTTAGAAATATTTATCACCGTAAATAGCTTAATTATGCTAGAGTATCCGAAATGTGCTTCTTCTTTTAAAGCAGTACAGCCTGTTACAGGCCAAGGGTGTCCCAAGCAGTTTTTCCAGCAGTTCCTATCTGCTGCAAGACTCCTCCAGTTTCCCTTTTTGACAGTAGTTATGTCCCTCTCTACTGAGTCAAGCCACCTAATGAGGAATTTTCACGTTTTCTAATTTTGATTTTAAACGATAGAAGACAAAAAAGTAAGCAGGACAGTAGCTATTTTTTTTCATTTGGGGGCCTAATGAGTGATTTCTAATGGGTTTTATAGCGGACTCTTTAACGTCTCTCAAAAACGCTACTTTATCTCCGCCGAGTTTGTGACGTCATCGTTCATGTAAACACCGAGCTCCTATGCTGTTTACATGTTAAAAGGCGACTTTTAAATTTGTTTTTTGTGTAAAGTATCGCATATAATAGCATTTTTTTGTTATGTCTGGCATTAAAAAATCATACTCTAAATATTGTATTGTGCCACTCTGTAAAAATACAACAACTAATTGCAATGAGAAGATATTTTTCAGCGTCCCAAAAGACCCACATACACGTAAAATCTGGACAACTGAGATGAAAAGGGATGAGGAATTAAACCTCAAATTATCATATAAATCATCTCTATGGGTTTGTGAAGACCATTTTTTGGTAAATAAATGCTTGCATTTGTTTAAATATTACTATTTTAGAACAATTAAAGTATATAAAATACATCTATACCTTTAAAAGGATTGTTGATTAACCACTGCTATTTAACTTTTAAAACTGCTAATTTTCGAGTATTATCACAGAGTTCAAGTACAATAAAATATTTTATAAAGCATATAACTATCGAAAAACATATAAATATCTAAAGCATATAATTATCTAATAAATAACTCGGAGGGGAAAGTTATGTATTTTCAAGGTATTATAAATATTTTCTTCAGAGATGCATACTTTCTTATGTATCAAATGTAACAGTGATATTTTTCGATTAAATTGGTGACTAATTTGAAAAAAAAAGTATAATATTTTTAAAATACTTAATAATTATATTACTTTAAAAATTAAATTTAATTTGAGAAATTTTATACATTTTTTAATTTGACATTAATATTAAAGGCAATAAAATTGTATTGCTATTTAAAAATGTATAAATAATTAAGTAAAGCCATTTAAAGATTTTAAATTTATTTTCATCATATTTAAAATATCTAAGAATTTATTTTGTTTTGGTTTGGTTTTGGAATGCTACGGTCTACTTTTTGCAACACGAAGGCTAATGAGACCGGTCTCACAAAAAATACCTCCTCTAATTTTTATTTTAATATTACATCCGTCTCTATTTATAAAAAACGATGCAACTACAAATGTGTATGTATATGATATATGTATATTTATTTGACTTGTTTGTGTTTACAAACAAAAGAGCTGTGTTTAGAATGAATAAAGTATTAATACATGTTAAGTAAAATTGGAAAAAAAATATAAAGGATTTTACACACCTTTGGGTTTTAATTCCTCGTATTTCTGCTCCCATAAAATCCGGGTTTTTTGCCAAGAAAGAAAACATTGACATGCTGTCAATTTTCGGGAGGTTGTCTGATTGGTAAATCCAGGTAGAAGAGACATTTATGACAAATTGAGATAACTAAGCTATCTAGATCGATAAAATGAACCTTCAGGTTTAAATAAAAATAAATTTTGATAGCTAGAAAATTTCAAGAACTTGCAAAAACAAAATCGGAAAATAGTGCGCGCTTAAAAGCAATACAAAAATATTGGTCTGCATGAACGATGACATCACAACCAATCACGGAGCTTTTTGATGTCACGTGATTTTCGCTTAACTTTAAAATTAATTTTTTAAATGATGGACCCAGTTTTTTACATTTTTGAGAACATTTTTGGAATCTACGAGCCTGAAATTACCAGAAAAACACTAAGTTGTTCGAATCCCCCACATGTGCAAATTCCTCATTGGTGGTCTTCCTCGTTTCCTCTGCCCCATGAAATTAGTGAAAGTGAGCTGTTTTACTGGGTTTATGTCATCGAGTCGGAATAAGTGTCCAAGCCATCGCAGTCTATGGATTTTTATGACTTTAACAACATGAGGTTGCTTGTATTTTTTATAAATTTCAAAATTGTATAAGGATCTCCAAAAATTTTTCTCTTGAACTGCACCAAATATTTTTCTTGAGATTTTCCGTTCAAAAGTCAGCAATTTATTTTCTTGCAATTTGGTTATTGTCCAGCATTCACTTCCATAGAGCGGAATAGGTCGAAGTAGATTTTTATACATGTTAATTTTCGTTTTTAAACTTATAAATCGAGATTTTAATTGGTTTTTAAGGCCATGATAGCATTTATTTGACATGGCGAAATAAATTCGAAATGTGCTAGAATACTGCAAAATTGCGGTTTGGGTTTGAAGGAGTCAAACAAAGAAAATGAACTGTAATGAGAAATTGAAAATGCCAGTTAGCGTGTATTCATATAATGCTTCAACAATACATAATTTAAATTTCAAAGGGCAAGATAACTTTAAATTTGCCAATAGTCATTAGGAACTTGAAACGGGTATTTTGAATTCTACTGAGTTTCTGTCACCTTCTCAGTGTTCTGAAATATATCGTTGACGGTAGCTGTATAAATTCTAACGTGGTTAGGAGCTCCCACATGTAATTAATTTCTGCTTTGCTACCCCTTCTCCCCGTCCCATCTAGTGGCGCATCATCGGGGATAAAACACCGATGCTCTCTTGGACCATCGCCAAGGGTCGGCCTCTTTTCTTTTCATCGTCTTCGTGACACACGATGGTTTTAAGTTTTTCTTTAAAGGCAGAACTGTTTGGTATTTTATCAAGGAGTTAATGTCAAAATTAATATCAGGCTTGAATAGAAATCTGCTTTATAACACTTACAAAACATAGTCGAGAGCTCAACGTCAAAGGTCTTCTATTTGTCCAAACATTGTTTTAAAGTGAGTTTAAAGACTCATATCTCCTAAAATTTTATGATGAAAGTGTGTTTGTTTTAACCAAATACCAGTTTTTCAATACTTATTTAAATATATGATTTCAAAATCAAATATAAATTATATAAGGCTAAATATACGATTTGACATATTTAAAGCCTGTTTTAACTATTGTAAGAAAAAGAAATTATAACTGATTGCATTAAAAATATAGAACAATTAAACCAGAAAAATTTAAGTGTAATATAATGATCAGTGAGATTTTTAAAATTTTTATTTGCTAGGCAAGCCCCCTTTTCTGTGGCCAAGCGATGGCCGATTGTTTAGGGTGCTAGCCTTCGGTACCGGAGTTCGTGGGTTCGAATCCCACTGTGGCATGGATGTTCGTAGCCGTTCGAAATCGGCTTTAAGCTATAGGTCCCAGTCTCATTAGCCCTCGTGTTACAAAAAGTAGACCGTAGCACACCAAACCAAACCAAACCTCTTTTTTGTGTGTATCTGTATTATATGTGGTATGAATTAATATCGTTCAGTTAATTACACATTTATGTTTTTATTGACTAATTAGTTCCAACTTCCTTTCACTTTTCTTCCAATTGCTATTTGAAAGTTTTATATCAAAAATATTAAATCATCCAATAGAATGTAATCTATGCCATTTTAATTTGTTGTAGGCATATTCTAAATGATCTTACAAGATATGTTTGTAGCTAAAATGTTATGACGTACATTTTTTTAAACATTTTCAATATATATATATATATATATATATATATATATATATATATATATATATATATATATATATATATATATACATATATGTATATATATACACATATATGTATATATATATACATATATATATACATATATACATATATACATATATCTATATATATATATATATATATATATATATATATATATATATATATATATATATTATATATATATATATAGCAGGGGTGGGCAAGCTCCTTGATAATCCGAGCCATTTTTCAAAATTTGAAATTTTTCGCGAGCTATAGTTAAATACATATTTAAGAGGTATGCAAAAAAGGTATTAAATTTTTTTTTACAGAAATTATATTTAATGAATGCCATTTAGACATTCTTCGTTCTTTAAAGGAATTTCTTTAATTGTCGATGATTTTTTGCATTGGTCCGAATGTAGTTTACAATGTGTTATTCTCTTTTCATAACATCAGGATATTTTAAATATTTTGTATCGAGATGTTCCCGGTGAATTATGCAGTGAATCGGTATGAATTGTGGAATTTGAGTATCATCTCTTAAAAGCCCAATAAGATCGATTTTTTTTACCTAGCATTGCCAGAGCTCAATCAGTAATATTTTTTAAAATATAACAACACAAAAATGAAAAGGAGAACTCGTGTACATTTATCGAGAGCCACAAATAATCCTTCAAAAAGCCGCATGTGGCTCGCGAGCCGCAGGTTGGTCACCTCTGATAAATAGCAATCATTAAGTGGGGGTAAACGACCCGCATATTTAACCTTCACTACACTATTGATGGTATTAGAACCCCCAAATTTCGGTATCGAAATGGTAACAAGGATTATAGGCAGAAATAAAAATAGGTATGAATAATTATAAAAGTTTTATTAAATAACAAAATTTAAAAAAATACAGTAAAAGGTTGTTTAAAGATGATTCACAGTCTTCCTGTTATTTATATGTATGTTTACATCACAAGTTTTGGTGGATCTGTTATTAGACAGTGTAGTGAGAAAACTAATTTTTATAAATTGATTTCCAATAAAACCGTATAAATCAACAGTTCTTACAAAACCCATATTTTAGGGAATTTCATATAATATTTATAACAAGCTAAAGTAATTTTATGAGATGTGACCTTTATAAGGTCAATGATTTGTATTACGTGGTATTACACATTGAAGGTGACCCGTTTTTTTTCCTTTTGAGTAAAATATTTTTAGGATCACGAAAGACCTCATTTTTACTGTATGAAGACTTGGTCATGCGTTCCTTTTCTTTAAGAATATTTAGACTTAATGGCGACCATGAACTCAAATCTGGCTTTTATTATTTTTAATGAATATGTTGAAAGTGTAATATACCATTAGAGCTATATTTATGTAAATGTGTTAAAACTGAAAGATAAAAGTTAATATTTAAGAGTGAAAGATCGTTTTAAAATTTTCAAACAAATTTTTGTTGCTTTATTTGATAGAATAACGATTTGTGGGTTTAAAAAAATTAAGTCTACACGTGAATTAAAATGGAGTTTATGGTTACAACTGTAGCAAATGTATTAAAAAAATTTAATTTTAAGCTGTTTTTTTTCTCAAAACTATTATTTCGAACCTTGGGTGTACATTTTTATAAAAACTACTGCTCATATATACTTGAATTTTAAAATATGTCTTCTGTAAAGGTTACTGTTTAACGTACACTAAAAATATTAATAAAAATTTCCATAAAAATATTTTTCTTTTTATAGTATTAAAAAACGAAAAAATGTGATAAATCTTACTAATAAAGTTTTGCAAATAAAATATTTACTAATTTAAAAATGGGATTTTATGCTACGTTATCATAAAAACAAATATTCAGACTTTTAGAATAGTATAATTTTTAGTTTTGAAGCAATGTGAAAAAAGCAATTAAATTACTTTTTTAAAATATATATATATATATATATATATATATATATATATATATATATATATATATATATATATATATAATATATATATATTGCTTTTTTTTTTAAAAATATATTGCTTTTTTATATAAATTGCTTTTAAAAATATATATATATATATATATATATATATATATATATATATATATATATATATAGATATATATATATATATATATATATATATATATATATATATATATACATATACATACACACATTCTCTATACATTTTTAACCATATCCTCGGTTTGACTTAATTTTTCTATACATTCCCAATACTTTATTCCATCCAATAAGCAATAAATATTTCAAATTTTTAATGATATAAAGGTGATTTATTCGATTCTTTTAAACTATTAATTTTTATTCGTTAAAAAATGAGCTGTATAATTTTTCATTCACAGGTTTTCACACACAACACTGCTATATTATTACTTTATATTTATATACTATATTACTAGTATATTATAGATTATTACATTTATTTTCTATATTTCTTTACTTTAATTCTGTTATAATGCTTTATAGATCATTATCAATATACATTTTAAAAATTTTATATATTAAAAAATTTTTGTTGTTTTCTGGAGTTTAAAAATTCTACAGTTGTTAAAATTACTAAATGGAATTTTGTAATGTTCGTGGTGCAATTTTCTACACATAATTTACGACAATGTTAAAAAAAATCTCATTAATAAATAATTTGGCCTTTATAAATTACGGGATTAATATTTCAATTATTTTCTATTTCATTACTCTTAGACTTTTCATACTATAAATTATTACAGATAATAGGGAAATTTTACAAGTGTAGCAAACTTGAACACGCTTTTAACATTTTATTAAGAAGGTTTGATATTAAAAATAAGTGTACAGATAATATCAGAAAAAAAACACATTTCGAAAAAAAATTATAAAAAATTAGGTTCTGTCTTGTATGTTTATATTTTTAAAAATCATTTTGAAATCTATAGTGAATTTCACAATTCATTTATTAAAGTTATTTTAATTCGAAAAATTTTAACCACATTTGTCGTTTGTGCCCTTAAATCTTTTTTTGTAAAGCTTTGAGTCATTGAATCGAGACCGATGCTTAAAGCACGATTCCATATATAAGCGTGCATCTGATTTACTGTAAGTATGGTAGAGTACTGAAGGTCTTAAAATCCCTGATCCTTGATATGTCATCCTTTGTATTACTTCCACCTGTTCGATTCAATCAAATTTATTTTTTATCTCTGGCTCTCAAAAGTTGAACACGTGACTGTCGTGTTTCACGTGTAACCTTCCCATCGGAAAGGCGTACTAGTGAAGAGAAGGTTTTTAAATTTTCTTTCGCACGATTTAATCACTACTTAATTCGTAGTAACGAAAGAAACTGCTCGTCATTTAATATTATAATTATGTATGTTAATCGATAAAAGTCGGGAGAAAAAATTCGCTCGATGAATAATCGATTCTTATAATTTTGAGGTTGATTTATGGCGAATTATATTTTTCTATGTAAAGTCATTCCCAGGGGGGGGGTGATTAGTAAGGGTCTGGCCCCATTCGAAAGTATATAATTGCGAGATTAATCTATTTAATTACTCCTAGACTTTTCATATTATACATTTTTTCAGAAATAGGTAAATTTTACAATTGAAGAAAACTTGAACACGCTTTTAACATTTTATAAAAAACTGTGTTAATATTAAAAATATGAGTACGGATAGTATCAGAAGAAAAAAACTCATTACGAAAAAAAAATTATAAAAAAAATTAGGCTCTGCCTTGTATATTTATATTATTAAAAATCTTTTTAAAATCTATAGTGTACTTAGCTTTTCATTTTAAGGTTTAACCGAAGCTTTCGACTGTTAATTAGATGTTTGCATAAATTGTGGGGTTATACAACAATTTATTATACGTAAGATGTTGTGCTGCGTAGGAAAATACTCGTGGGCAAATTCGACATCGTAACAAAATATTGTAAAACTAATTTTATAAAATTTTAACTGTTTTATAAAACTATACTATACATTTCCATTTTTCTTTTGATTTCAGGATGATTAAAAACATCCTCTTTCCATTTATTCGTGTGACCCAATGCTATTAGCGCAATGAGCATTTGTGTTTTAGATGTTTAGCTTCTTAAGACTATTGAAAATTGTCAAATATTGTTTAAAAATTGAATCGAAAGATAAAATGTTTAAATGATTAAAAACGGATCACGATTTCTGGGTAATACGTGTCATTTTTTAAATACTGATTCAGAGTAGGAAAATGACCTAAAAAACTGACAGTCAATGGCCAAGAGGTAAGATTTTCTACTTTTTAAATTAAATATTTTTAACTTACACTATTGCTTTATATTAAGACATATATAAATGTTTATGATAACATTAAATATAACTATTGATATTAATAATTAATAACGTATTTCTTTCTGATTATCCTCTTAGTGATCGCATTTATTTGAAAAAAATTCGAAATGTGAAAATATTCTTCACCCGTGAGTTGGACTCTTCCCGGAATTTGTTTTCGGTACAACTTTGTTTCTATGTATAAGTAAAAAGTTATCCCTAAAAACAAGAACGCCAAATGTGCTTAGATTCTTGATTACGTTGATAGCTATCCTAGGTATTGGAGATAAATGGCAATATTAACATATTGTATGCTGGTACATTTCGCAGTGGAATTGTACCGGGAGCGGTCGTTTTGCGTGTAAATTTAGTTATTTAATTAAATCTCAATAGATCGAAAATTATTTAATTTTTTAACCAACGTTTGGTATTTGAAATATATAAACAAATATATAAATAGAAATATATAAGTAACAACCATAAGATTTTTGCAAACAAAAAATATATTGGATTCCTGCATAAATTTATAATAGTATCGTTCGAACTCCAGTTCCGAAGAGCAGCGCTCTACCGTTCGGCAATGAGATTGGGACCCCATACTTAAAGCCAATTTTGATCAGCGCCGAAAATGCATATTATCAATGGTATTCGAACCCACCAAATCCGGTACAAAAGAGCAGCACTCTATTCAGTTGGCGATCGTTCAGATGTAACAACACCTCAAGGATTTCTAAAGCTCTGAATTTTTTTTTTAACAAATCTTTAATATTTATCTATAAATTAGTAACTATTTTTATCTACATAACTATAATTACCGTTATTTATATTAACACATTGTGTGCGGGTACATTTCGCAGCGGAATTGTACCGGGAGCGGGCGTTTTGAGCGTAAATTTAGTTATTAAGTTAAATCTCAACAGATCGAAAATTATTTAATTTTTTAACCAACTTTTGGTATTTTGTATTGAAATATATAAACAAATATATAAATAGACATATATAAATAACAACCATAAGATTTTTGTAAACAAAAATTATGTTTTTTAGAGGATAAATTTATAATAGTATCGTCAATGTGAAAAATCAAATATAAATAGTAGTATATAGTTTTAATATTTTCGAATTGTGTTATAAACATTTTTACATTATAAAAAATTGAAAAGAGCAATCATAGAACTAATAATGTTTTACAATGTGATATTAATAACGTGATATACGTTTTCCTCTATGAAGAGGTACATTGCAAAACCCGTACTAGTACGTGACCCCGCACTCAAGTATCAATCGTCAGAAAAAGGACTAGTGCGTGTCCCGCATACAATGTGTTAAGTACGTAGATCTTGCACTTATAGTAATATTCTACTATTTTTTAAACATTTCACCAGAAACGGTATAAATTAAATACATCTCTTAATTTTAAATAAAGCCCAAATATTAAGTCTCCTTTACATTTCAAAATTTTTCCCTGCCACTAAAAATACATCTAATGGAATTCTACTCCACACAAATGAGAACAACTCAAGCTAAAGATAGCGATATAAATAACTATTTTCGTTAAATAGTTTATCGTACAACCAAAGGCAAAATTGACAACTGCTTTCTTAAAACGTTTTCAGGGTGACGTCAGCGTTGTTGGAATAAACGTTGGTCGACCATATGATCAGGATGTTACTCAATGAGTCATTTCACCAGTCCCTATTTCTCAGAAATTATTTAACTATGCTTAAGGAAGTAAAGGAATTAAAACGGATTTTTAGGGTCAACGTTTTGTTGCATAGGTTAAATTAGGCCGTGCCCTTCTGTTGACAGCTTATTTTGAATGAATACAAACATAGGTAGACCCCAACTGGGGAACTGGATCTCGCAAACTCTGGTTTCAAATTCCAACGCCTTAGTTCTTCAGGTTGGCTTGGAGTACTGCGGTCTATTATTTTTGTTTTACTCAAGGACTATTGAGAACAGTGCCTACATCTTGAAGCCGATTCCAAACAGCTAAAAACATCCATTCAAGCTCTAGGCTTTGAACCAGAGAACTCTGGTACCGAAGAGCAGTTCCCTACCAATTCTGAATCTTCCAATTTTATGGGGCTATTATCTGTCTCCACCTGTAGTTTCTGGAAAATAGGAAATTTAAGGTCCCTATATTTTACATAACTGTATTTTGCTGCTTGAGAAAGAAAATCCTTTATATAATAATAGCCTAAGTTATCTATCCGTCTGTCCTCGAATTTATGAAGCGGTTGTATCTGGAATGGATAGAAGTATCCATATTAGATTTTTGATGATTTAGGGTTAGTAACGTTCAAAATCCACCCCTTCCCCCTGTTTCTAGCATTTAATGCCATTATTTCAAGCCCTATTTTCCCCGGTTAAGAGCTGACAATTAAATTGATAAATTTGTCACATAATAAATAGGTAAAAATAACATTTTTTTTCTTGCATTAAGACCTCATTCCTTTAACCATCTTATTTAATTATTTCTTATTTTAAATTATTTAAATAGCGTCTTCATTATTTTCATACGTTTCATCACTGAACTTAGATATTACGTAAATAATTTTCTTTTATATTTGGCTTAAATAATAGATTAGGTACATATGTGATAATTTTAAATTTAATCATCGATTATTTTTTGTTGAAATGAACATTTTATCAGAGGTATTAAAAACAAATTCTGTCTACATGCAGGGTGTAGTAGAAATGATGTTTTCATTCCTTTGCTTCCATTAATCACCGTGGCAAAAAAAAAAAAAAAAAAAAAAAAAAAAAAATTTAACGATAATTTAGACATAGCTAAGAAAACTTTGAATTATCTTTCTAATTGAATTCGACGTGATTCTAAACTGCATTCACAGTATCGGGAGACTTTAGAGGAGTATAAAGATAAACAAATCATTGAGCGTGTACCAGATAATTCTCAGTCAAAAAACAAACCATTTTTTTTACCTGCCTCACAGGGTATTTTACAATTCTGGAAAATTAAAAATTTTATTGATCACGTCATATGACGGGCGATATGCTAGTTTATTATAAATGTTGAGACTATGAATAACAAAAAAAAATTAAATATGAATTAATAAGATTTGTCTTCAGCTTTTGGAGAAAGCTTTAGATCTCGAATCATTTTTCATATATTAATCATTCATATTTTAACGATAGCAAATGATAAAAAATTTTAGTGTATTATTACGCCTAATTTTATGGTTTTAATCCTCTTATTCGTAAATTTCTGTTTTGTGACAAAATAATTTTCTAATACTAGGCCGAACGATAGCCGAATAGTAGAGCGGTGCTCTTCGGTACCGAAGTTCACTGGTTCGAATCCCGCTAAATACATAGATGTGTGTAGCAGCTCGGAATCTGCTTTAAGCAGTAGGTCCCGGTTTCATTAAACCTCGTGTAGCAAAACAGTAGACGTCACGCTCCAAACCTGACCAAGCCGAAGCCGAACGATGGCCGATTGGTTAGGGTGCTAGCCTTCGATACCGGAGTTCGTGGGTTCGAATCCCACAGTGGCATGGATATTTGTAGCCTTTCGGAATCGGCTTTAAGCTGTAGGTCCCGGTCTCATTAGCCCTTGTGTTGCAAAAAGTAGACCGTAGCACTCCAAACCAAACCAGACCAAACCAGAATTCAATAATCTTATGCAGTGTAACTATTTTAAGATACAGATTTGGACTTCACGAAATAAGCTTTTACTCAAATAATTTTTAATCTCACTAAAGATCCAATCTTAATTCGTCATTAAGATTAATTTGAATACTTATTCCTTTGACAATATTTATTGATTTTTCACATTCATTAGCTACTATTATGGTTCAGTAATTTCTTTTTACCAGGTTACTAATCAAACTTTTCAGGCATCTTTAGTTTCTCATTTAATACAGCATACATTAAATAATAAAATGTTAATACTCATTTCATAATATGACTTAGATGGAATAAAGTATTATATAAGTTATTTTAAGTATAGATATTTAATGACAAATATACAATAGGAACTGAAGTTTTTCAATGATATACAAAAGTTTGTAAAGTAAAACAAAGTTCTTTTTTAAAATAAGAATAGGTGCGTATAAGAAAAGTGAGCTGCCAGGTTAATAGTTCGAAAATCCTTTTGAAGTAACCGCCTTTAAAACAAAGGTCTGTTATTTTTAGAATTGACGATTTTTGCTTTTTTTACGCTGTTAATTACCGTCATTTGTGTTTTCCCAAGGTTTTTTTTCTCTATTTATAGACATGATTAGTGAAAAAAATATGTAAATTACTTTCAAAAGTAACTTTTAATCGACAATTTTGTAAAAAAATATGTTCTAAATTGTTAATTGTAAATATGAATACTTTTGGTTGATTAATTTCTTGTAACATATCACTGATGAAGTTATAAAAATCTAATAGTTAATTTAATCGTGTATGTTTAATAATGATGTCATAAATAATATTGATTCATTTTAAAAATTGTTCTCATTTTGAAATTTTATATTTTAATATAAAAAAACTTTTTTTACATGGGAAATAATAAAAAGTAAATTAGAAAATATCAAAGAAAAAAATAAGTTATATTATTTTCTGTTGGTCTTTAAAACAAAATGCAGAATTTTAATTGATTACACCCTGTGACGCAGCGTAAGTTTTTTCTGTAACAAAGGCAATTTTTGTAGGTTTCTTTTTTTGCTAATATTTAAGTTGTTAAAAATTTTCTAGTAAAAAAATGTAAGCTGTGATTTCAAAGAGATTTTAATTAAATTAAAAATTTTTACAGACTAAAAATATTATTTAAATAATTTAATTTGTTTTATTATCTTGAATAAAAACTAAAAAATTAAGGAAGTTAATTTCTCGTGGCTGTTCAAATTTTGATTTGTGAGGACATTCATAAATATATTGATTCATTTTAAATTCCTCAATGCTTCTTTGCCGTCTGAAAGCTTATCTACCTTTATTCGGTATGAAGGGAAAAACACTTTTTGTATTGCATGGGAAAATAAATTGGTGAAATTAGAACAATGTACTCTTTGAAGGAAAAAAAATCAATTATACTTTATTTTCTGTGCTAATTGATTGCAGGGTTTTAAATCTGTATTAATTTCCACCCTGTGACGCAGCGTAAATTTTTTTCTGTCTGGGGAAGATGCCAAATTTTGTGCTACTCTACGAAATAATTATTATAAGATTAAAATTTTCTGGATCCAGAAAAATGTTAAGCTGCAATGAGATTTTAATCTCCAAAATTAAAAGGTTTTACAGATTAAAAATTTATTTAATTCCAAATTCGTGTTTTGATATCTAATATTAATAAAATATCTAAATTTAGTATAAGAACTTTTAGAAAATTTGTTATCGCAAATTATAACGGTTATTAAAAAACTAGAGACTGGTTTGATGTGATAAAATAATTACTTTATTGGAAGATATCATTTTAACATCACTTTCAAATTAAGATATTTTAAAATGTAAGACCCTTTAATATTAATTACATAGATTTTGCTCCCTTTAAAATGGTACTTTTATAAGTATATACTGTTTCTTGCTTAAAGTATAACACGTATGTAGTTTTCTGACAATTGATACTTACAAGTACTAGTACGTATAGTGTAACAACATGGTTTATTTGTACAAAAATAACGGTATATACAGGAAAACGAATAAATGTTCTTGTTATAATAGATTCTGGAATATATTTACACAATATATAAAAATATATATTATATATATATATGTATGATGTATATATATGTAGGTTTATGTAATATATATATAATATATATATTTATATGTATATATATATATAATATTTATTATATTATATATATGTATATATATATATGTATATATATATATGTATATTTATATATTATATATATATTTGTATATATATATATATATATATGTCTATATATCTCTTTATATATTTCAATATAAAATACGAAAAGTTGGTTAAAAAACTAAATAATTTTCGATCTATTGAGATTTAACTGAATAACTAAATTTACGCTCAAAATGCCCGCTCCCGGTACAATTTCGCTGCGAAATGTGTTAATATACTTCTGGTTCACAAGTCTTGAGCAGCAGCTTAAATCAAAGTTAAGCGAGAGTGTTATTTAACCACCTTAATCCATTAAAACAAAAATCCTAAAGTTGTGGCGAAGTAATATTTTCTTTCAACAAGAGAGAAAAGTTTTCAATATAATTATAATATATTTTATAAAGATAGAAACAAAAAAATTGTCTTGTATCATGAAGAGATATAAAGATTTAAAATTAAAGTCGATTGTTCTTCAAGGGATAAATATCAGCACTAAGGAGTGAGGGACAAGACTTTAGAGGGTGGGGGTATAAAATATGATTTCATATTGTGAGGTTGAGAGGGAGAATTCTAAACGTCTACAAAGTAACTGATACTTGAGAATAAAATTTAAACTTTTATCAGATTTCTTCCTGTTTACTGCAGTGAAATAGGTAGGTTACGATTTTTTAATAATAGGGATGCTTTGAGGTTTGAATACAGCAGTTTTAGTAATTTATTTTTGACAGCATAAGACATATTAATCTAACCAGCTATCGAATATAAAAAAATTGACCGTTTCAAAAACAACCAACTAACCTAAGTCATTAAACTTTAAGGAAAATTTCAAGGTACTTTAAAGGGTATTAGATTGTTGAAATTGGGTTTAAAGGACAAAAAGTTAAAGGGGGAAACCCGTGTTTGCCAGCTGAGGGAATCATCAATTTACCTGATGTTGTGCAGAGAATGATATCCTAAAGTTGAAAGGTCTTTGTTTATAAAACCGTCTGAAATTGAATTTGCTCTTTAAGTCTCAATCTTTTGCCTCTTTCAAAATATTTTGAAAACGTCTGTTGTGAAAAAAAATGAACTATCTTACTTAAGTCAATATTTTTTCTTGTCATGTAATAGGTTTGCCTATTATGAAGCAGTCATCGTGATTATTCAATTAAAAGTAGATTATTTTTCTTAGAATATTTCGAATTTCAGAGGAGAGTGCTGTAAACAGGCTGTTTGTCCTTTGTAAAACCGACAAAGTAAAGTTTTCAGTTTTCCCCTCTTAACTGAGGGAAATCGACTGTTTTCTCGATATTTTCAATCGTACATTAACTAGCACATTTTTCTATTGTACTCCATTCTTAATGCCATCATTATCTTTGATGATGTCAACATCACACGTTACTCCTGTCATTCAGGTTTCAGTAATGAATAAAATACTGGATCCACTTACTGTCACAAGTTAATGTCGTAATTGCATTCTTCTTGACACTGATTTCTTACCTCTTCACTCAGCGTTGCACATGTCGTTCGAAAGGCTTGTTAAGTATCCTTCTATAACATTATCTTACAAACTGTAAGCAGGTGTTAAAGTAATGTTGATTACCTTTCATCTCATATACATGAGTGTTGAACACGATATATTTTCATGTATTTTGCTAAAGAAAGTCTATAATTTCTAATGGTTGCTTATAATTCTTCCATTATTCAACCTTGGTGTCAGCAAGTCATTTTAACCTTTTAAATAATTACAGTCGAGCACGAAGGGACCGTGACAGTTTGTATGTTAAATCCATTTGTTCGTACAATCCACGTCTACCGTAAATATCAAAAGTAATAACGTATCATAATGCATAAAAGTGAATTGGAAGCAAATTAGTTTATTAATTATGTCAAGGTTATTTCTGTTGAATATACAGAGTGATTCAAATTTGAACGAATTTCATGGGAAGAGGTACGTTTATGTCTATTTTCTTGAAAAGACAATTTGAAATAGTTTTACGCTACTGAATTTCCAACATTAAATAACTTCCGCATTAGCACTATTTGTAGTAGGAAAAATATCCAGCCGATATGTTTTCTCGCGTTTCAGGTGTTTTGTAGCTTTGCTGAAAATATTCCGCCAATGATATCAGTGAATTGTCATTTTAGGCCATCGATATCTGATATTGGAGTTACGCGCATTCGGTTCTTAACATATCCCCTAAAGAAAAAGTCAATGAGTGAAATGTCGGAGGATCGTGGTTGCTGTTCCACAGGATTGATTCAACGATCAGGAAATATGTTGTCTGGCTCCATTCGAACTATAGGACCACAGTTAGGTTGAGCGACATCTTTTTAAACAATAACTGTAGGCTGGCGGCTTTCAAATTAAAGAAAAATTGCAGTACTGTATCAGGTCCAGGTATGCCTTGTCCTTGACTGTTCGGTAAAGAAAAACAATCTAAAAATTGTATGTGTTATGGATAGATGATAGACGAATCTGTAGGTCAATGTCTTTCGGTACTAGAATCCGTAGGTTCGAATATCGCTGCTGACATGGATATTTGAAACAGTTTGGAATCTGCTTTAAGCACTAAATCCTGGACTCAATATTAGCTAACGATGGTTGAATGGTAGAGCTGTGCTCATAGGTACCGAGTTCGTGGGTTCGAATCCAGCTACTGCCATGGATGTTCGTAGCCATTCGTAATCGGCTTTAAGTAGTAGGTCCCGGTCTCATTAGCCCTCGTGAGCAAAACAGTAGACCGTAGCTCTCCAAACCAAACCAAACCAAACCAAACCTGGTCTTATTAGTGCTATTGTAGCAAAAAGATGAGAATTGTATCCAAAGTAAATTTACTCGTTTTCCTGATAACTCTTTAAAGCTAAATAAAACTTTAAAGTTTTTTAAACCCAAATAATTAACAAGAGCGGCCGAAATACTTCTTAAACGTGAGACTTTTTAGACCTCAAAAGTTGTTACCTTTTAACTTCTTGCTTAAAAAAAATATTAATTTTACTACAACTAACACAAAGAAGGGATATTTTATTGTGCTTATAAGAGATCTTATCGTAGATATTTTCCCCAATTTTTAAACCCTTTAAATTGATTTAACTTTAGTAGTTATAAAGAGTCTAAATGACGGCAGACAACTAAATGCCTATAATATTGACTTCTTTTAAATAATAAAAAACAGAATGCCGTAAGGATCATTTTATTATTTAGCTGGGAATTCACAAGAGCCGTGGAAAATTTTATTTCGAGTCTCACTTATTAAATCGTCAATGTATTTCCAACCAGTGGAATTGATCACTTCCTTTTCTTTCATTAAGATATTATGCGGCACATTTCCATTTTGCCAGCTGAACCAATTATTCTGTTATCTATGTGTATGCTTTTGTTGTTTATAGCTTGTAATGATGACGAATTATGGTGATCTGTTTTCTTTTTCATTTCTCCCAAACGCTTTTTTTTTCTCCCAACTTTCTCCGCAATTCGGAGTAAATCTAGATTTGGACAGGAAGAATAACAAGACATCCTAATAACATCCAAGTTTAGTGTGTTTGATGGATGGACGTTATTCTCGGAATGACGACATGGTAGAGGGGAAAGGGAGATATATCTTTTAATACAGTGATCTATCACTTATACATGTATGCAACTCTCTAATTTATGCATCTTTTTTTCTGGTTCCAGCAAATCCCTTAAAGAAATGCTAAATTCCTCTCAGTTACACTAATTTCAGTTATACTCCTCTATCACTTGTACGACGTCAAGGAATTGCCATTTGGTAGCTTTGGTTTGGAAATGTATTTTTCTCTCATTTAAGAGAACAATTCACCTGTAAGAACATATAAATGGAAGATTTTTATTTTTTACCTAATCATATCTTTTTTAATTATTTTATATACATGGAATTTTTAGCATTTGTTCTCTATTTTTTAAACCCCTCTCTGTAAAATGACGAATCTAGCTCGTCATTGGTTTTTCATGCCATACCGTACAATGACAAGCGCATAATTTTAGTCTCATGACGAGCTACACCCGTCATGGGACTAAAGTTACTGAATTGGTTTTCCATGCCGTACTACACAATGACTAGTGTAGCTCGTCATTGGTTTTTCCTGCCACACAATACAATGACAAGCGCGTAACTTTAGTCGCATTACAAGCTGCACTCGTCATGTGACTAAAGTTACTGAATTGGTTTTCCATGCCATACTACACAAGGACGAGTGTAGCTCGTCATTATGGTACGGAAAACCAATTCAGTAACTTCAGTTGCATGACGAGTGTAACTCGTCGTTCTGCAGTATGACATGAAAAACCAATGACGAGCTAGACTCCATTAGAATTATAAATTTCATCATTAAATCGTACCGGAAGGGGTTAATTAGTTTTGACGAGTTTACTTTGATTCTAAAAAATAACTTTTATAAAAAATGAAAAGTGAAAGTTTGTTTCAAAAACTTTTGAATTTTTCTTAAGGTATTCTAGGAGTTGTCAATCACAGTTTATTTTGCTATTGAAAATGTCAGATTTAATTCAGTAAACATTTAATCATTTTTCTTAAGCTTACATGATGAAAGATAAAACAGTCATTTGCAAATAATTCACTGAAAAACTTTTACCTCTAAGTAAATAAGCGTATTGCATTATTTCAGTTTAACAACTTTGTTCCGAGGTCTTCTGATTTTATGCATACTATTGTATTTCTGTTTAGCTATTGTTTGTACTTTTAATAAATAATAAAAACCTCTATTGTGATTCAGTTAAAATTATTTGTATTTAATTACTTTTGCACAGTTTACAATTAAAAAGCATTTTTCTTGTTAGTCAAAAATATGCGTGAAGGAGGATACTGTCCTGAAAACCTTTTAAAGGGACTGCGTGATCCCAGATAGCTTTACCGAAAAATTATTGTGGAAGGTTGTAGTGATAGGTGGAAATTAAGCTGTAATTTATTTTTCAGGGTTTAATGGGATAATAAATAACTGTAGTAAATTGACTTTAATGCGTATGATGTTATGGAGGTATTTCTTATAAAGAGATGCATTGTACCTGGAATGTAAAAAATTAAATAGTAACCATATGTTTGTGTGGTTTTGTGGTTATAATTTTTTTCATGAATAATAGTTAAAAAAAATTTAATTAGTATATTATTACGCCTAATTTTATGGTTTTAATTCTCTTAATCTTAAATTTCTGTTTTGCCCTAAAATACTTTTCTGCTAATAGGAGGGCTGAATGATAGTCGAATGGTAGAGTGCTGCTCTTTGGTACCAGAGTTCGAGAGTTCGAATCTCACTGATAACATGGATGTTCGTAGTTTTTCGAAAACAGCTTTAAGCAGTAGGTCCCGGTCACATTAGCCCTCGTGTAGAAAAACAGTAGACCGTACCACTCAAAACCAAAGCTATTAATATCTTAAACAATAGTAATTTCTGTATGTTTTGTGTGAGTAATCTTGCTTCTTTTTACATTATTTTAAACCTATAAAATGTGTTTATTAACTAAACATTTCGCTATGCTCTCGTTCATGCACTCAAGCCAATTCAACAGCTTTGAACAGATATGTGACGATTCTTTAGCTTTTTCCTCATTCTCTTTCCGAAAAGTCAAAAGTTTACTTTTACATTCTGGAGGTTGATTATTGGAATTCTCAAGGTTTTATGGTCTTAATCCTGCTAATTGTAAATTTGTGCTTTGTGGTAAAACATTTTCTACGAATCTGTAGTTCTGAAAACATTTTATAAACTTCATATTTTAGGTTTCGTGCAACATTTGCCCCTTTTTTGTTCTTTATAAACATGCAGAATGTTTTATTACTTAAACATCTCACTATGCTGCTCCCGTCCATGCACGCAGGACAGTAATATTACTGTGAAAAATATGAGAATCCTCAGCTTTTTAGACATTTCCGATCCGAAGCGTCAGAAATTCGGGTTTGCTCATTACATTCTGGAGGTGGATTGGTGGAATTCTCGAGATTTTATAGTCATAATCTTGCTAATTGCAAAGTTGTGCTTTGGGGTAAAACATTTTCTACTAATCTGCGTAGTTCTAATAACATTTTATAAACTTCATATTTTGGGTTTCGTGTAATACTTGCCCTTTTTTTCCTTTTAAACATGCAGAATGTTTTATTACCTTAACTACTCGCTTTGCTGCTGCCATTCATACATTCAGGCCAGTCACATTGCTGTGAAAAGGTATATGAGAATCCTCAGCTTTTTTGACATTCCCAATCCGAAGCGTCAGAAATTCTGGTTTGCTCGTTACATTCTGGAGGTTAATTTGCCGCAGCGTTGGGGTATTTATTTATTGTGCCCTTCCCGCGGTGGAATTCTCAATGCTCCCTGCTACGTTTCAGAAATTTCGCGGGTGCTAAAGATAACTCCAGAGAGAGGTCTGCATCCCGAGATGTTTCTAAATCGAGAACCGGGGAGGCACAAACGGAGGAAGTGCGACAGATGCGGGAGAGGAGAGACAACTTCGAACGGAAACGGTTTGCGAGACATTTAACCCGCAGACGAGATGAAATGTTGAGTCTGGCGTACCATTCACCTCATCCTCGTAGGATGGAGGAAAGAGGATCTGATATAACGCTTTCGGGTCACTATAGCTGCTTATCGTTTCCAAGGAAGCCGTAAGATTTCTTGTTAACGATTGATCCGTTATGGCTTCATCTCTCTGTTCTCTTTCTTTCGCGTTATTTGTGATTCTATAAGACAATTATAGCCTTTTTTTCCTCTAGACAAAGTTCTTTTAATATTGCCAGATTCCTATATGACGTCGTAATGTTTTTTGATGGAATTCTTATGTCTTCAAAGTTCTTTAGGGTGTTATCCTTCGCTTTCACGAGCTGTACTAAGAATTCCGGATATCTTTATCAAAGTTTTAGTTGGCATAAAGATTTCTTTTTTCTCTCCGTTTATTCCATAATGAATTGCACAACTTTTTTTTTGTCTACATAGACTACCATTTAATTTCCAGGGTTTCTCTAATTTATGACAATTTGTTAAACTAACTCAAAAAGTTATATAATTGATAATTTGTGCACATGTTACTAGAAAAATTCTAGCTTACAAAGAATGAAGTTTTATTTACCCAGGATTTTCCCCGCAGTCCTGTATTTAACAATGTCTTCTGTCAATGTCTGTAATCAAAACCATTATATCTGAGTATATCCTCCTTTCTGAACCAGTCTAACTCTTCTTAAGTGCAGAAAGTTAAATTTTAAGTATAGGCTATAGAGAAACACATTATTTCTCATATCTTCAGTACAAAATAATGCACAATTAATTTTGATTTTAAAGTTAAAACTGCATCGTTTTAGTCTGAGAGAAATGAGAAAAGTAAAATATAATTGCTTCTACGCAAAAATGGAAGAATCAAACAGTATCCTATAAAAGGTAAGATTACTCGTTTCTCAGCGTTATAGACAACTGAGACATAAACGGATGGAAAATTCAATCCAAATTTATTACAAGTCACCATACTGAAATACACCTTATAAAATAAAGTACTTAACCCTTATCGTGGCAAGTTTGCTTTTTTGAAGAAAAGCAAAAAAAAAGTATATAGGTAGCTTCTTTGGGCTATAATAACCATAAAAAAAATAAAAAAATCGTGATATGAAAATAGAAATGTCATGTATTTAATAAAACTAATTTAAAAATTATTTTACAGTGATCGTATATTTTTATAAATTTGTATGATGGTATGCGGTACAAAATGAACATAAGGGTTAAAAGAATTCCATAAGTAAAATTTATAACGGTTAAAATGAATGAATGGACTGATTTAATAATGAAAAGAATTTTTATTAAAGATAATATGAATTAGATGGTGACTAAAATCTGGAATAAGGTGGCTTAGTATATGTCATTGAGAACCGGACAATGGTCGAACTGGTGCATTGCTTCCTTGTGTTGCCGAAATCTGAGTTTTGAATCCCATCCGTGCCGTGGACTTCAGTGGAAGACAAGCCGAACGATGGCCGATTGGTTAGGGTGCTGGCCTTCGGAACCAGAGTTCGTGGGTTCGAGTCCCACTATGGCATGGATGTTCGTAGCCGTTCGGAATCGGCTTTAAGCAGTAGGTCCCGGTATCATTAGCCCTCGTGTTGCAAAAAGTAGACCGTAGCGCTCCAAACCAAACCAAACCAATCAGTGGAAGACAATGAATTATCTAAGAACCAAGATAAACAACAGGAGGAACAAAACTTGCAAACAATGAAACAATTTCTGACAAAGAGAACTTAAATGAATTAAAATTTTCAGCCTTCTAGCTAGAAATTAAGTGATTAAATAATAAATTTTATTTAGACTTAATGAAGAAAAAATTGATCGTAACACTATCAAATTAAAAATAAGCCATTTGAAATTTTTGGGTTCAAATTAACAAATGAAGATAAATTTTTACTACTAAACTGATTTTTATGAAAAAAAATTCTTAAACAGTTTTGAACTCGTGACAATATTTAGATATATGTATATTGATCTATTATAAGTAGTAATATTTGATCAATAATTTTTAAATAGAAAAAGGAAAACATCAGTAAGCTATCAGAAAATGCATTATTTGAAACTTTTTTTTCCTAATCGTAAGAAAAAGAAATTTAACTAAATTTGTTAACACATTGACGGACAGTAGGAACAAGTGAAGTTCGAAAATTAACACTATACGTTTTTGTAATTTTTAGAATATTAGAAGTATAGTTTTACTCTTTCTGCTTAACTGAACTTTATTCTAATTAATTCAAAATTATTTTGATTATTTCCAAAACATGACAATAGGCATCTACTTGTACGTCGGTAAATGTGCCACTATAGCCGTAGTGTCTAAAAACAACAGTTTCGTTTTGGACGGCTATTACCGTCATGCCACATAGTGAACTTCGCTTTGACGGCTATAAACGCAAGTGTTCTTCAACGTGTTAAAAATTTTGCCCAATTTGCAAGATTCATTGGACACTGTCTGGTCTGTCTCTGAGAGCTGTAGGAGTCTGTACTCTTTCCTTGCTTTACTTGAAATTCGAAATAGCTCAAAACCCTTTTTAACTTTTAGAGCAGAGACATTTTATGATTCTATAGTATATGCAAATCTATTAACAATTAGCAAATTAGAGAACACAATCATGCTGTGAACTTACGCATAAATCAACTTCTCTAAATATTGAGGTTTGCTTCTAATTTCTGCCTTACGAAGAAAAATAGATTATTTTCCTTAAAATACCAGTGCTGAATTTTTTTATCAGAAGGATTTGCCTTCATTCCTCGTTCTAGAGATCAGTTATCGGTATAATAAAGTAAGTTGTGGATCTAGGATATTCAACATGATGGAAATGCTATTTATTAACAGACTGTCTTAAAATTTCCAAGAATTAAATGTTTTTTCCTTCCTAGTCAAATATTCACAAATTTGTGTGTACAATATTTTTCATCTACCCGGGTTATATTTATATAACAATTTTAAGAGGCCATTACAAAGGAATTTTCCTTACTCAACGTTACAGATTTATTATGTTTTACTTAATTTTTTTTCTTTTCCACGGGAAGCTGTCAAAGTCCACTGAGAATTATCCCCCGTAGAATTCTAAAAATAATAAACGTATACTTTACCTAAGGGAAAAATTTCCTGCCTGAAGCTCAGAATTTTATTTATATTTCTAGAAGTCGCAGCTAAGACTATGCTCTCTTTTATTGAGGTTATATTTTTAAAAACATACACTGCCATTAAAGAAGCTTGAGGCTGAAAAAAAATTAAATGTAAGATATTCATACTGTAGCTTCTGCCATACACTTTTGTGGATTAAAAATTGCTAGCATTCACAAAGTTCTTATGTAGCCTCCATACTATGGCCAGTTGTTCACCACTTCCTGGTGGTGACCTCGAACGATGGTTCACGGGTCGCATCCACACGCTGGGCCACTGAATGAGCTGAGCGCATTGATTCGTCCATAGGTTCTACTGCGCACTTAAGTTGCGCATCTGGCTGCCTTTGATCTTCGGAGAAAAACCGCATCCGAAGCCATCGTCCGCCAAGGCTATTTTATCGTCTGCCGCCATCGGCCACGATAAGCCAAAGCCCCTCTAGACGGTGGTGATGGCTTGCAGTGGACCATAGTGTGGAGGCGCCTTCAAATTCTAATGCAGTGGAAACTCGTTGTCCGAAATATTCAGTTAGGCGAAGTACTTCTTGTTCTCCCACAAAGTTCCCATAAGGTATATGACAGGGGTGGCCAACCTGCGGCTCTTTGAAGGATTATTTGTGGCTCTCGATAAATGTACCAGAGTTCCTGTTTCATTTTTGTGCTATTATAATTTTAAAATAAAGCTTACAACTGATAGAGCTCCGGCAATGCTGGGTAAAAAAAATCGGTCTTATTGTCCTTTTAAAAGATGATTCTCAAATTCCACAATTCATACTGATTCACTGCATAATTCACTCAGAATGTCTCGTTACAAAATATTTAAAATATCTTGATGTTAAGAAAACAGTGTAACACATTGTAAATTACAATCGCACCAAAGTAAAAAATCATCGACAATTAAATTCCTTGAAAAATTAAAGGACGAAGAACTTCGAAATGACATTCATTAAATATAATTTCTGTAAAAAAAAATTTTAATACCTTTTATGTGTACCTTTTTAATACGTAAATTTAATTGCGGCTCTCGAAAAATTTTAAATTTTCGTAAATGGCTCGGATTATTAAGGAACTTGGCCAACCCTGGCGTATACAATAAAATATTCACTTAATTTTATTCGGTTATACCATGGTATAACTAATAAACTCAAAGGGAGTCGTTACCGCATCCAATGGACTCTGAAACATGAGGCTCCGAACGATGGCCGATTGGTTAGAATTCTGGCCTTCGGTACCGAGTTCGTGGGTGCAAATCCCACTGTGGCATGGATGTTCGTAGCCATTCGGAATCTGCTTTAAGCTGTAGGTCCTGATCTCATTAGCCCTCGTGTTGCAAAAAAGTAGACCGTAGCACTCCAAACCAAACCAAATCAAACCTGACACATGAGGGTAGTAACAGGTTCACAGGCAGTCCAGAGGAACAACTAGTATAGTATTTTATAAATAAGCATGACATCGGTAATAAAAATATAACATTTACCATAACAAATGCTACTTTTTTTCTATTATAAATTTCTGGAATTCCACCATGGACCACTGTTTGTCCTCTCCCTCCTTCCTGGGCTAGAGTACAAATATTTTAACTGGATTTCCTTCACTGTATTTGGCTGAACGTGGACTTAATGCAGTAGCTATTTGACTGTCCAGGAAAAGGAACATCCATCAAGGGAGAGATTTACGAATGATATTGATGGCCATTTTAATTTCCACTCTCTGATTCTTAATAGAAAGAAGATGGGCTAAATACATATAAACAGCATTTAACAATTTAATATTTGGTATATTTAACTGTTAGGAAGAAGAGAGTTTAAATATTCTTTTTCTTCAAAAGGGGGTGATGGTCCTAAAGAAGTTGGGAACCTCTGAGTTATACGAAGCGAGCTTTTCTCGAGCAGATTCGTATTGCGCATATTAATATCTCCTTATGGTTTTCTTCCTATTTTTTACAGAAATTTTGTTTCTATTATTCTTTAAAAAATTGAGTTTTTAAATTAATGTTTTCTATTTCTCTTAATACTATTTTAGTTTAAAAGTGTTTCATAAAAAATGTCCGTCGTATGTATTTGTGTTTAATAATACAGAAACTTGATATATTTAATGTAGGAGAAAAAAATCTGTTGTAGTAGTTTATAAATATTAATATAAATATTATTTTGACATTTAAACTAAGTTTATTTATTGAAAATTATATACAGTATTGTTATGTTTCCATAGGCTGAAACGACTACTATTGTGACATCTCGAGGTTCATCGACTTTTCGTAGCATATACGTGTCACAGAAACTAAACGATCCCGCCCACATCGTTGTTAACAAAAACCAATTATTTAATGCACCGATTAAAATTTCAAAACACTTTTCTGAAGAGAAAAAAGTATTCCATATTGGTGGAAATTTGTAATGGGTGATAGACTCCTCCTGGCGAGTCTATCAGAGAGGTTCTTGACGAGCCTAAAAATATCAGATCGTAGGTCAGGTTTTCTAATAACAAGTCGTACTTGATGTGCACTTACAATTCAGGGAGAGTCGAAATTCATGAGATCTCCACACACATACACTGCTTAGCCCCTCTCTTCTCTTACCAACTAAATTTCGTTTTTTTTTCTTCCCTCTTTGTATCTTCGGGTAACCTCTTCCTGGTTAGTCAGTCCATCGGAGAAGTGACACCATCTGTAGGTTAAGATTTGCTTTTATCCGGTGCCTGATTGCCGTACCCCATCCGAGCCAACGCCTTCAACCATTAAAGGAGGCCTGTCAAGGGTGTTTCCGGAACAAATTTATTTTGTACAGTAGTTTTATATTCTAATCCGAAAT
>CM063508.1:153543969-153546469 GCA_032207245.1 Pardosa pseudoannulata
ATATATATATATATAATTATGATTATGATTAAATATATATATATATATATATATATATATATATATATATATATATATATATATATATATATATATATATATATATATATATATATATATATAATATATATATATAAATATATATATATATATATATATATATATATATATATATATATATATATATATATATATATATATATAAATTATACGAATAATTAAATATATATATAAATTATACGAATTATTAAATATATATATATAAATTATACAAATGATTATATATATATAAATTATACGAATGATTAAATATATATATATAATTATACATATGATTAAATATATATATATATAATTATACATATGACTAAATATTGTATTAAAATTAAATAAAACTTAATATATTTATTTAAAATTCCATGCTCAATTTCCTCTTATGTTTTGCTAAACGTATAAAGCAATTTGCAGCAAAAATATTGAAATGATAAAGTGCATTGAAATTTTAATTTAAAAATGAAATTTTAAGTACGAAGCTTAAAATCTTTTACATTTGAAACCGTACCTTGTTTTAATGTTAAAATGCAATAGGATAGACTTCAGTTGAGTCGTTCCGTTTATTGACTACTGTCCTGTGTGTCACTTTGTCTTTACAACTATCCGAATTTTTAGTAATAAATAATAAAAAACAAATTCTTCACTATATTTTATCCGCGTTTATAATCATAGGTTATTATACAATATTCTGTTACAGCAAAAGGAAATGCTTATAATTCATACAATTTTAAAAATAATAAAAAATACATTATATATATATATATATTACAATAGTTTTATAACTTTTCAAACATAGCTTTTTTCATACATTTAGGAAAGTGAGAAGTAAAAATTGGTATACAGGATAAATGCTAGATGATCTTCAGCAAAATAAATTATTTTTAAATATTGTACTTAACGTTATTATCAGAGCATATCCTTTTAATGTGTTAAATTGTAGTTAGACAAAAATATTTTGACAGTAGAAAATTTTAGAAACAGCGAAATGACTAATAGTCTAACAGAAAATAGAACCTTGTTTGGTTTAAAACTTGTCATGCTTACTATTATTAACTACTTTCCAGTTAGTAATATTATATTAAAGGAAGTATGTATTTAAGTGTTTCCTATATGGGCTTTTTCTTATCACATTTATTTAGAATATATTTGAGGACTAAAACTTTTATATAATGGAGTTTATATGCAAAAAAAAAAAAGAAAAAAAAAGAAAAAAACTGTAGAGGCAAAAAGCTTTCTTTTTGTTTTCCAAGTCATTTAAAACTCAACTGTCTTGCAGTATTCCCATATTTATTGGAGCACATAAGTTTTCATACTTTATATTCCTCAATGAATTATTCATGTGCATAAGCAGTAATATAGAATGGGATCTAAAGGAAGAACCGATAATTTGCATATAATAAATTTATTTTTGATCTGTCACTCCACGGTAGAAAAAATCTTTTGGAGATGAATTTTCCACGAGACTGACTTAAAATACTGCATCATGTTTATAAAAAAAAAATTTAAAAATAAAAGCTTTTTCTTGAGGTAAAATAAGTAATAGCATGATTCATCTTAATTTTTTAAACTTGTTTAAAAGTCGTAATCTACTTACACGAGAACTTCCGTGATGGATTGTTAGAGCAGAAAAGTACCCAGCAATCACGCCGTGATGCAATATACATAAAGGTGGATTGCTGGATAATTTAAATTCCCTAATTGTTGAGGGAAAATGTGATTATGTATTTTTTCAATATTTCTAAACATTAAAGAAAATGTTCATTAATTTAACACGTTGACGGGCACTTGCGGCTATAGCCGTTGTTGTGACGTGCTAGTAATAACTAGCATTTCCCTTTTTTGAGAATGGCATCATTTAAATCATATGTGGAAAAATTGTCAGCATTTGATGGACTCCTTTTGGAAAAGATAGCAAAAGGAATATCTGATGGACTTGCGTACATTTCACCAAGTGCGGAATCCATTTGAAACAAATAAGATCCGAAAAGGGGATATTGTCTTACTACAAGGAGATGTTCGACCTCGCCACACCTGGAAAAAGACCCGTGTTGAGGAGTTAAGATACGACAAGAATGTTCGTACTCGTGTACTACGCACCAATGGACGCACTATTACTCGACCTGTGCAGCTGGTCATAACCCTGGAGGTTGACCAGGGTGGGGAGGATGTTGCGGCGAATGAAAAACGTGCTAGTAATAACTAGCATTTCACTTTTTTGAGAATGGCATCACTTACGTTGTTAATTTTATAAATGTTTTACTTTTTTTTTGTAATTGTAAGTTAGGAAATAAATACTTGTGTAAAATTACTATCTCCTAACATCCGCCAAACTGAAGTTCACTATGTGGCAGGACGGCAATAGCCGTCCAAAAATAAATGGTTGTTTTTAGACACTACGGCTATAGCGGCACAAATGTGCATTTACCGGCGTACAAGCAGAAGTCTA
>CM063508.1:153551469-153583969 GCA_032207245.1 Pardosa pseudoannulata
GTACGGGTTAGTGTAACAACATGGTTATGTTTGTGGGTACAAAAATAACGGTATATACAGGAAAACGAAGCCAGTTGTTTTTGTCTTTCATTTTTTTATAATGTAAAAATGTATATATATAACATGATTCGAAAAAATTAAAACTATATACTACTATTTCTATTTGATTTTTCATATTTACGATACTATATAAATTTATCCACTAAAAAATAATTTTTTATTTACAAAAATCTTATGGTTGTTATTTCTATTTATATATTTGTTTATGTATTTCAATATAAAATACCAAAAGTTGGTTAAAAAATTAAATAATTTTCGATCTATTGAGATTTAACTGAATAACTAAATTTAAGCGCAAAACATCCGCTCCCGGTACAATTCCGCTGCGAAATGTGCCCGCACACAATGTGTTAAGTTATTTTATGTCAAACTCTTTAGCCTAATTCGTTCTTACACATATGCTTTACAAACGAATAGTCCGAATATGACGTAAAAAATTGTCCTTTTCACTAAAAAAACTGCCCTTTCACTTGACTGAAACTGCCCTTCTGATAAGTGTATCGTACTTTTTTTTAAAAAATGTGAACACTATTTACATATAGGAAAAATCATCGAAAATTGTCGATTTCTCTATTTTTTTATATTTATTACACATTTTGTCAATGTATTTTTACCTTTAATTCGTCATCATCTGAATCTATCCGCAAATATTTGATTCAACTTTTAAAAGTAATATTTCGGGAAATATAAAAAAGTTACTGACTTGGTCTCTAATCAAAACAGAATGTAATAAAGTTATAAGTAATAATATACGGTGAAAAGACTTTTTTTTTAAGCTTTAGAAAAAATCTTTTTTCTTACAATTTTTATTTGTTAACTTTAGCCGGCCAATGACCGAATAGTTACGTAATTTCTGAGTTGGTTTTAAACAGTTAAGTCCCGGTCTAATTAACTCTCGTGCACCGAAACATTGACCGTGGCGCTTTCATCCAACCATACAAAAGTATAAAGAAAAATATAGCCTTTTACGTAACTTAAAATGAAGTCATACTGAAGTTCACCTACATCTGTGTTCGAAGATGCAAATAAACAATGAATCACAAATGTCGCTTGTTTAATTGGACCATTATAGTAATAAAGTTTCGAATGGACAACGTCTGATTTCCACGTACATCTATTTGATTCTACATATTTTTACTTTCTCGTATATATAGTGCAGCAAAAGTATTGTAATCGTCAAAAATACGACCTCGAAATTTTCATCAATCTTCAAGTTTTTTTTATCGTTTTGAGTCCGAAAATGCCATTTTATGAATTCTGTTTGTTTGTGTGTGTGTGTTTGTTTGTTTGTATGTATGTCGACATGCAAACTCCAATACATTCTGACTTATAAAAACCAAAATTTTAATATGTTCTTTACAATAAATTTTAGTTTTCTTTAAACTTCGAGGTTACTATTAGCAATCGGAAGTAGCAGTTTATCTGTAAATCTAACCAGGCCTGCCTAAAATGAGGCTAGATAAAATTATTCTTTTTACAACAGTTGATGGGTTGCTTTCAACTTTTAATCCCTTCTATAATAATAACCTAAGTTATCTGCCAGTCTGCCCTCGAATTTATGAAGCAGTTGGCCCTGGAATGGATAGAGGCATCCATATTGGTTTGGTTTGAGTGCTACGGTCTACTTTTTGTAACACGAGGGCTAATGATACCGGCACCTACAACTTAAAGCCGATTCCGAACGGCTACGAACATCCATGCCACTGTGGGAGTCGAACCCACAAACTCCGGTTCCGAAGGCCAGCACCCTAACCAATCGGCCACCGTTCGCCCATCCATATTGGATTCTTGATGAATTAGGGTTATCAAAATTCAAAGCAAGTAAAGTTTATCTTCTCCTAAACTATCGATCCGATTCTAAAATAAATTGTTATAAATATGCTTCATATCACAGCAAAAATTACTGTCGTCTTTAAAATGTTTGAAATCCATCCCTTCCCCCTTTTAAGATCAGGCGATTAAATTTATCAGTTTATCACATAATAAATTGTTAAAAATAACATTTTTTTCTAGCATTATGACGTCATTCCTATAACTATATCATTTAATCATTTTTATTTTAAATTATTTAAATATCGTCTGCATTATTTACATACGTTTTATCAATGATCTTAGAGATACGTAAATAATATTCTTTTATATGTGGCTTAAATAATAGATTAGGTACACATGTGATAATTTTAAATTTAATCATCGACTATTTTTGCGGCAATGAAAATTTTATCACCTGTATTAACAAATCCATTTCATAAAAGTCTAGGGGCCGGTCTCACCAAAGTCGTTTAATGACTAATCGCGATTAATCCATGGCGCAAACCAACAGTGGGACTCAATTCTCCGTCTAAACAGAGATTAATCGCGGTTAGCTATTTAACGACTTTGATGAGATCGGCTCTAGGAGACTTTCACCGACTAATAAATATCTAACGCTTAAGTTATATATCTTTAAAAATTAAGAAGTTTGTTCGTTTGTGTGTGTTTGTTTTTAATACATAATTTCACGGTTTGTAATCCATTCGCTAAATTTGGAACAACTAAAACACAAACAAACCATTTTTTTTTACCTGCCTCATAGGGTACTTTACAATTCTGGAAAATTAAAGATTTTACTGATCCCGTCATATGACGGGCTATATGATAGTTATTAAATAATGAACCATTCAAAACGTACAATCTGAAGATGTCGTAGCTTAATGAATAGTGCACTGCTCTCCGGTTCCGAAATTTATGGGTTCGAATCCCACTGCTGGCATCAATGTTCGAAGCAGTTCGGAATCGGCTCTAAGCAGTAGGTCCCTATCCCATTAGCCCTCGGCCGATCGATGGCCGAATGGTTAGGGTGCTGGCCTTCGGTACCGGAGTTCGTGGGTTCGAATCCCACTTGGGCATGAATGTTCGTAGCCGTTCGGAATCGACTTTAAGCAGTAGGTCCCGGTGTCATTAGCCCCCGTGTTGCAAAAAGTAGACCGTAGCACTCCAAAACAAAACTAAAAAAACCCATTAGCCCTCGCGTTACAAAAAAAGTAGATTGTAGCTCTTAACAACAAACAACGAACCATAAGACGTTCTCATAAATTGGAAGAAATCTTTATGGCGAATGAAAGCACAACTCAATCTCTGGATAAACTTAATGCGCGTCTTCATTAGTATTTTGTTTTGCTTGGCTTGATATTTTTTGCTCGATTTCTCCCCTCTTGACACCACGAGACTCTCTTCTGGGGTCCTTGAGCTTTGAACTTGAGTCTCATCTTTCGTCGCGCAATTGTTTTATCTCCCTCTTCGGCTCTGGGTGAGTCATGCACCGTCGACCTACGTAGGGTTTCTGATTGGATTATTTATAAGCGCACACTTTGGCTGCACACACACATACCCCGTGACAATGAAGAGACTCGCATTTTTTTGACGCAGCTAAGGGGGTTTGTAACTGTAACCGGGAGCCGCTGAATTGTATAACATGCGTAGTCGTGTCAGTGTCAGATGTGTGTAAACTCGCAGGTTAAACACCTGTCATTTACGCAGCAGAAGGGGGTGAAAGCTCCTGTAATAAATTCAGAACAAATGGGATTTTATAACTTCTTTGAGAAATTTATTAAGTGTCATTCAGGATTTATAAATTCATCGGTAGTTCCGTAGAGGAATATTCGAATACCGATTAACCGATAACTTATCGATGCTATCGGAATATAATATAAAAAGCAGGTAATAGTTTCTAAAAACATATGTTTTTTATCTTTTATTTTAAAGACAAAATTATATGCTCTTGTAGCAAAAGAGTAGATCGTACCGCTCCAAACTAAACCAAAATAGTGAATAGTAATTATGTAAAATGTAAATATTTTTATATTGATAAAATAATTAGCAATAAATAAAATTCATTCAATAATCAGTTTATGAAAACATTAATGTACGGCGTTCAAAAAAGGCTAAAATTAAAATGTGAACATAAAAATAAAATGTGAAGCATACAAATAATTCCGATATATTTTTTTAACTTATTTTTCAAAAATAGTGTTTATAAAAAGATTAATTTATCCAAAGTTATACCACCTAATAATAATCTAATTTTAGGCATCCAGATCTGGGAAGCATTCTCTGATCAACTTGTAAATAATTGCACATAACCACGAAATAAAGATTTTGGCGAAATGGATGAGTATCATTCTCCTTGTATGGTTCCGAACGCTGCCGATTGGTTAGGGTGCTGGCCTTCTGAACTGGAGATCGTGGGTTCGAATTCCACTATGGCATGGATGTTCGTAGCCGTTCGGAATCGACTTTAAGCAGTAGGTCCCGGTCTCATTAGCCCTCGTGTGCAAAACAGTAGACCGTAGTGTTCCGAACCAAACCAAACCTTGTATGGAAATTGTGCATTTGCTTTAGCCAGAATATCTGAAATACCCTATATAATAATAGCCTAGTTATTTGTCCGCCTGTTCTCTAATTTCTGAACAGGTTGGACCTAGAATGGATAGAGACATTCATATTGGATTCTTGATGAGTTAGGATTAGCAAAATTCAAAGCGATTTCAAAAAAGTTCGAAATCCACCCCATCTACTCTTTTCGAGCTTGTAATGCCATTATTTCAAGCCCTATTAAGAGCAGGAGTTTAAATTTATCAGTTTGTCGCATAATGAATAGGTAAAAAGAACATTTTTTCTATCATTATGACATAAATTCCTTTAACTATCTCATTTAATCATTTCTTATTTTAAATTATTTAAAAATCGTCTACATTATTTATACATTTTATCACTGAACTTACTTATTACGTAAATAATTTTTTATTTGGGTTAAATAATAGATTAGGTACAAATGTGATAATTTTAAATTTAATCATCTATTATTTTTTGTTCATTCACACTATCGGGAGACTTTAGAGGAGTATAAAGATAAACAAATTGAGCGTGTACTAGATATTTCTCAGCCAGAATATGTCGGAAATTCTTTTATGAATGTTGCAGAATCTTTTTCTCTGCCCTACGAAGAAAAAATTACCTGCTCATACCAGTTTTATTATATGATTGCGGTAATATTCATAAGATAAACTTGAATTTATGTTGACTGAAGCTTATTTTGAAATTTGAGGTTTTTTAAAGGGACAGAAGGTCGGCATAAAATATGAGGGAAAATGTATTACAAAACATTTACCCTTTGTCTGTTTTGTGCATCACATACAATATACACATTTAATAGTCTATACACTTTTATATCACATGTAATACCCAATGAATTGTATTTTAAGCAGAAAATAAATTTATATTTTTCAGTTAGACGTGTGAAATTTAAAGTTTTATATCTGTGATTCTCTTATATGGGGACAGTCAAAGGATAAATTTATAAAATTATTGAGGGAAGACTCCAGCTTTATGATTTTTCAAGAAACTATCATTTTTCAATCTTTTTAACCCCTTAAAGCACGAATTTTTTTCGGAAAAACTGATAAAAAATGATATTTTATGACTTTAAAAAATGTATAAGTATAGAATAAATTATTTTTTGCAATTTTAGATCTGGGGGAGGGGGTGACTACAGTGGAAAAAGAGTTAAAAGTTATAAAAAAAAATTGTTACTCAAACAAAATGTAAATAGTGTGATTGCATGTTTATTTTGAATTTTGCCCGTGTCAGACACGGGCAAATGCTTTAAGGGGTTAATTCTGTATATGCCTATTAATTGTACAATGAAAATATCGACCACATAATCTTATTAAACCGACCCGATTTAATAAGTAATTTAAACGCAGTTTATAAGACTTGTTATTCATGGATTTCAGGCCAATTAGAGTTCTTTCTGTGAAAAGTAAAAAAATAGGACATGAGAAAAATAAAAGCGGGAAAGAAGGCTTTTAGTTAACATGTAATGAATTATTTAAAAGGGAAAAAATTAAAAGCTAAATTAAAGCCTTTACTCAAAAACTTTAAATTCCAAAATGTCATTTATCCCTTCAGAAAATGGTAAATAACTATTAAACATCACTTTTAATTAGTCTGCACACTTTGTTGCAATAGGCATGGTATTTCATGCATCAATCACGCTCTTTAGATGATGTCAAAATCGGCATTATTCCACATAATTTGGATGCTTCATCTATCGAATGCCGAAAGAGGTAAAGCGAAATAAGAATAAAAAGAAATACAAACCTCCTCCCCTTCGCGTGATGTTTTACATTAGCTAAAGCTTATTAACTGTCGATGCTAGCGTATGACATAACAATGTCAGGCCGACTGATTGCACCCTCTACTCAGTCGAGCGTGATAAAAAGTAGCACATTCCCTTCAGAATAACAGCATTTCCTATCATGTCACCCCACACTCTCGACACCTAATTCCGCTCCCTTTTTATCGAGTGAGCCATCTTTTCTCCTCTTATCCACTTCGCATTTTTCCTCTTCCTACTACCCTGGAGCGAAGTTTGGAAGACAAATGAACAGCTCGTCCTTTCGGACTTGAAATCAATTTGGAAAAGAAAAAAAAAAGTTTTTGTCGGTCGCGGTGATGTAATTCAAGGTCTTGAACATGCCAGAAATGTAACGAGTGAGACTCCAGCCTTTTGAGACTCAGCCAGGAGCGTGGAAAATGAAAATGGGAAAATTTGTGGGTGATTATATTGATACCATCGCACGATAAAGTATTGTTTTCATTTAGAGAAGTAGTTTATTATCCATAGCTTTCTGTGATTTTTAAACAAACATAGTCGGCATTTCGACGGGCAGTCAGATTTTCTTATAAAGGATATTTCGACGAAGAGCATTGAACTTTAATATCTTCCTGTTTTTGGATTATCAGAAAACGATGCGTGGGCTCCAGAATGTGTGGCTGCAAGGTATGCCTCATTTAGGGTTCGAATTGGTGTAAATCTAATGGAAGCATCCATGCAGGTTTCGATGACATTTGAAATTAAGCATTTCAGTTAAAAGTAGGGCATTGCGTTCAACCCACCATGTTTAACGACTATATTATGATCTTCAACTGAGTGGTTTTAAATGTTATTACGTATAACTATTAATAAAACTGTTTAGAAAATTATAGAAAAATCTCTTATTTGTCACTACTGGCATGTGCTGTCTTTTGACAAATAATACTTGTAAGTATTATAAGTCCGAGAAAGATAAAGTCCTGAAGGCCTGGACATTGCGTTAATAACTGTAAAAGTACCTCAGTTAGATACGAAAAAATTACCCAAATTTGGACGTCAACTAGATGCAGATTTTATCTTTACATTACTATCTTCATGTCATTTAACATTCTTATGAATTTATATATAAAATTCAAACCGGATTCCTTACCAAGATCGCCGAACGATGGCTGATTGGTTAGTGTGCTGGCCTTCGGTACCGGAGCTCATGGGTTCGAATCCCACTGTGGCATGGATGTTCGTAGCCATTCGGAATCGGCTTTAAGCAGTAGGTCCCGGTCTCATTAGCCCTCGTGTTGCAAAAAATATACCGTAGCACTCCAAACCAAACCTTACCAAGATTTTTGCTTTCTAGTTTAATAATGCTTTATTGTTAAAAATTAACTTTAAAAGTCGGTATATTTTTACTACTTTATAATTGCAGAGTTTTCATGGCCTAACAAGATGAAAAATTCTACTCAATTATTTGTGGAAAGCTATTTTTATGAAAATTCAAAAGTTCAGGATTATAAATGGTAAAAAGATAGATATTGAGCATGTAAAACTGTTATATAACTTAATTAGAATAACATATCATCGGAAAGGTAGTTTGTTTAACCCTTTCCTGGGCCGTGGAAAGATTACTTTCCACCTATATGATCTTACAATATGCACCTATGGGAAGCGCAAAACCCATTATAATATATTGGTCTTGTTATTGAAATGACGGGAAGACTGATTCCCGCTTTGGTTTTGCGTGGTCATCAATTGTTCTATATATTTGATAAAATTAGCAGCTCTGTTTTGAAAGTTTGGAAACGTGGAGTGAGAAATAAATGGCCCAAGAAAGGGTTAATATGTCATATAGTTGTAGTTTACAATAGAGCCAAATCAACCTAGCGCTTAAACATTTACTAAGAGTTCTTGAATACCCAATCCTACATAGCTAGATTCACTTATAAAAACTATTCCTAAAATTACAAATAATATAGAGGCCTCTTAAATTCATTAACAGAAAAAAATTCTATAGGAGATAATAAATAATAATAAACTGAAAGTAGAGTTGGATGTCAAATGCATCCAACTCTCCTTTCAGGATTCAAAATATCTAGTAACAAATGTCCAAGATTTCGATTGATTTAAAAATATGTATTAAAAAACTCATGGTAGAGCTTCCAAAGCAATAAAAGCGTTAAAGATTAAATGAAAGTTTCATATTAAATATGATTCTTGGTATACAATTTTGTATATTGATTATATATACAAAAACTATAAATAAAGCTCATTGTAGAGCTTCCAAAGCAATAAAAGCGTAAAAGATTAAATGAAAGTTTTATATTATGATTCTTGGGGCATTGTGTTTGTACTGGATCTTAAATATCATTTGAATTTACAACATTAATGGTATGAAGAAACCGCTGTCTTAAAACTGAAAATAAGCCATGAATAATAACCTGCTGTGAATATGCGAGAAATATTTATTGTATATTCATTAAGCAAAATATTTAGAATTTCTTAGGGGATTCTGCGTTTACTCTCAAGACATGAATAATAAATGTGAAATCAGCAAGAATATCTTTTATAAAAATAAAGAAAGCAAATTATAGTAATAAATAAATAAATGTCAGATGAAAAAACTCAGCTATGCAAAAGATTCCTCTTCAGCATTGCCGAACGATAGCTGAACATGTAGGTATCAGTCTGTATTTTCAGCCCTGAACCCTCTAGCATTAATAATGCATCTAGCTTATAACTACGAAACTGCTATATGCATTCAATATCTTTCTATTTGGGCCGTACTAACGGTAGCTTAATATTTATTGCTATAAACTGCTATTGTCTAGAACTGGAATCTGAAAATTTGAATTACCGTTTTGGCATGGATGTTCGTATCTGTCCAATATCTGCTTTAAGAAAGAGGTCCATATTTAATCAGCTTCGTGTAGCACAAATTTAGACCGTAGCTCTAAACCAATCTAAACGAATCTTCTCCAGTGACAAGCTGATTTCTGACAAGAGAAAGTTCTAGAATAAAACAAATAATGGTAGTTAATACTGCCTTAAATGACCATTTAAAAAAATAAAATTCAGGGTGTAACATTCTCGTGAACATCTACTCGTGAACTTCTCCAAACTTTTTTTTTTAATTTTCTCGAGATTGTTTTATAACGCCATAAGGATTATATGTAAATTTCTGTTTTATAAAGTCATAAGGATTATATGTAAATTTCTTTTAACAAAAATTTATTGTTTTATGCTTTTAAACAGCTTTAATAACCAATTTCTAAATATATATAGCCAAACCAATTATGCGCGAGAGTATTCTAATTACGATTGATGCCAGTAAATATCAGCATAGTGAAATTACTATTCTAAAATAAAGAACAGTTGTGATATCGTAATAAAAGATCCTGAGCAACGTATTTAAGGCAGCATCTATTATTAAATCAATTTTTTTCATCTGTCCAACCTTCATACGACCTTTGATATCACATTTAACAGCCAGTTCCACCTGTACGACCTCTGTACGTCCGCCGATATCAACCTTTCGTTCAAGCGTAACTCACAACTTGCGTTTGAATCATATAAAACATCCACTCGTGAACTTCTCCGAACTTTTTTTTTTACACGAAGAGAAACTTAAATCGACAAGTGGATTTCTTTTTTTTTTCCTTGTATGTAACTATAAATATGTAATTTACCAAGCTGAATAATGTGCAATTATCTTATAGTTACTTCTACAAATAACTATTTGTATGAAAGTTTTTAAAATTTCAGTTTCATATTTAAAGATATGTAATAATACTTATTAATGAGAATTTACATTTTTTTCAGTTGAAATTCAGGAGTACTTAAACCGTATAAGGATACTGTTACTTTTTTCCCTTTACGAAGTATAAATAAAAAAAGTATTGTAAAAGTATTCAAAATGTTGATACTGTCAATGTTTTAGCCCCTAGTTTGAATAAAATATTTAAAATTATCGGTATGCGTATATCTGTAGACAACTTCAAAATTACGAATTAGATTACTTAAAAACGATATTTAGTTATTACATAAAAACTATAGATTTGTATCAAATTCAGGGACTAATACTACAAGAAAGGTTCCTTCAAAATATTTCGCTGCATAGCAAATTACGAATTACATTACTTAAAAACGATATTTAGTTATAACATAAAAACTATTGATTTGTATCAAATTCAGGGACTAATACTACAAGAAAGGTTCCTTTAAAATATTTCGCTGCATAGCAACAAAGCTTGCCCAAGAATTCTTGTCCCCGTAGGCAAATCTAAAACAAGCTGCCCCTAAGCTTGAAAAAGCTTTAAAATTTTGAAAAAAAAAAAACAAGCTATTACTAATTTTTTTTCATAATTTAAGTAATCGAAATATGTTTTTGAGTTATTTATTTAAAATCGAAATGTTGTCGTGGAAGAAAGTCGTCCACTTTGATTACCATTTAGTGTTGGCCCTGATAGTAGACAAGCAGTATATAATCAAAGATTAGAAACTATATTATCCATTATGTGGTGATTTGTTTTTAATGATCGTCGACACCAAGAAATGGGAAAAAAGTTCTTAAATACGTTTTGACTGAGAGAGGGAAAAAAAAGATAATCTATTGTTAAACTATTCACTTTGCCATATGGCAACTCTGGTGTTTTATTATTCTACATAATGATCATCAATATTTACATAGCAGCGATTATTATTCACATTTTAGCCAGAACTTCCTGTTTTCCCTCTCATCGTATTTCATTGTTAGGGGATGTCAACCCAGTTCTCTAATTTTGTTTATAGCCTTATAATTTCCTCCCTCGTCTCTTATACAGAAACGTCATCCGTCTTTAAGGCGTGCTAGAAAAGAAACAGAATTTTCCATTTGTTACACGTCAAAATATCTCGAGTGATGTTTAAAATGATTTTCTTTTCCACCAGTTATGAATAAGGATTATTGTTGAATTGAAATTTAATGTCAGATGAAATATAATTTGAGGTTTCGTGGCTCACCGATGCGATCAGAAGCACGTATTAAGCTTACCCTGAAACGAAGCGTAAAAACAATCTATGAAAGTCGGCGAAGTACCGAAAGTATTACTTATGGGTATATTTTAAGTAGTCTGTGGAGGCAAAACGACCACAGGAAGTTCATTTCCAAGCATCGGTGGTAATATTCCACGGCTGATGTGCACTACTTGAATGAAGTCTTTCATGCGGTTATTGCTAGCATGTGGGCGAATTTTCATTCAAGTCTGGATTCTTTCGCTTGTGAAACATCCCGAGGTGCCTTCTGGGGAGAATTTCAAATCCTTGTCAAAAACTTAGAGTATCCATCATATTTCTCTTAAATGTTAAAATATTTTTCTATAAGGAATTTGTAACGTATACCACTTTTGATAATAGTTGAATTTTTCCATAGAACAAATTACTTCATGCTGTCATTAATGAAAGTTAATAATTTTTAAAGGAAGTGAGACTTTCCGACCTCACAGAATATGGACATTTTTAACTTATACAATCCTTAATATTTTTTACAAACTAAATTTCTCAACTAAAGTAGTACATTAATGTAAACTGAATACTTATTCTGTTATAGAGCCAACATATTAATTTTTTCATTTTTTAATTAATTAAAAAGAGAATCGAAGTACTTGACGTAAACCGTAGTACAATACTTGGTGATGGATAGGTACACTTTAAAAAATTTCCATTGCTTTTAAAAGCATAAAATACATTTTACTACTTACAAAAATGTATCTACTGTTATTGAAGTAATTTTTTCCATTAAACTTAATACCTAATTGAATTAAAGAAAATTAAAATCAAGAAAAGGATTCATTTTTTATTTTTTTTCAATGCAAATTTCCTGAATTAAAAATAATTATTTATAAAAGATATTCATTGGTTGAAACGGCGTCATAGAAATATTCATACAGAATTTCACTTATTTCAGAAGAATGGATTTTTTTTTTTTTACTAAAAAAACTAAACACATTTTGATTAAAAACTCAACTTTAATTTTCCGTACATAGTTGTGTTTGTTTATATTGTATCACCCTCATCAACCTGGGTTTATACCCTTGTTTTTCATCGTTGTCTTCCTTTTTATAAATAATATATATAGATAGATAGATATAGAGATATATATATATATATATATATATATATATATATAGATATATATATAATCAGCTAAACAACTGTTATTTTTTAATCAAAAAATAATAGTTGCTTAAGGTTGAGAATGCTCCCTCCTCCAGTTCCTTTTAACTGTTTGAGTTGACCATTATTTGAGTATGTACTAGTTTGCTACTTTTTATTGGTGTGACCAATGTGGCACGTACGGAATTCAGAACATGTACAGTGCATCTTTGGTGCTTGAGGTCGTGGATTCTAATACCATTACAAGCTTGGATTTTAGTAGGTGTTCGGCTAATTTGGCCTCACCCTCAAAAGTTAACAAGTTCACTTAGCTAACCAATCCACTAAAATGGCTAAAATACGATGTTCAGAATTTTTAGAATACGAGTGTTTTAAATAGATAAATCTATTCTCGCTTAATTATATACAAAACGGCAATAGATCACTCTTTTCGTATCTTTATGGGTAATACGAACCACTTCACTTTTGTCATTAACTGTTTCAATCTCCTTAATATCTAAAGAACACGTTTTACCAGCTTTGTCATATTTAAAAGCATTTTAATCATATTTTTATCGCAACAAATTTTGTGCATTTTCATTCTAAGGTGCTCTTACATATTAACAATTTAATTTTCATAAATTATTTGCATTTTAATGCTAACTCTTACTATTATTAAACTATTATTTAATCGTATATATCCAATTTTTCCATTGTAAACACATTTTTTAATGCGTGAGTTAAAACTTGGATAGTCTGGTGGGAAAAGTTTTCCTGGAAGTTACGAATTTTTATGCGTTTACTATTTTAGCTCCAAGATGCTCTTCAATTCAATGACTTTACGAACTTAACGACTGAGATATCTCTAGGGAAAACAAGAGAGTAGAATCCAGACAAGTACTTTCTTAGAAAAGGGAGTGCTCATCTTTTTATGAATTAGGCATAAAGAGTGTTTTTAAGTCTGTTAAATCATTGATATCCGGTTTCCATAAAATTCCCGCAATGCATATACTTTAAAGTCTTTTTTTTTTTACAAAGCGAACAAATTTTCCACTGAAAATTACTGTTACTTATTTGTTATTCCAGTTATTTGTTCAATATTCCTTTATAAGGAAACTGTTATGCTGTAAAATTGTCTTAGGTGGTATCGGATTCTAAGTAGTATGGAAGATCCTGGGTTAATAGACAAAGAATCTGAGATATGTAATTTTTTCGATACACTTTTTAATGATTTAATTGAAAATGAAAAACATTTGTCCTTGACGCCCGAAAGGTATAGTTGGAGTATTGTGCTTCCACCCGATGGACTTCGGTTCGATACCCTAGTAACACGTGCGCTGTCACCTCATAAGGAGTAATGTCGGCCGCATATATGGTACTCCCATAATAAAATGGTCAACAAAATCTGTGGTATTGCAGTATTCAAGGTTAATAAAGGCTAGTGAACCCGCTTTGCTGTAAAATTACACTTTCCTGTAATAGATGCCTGTCCATTGCGAGATTTTGGGGAATCAGGTGACAGACTTAACGAAGTATTGTTCTGCGACTTTGCAGCCGTACTTGCCACTTGAATGCAGTAAAGAAAATAATTAAAACTAAAATAATGCCTTTTAGATCTACTCTTTATATACTCTTATATATACTCTTATACTCTTTATAGGAAGCTTTGAGTAGGTTTTAGTTCCTTACTGGACACTCGCCTTCCACAATATTTGGCTGTTTTTGGATCTTTGCTACACATTTCTACCTACAAAAATATCTTTAGCTAACTATCCTCACTGACGAGATAACTGGTGCTCATATATTCCTATTTAAAGGTCCCTCCACACTATGGTCCACTGCAAACCATTACCACCGTCTGCAGGGGGTATGGCTTATTGTGGCAGACGATAAAATAGCCTTGGAGGACGATGGCTTCGGAGGTGGTTTTTCTCCAAAAATCAAAGGCAGCCAGGACGATCCTAAAGACGAATCCACGCGCTTGGCCCAGCGTGTGGATACAACCTGTGAACCATTGTTCAAGGTCACCATCAGGAAATGGTGAACAATTGGCCATAGTGTGGAGGCCACATCAGACTTCGTGACAATGCTACTTTTGCAAATTTTGTTTTAAGTTATTTTCGGAATCTAAAATTTATTGGGCTGCCAGAAATAGATGAATATTGTTATAATCAACTTCTAGTGTAGGAGAAAAAGTGTTTTTTTTTTTCAAGGTAGTGTAATAAAATATGCAGCGTGGCCTATAATCCATGTTATGTTTTATAATAAAGTAAAACACGTATTTCTTGCATATTAAAAAATAACCGTATTACCCTGCTTTGCTACGACGATTCTATATTTACTAAAATACTTGAAAGAATTTACTTTCACTCATGAATAAAATATCTCTAGTCTTCTATAACCACAACCATTAAAAGTAAAACTAATACATTATTCTTTGTCTCTTCAATTTCAGATTTCAAGTATTTCAGAAGTGAAATACATGGAAAAAAAAACTTTGAAAACGTAGATGGATTACTAATAAAGTACAAAACGGAAAATATCCTATTTTTAAGTTTTTTTTAAATTTATATATTTGTATAATGTATACCTTGCTTTGACCGGGTTTTTTCGATATCCAACAAATTAAGCGCTACGTTATTTAAATTCTGTATAAACTTATGGTTCTTCGTGTAAAAAAAAAATTGTCAATTAACTAAAAAATGTGACAATTTTCTCTTTTAACATCGTAAATTGAACAGAAAATTTAATGTATGACTTTTACTTTGACTGACTTAGAGTATATATATATATATATATATATATATATATATATATATATATAATGCTTGTTTGTTATATACATACCACTAATAACTTTGGTTTGGTGTGGAGCACTACGGTCTACTCTTTTGCTACACGAGGGCTAATGAGACAGGACTGTTTATAGCCGATTTCGAACATCCATGCCATAGTGGGACTCGAACCTACGAACTCCTGAACCAAAGGTCAGCACTCTAACCATTTGGCCATCGTTCGCCTTAACAACTTTGTATTTCCACCCAATGGTCTTGTCCTGTATAAAGTGTTCCCATAATAAAAAAGCGGAAAAATTCAGCGAATTCTATGGTAAAATGCTGGTAAAAAAGGTAAGTAAATTCGCAAAATAATAAACATTTGGTCATGATCAACCCTAGAAACGTTCTTGACAGAAACACAAAGGTTATAACAAAAGATAATCTCAGTTAAAATTTAATTTTCCTCGTCTTGTCTAGTACATTAATAAATTAAATCCTTTGGTAACTCGATATTGAGTCCATCTTTAGAATAAGTCTCAGAATATCATGTAATGATTTGCAAAAATGCTACACACAACATGCGAAATCTTCAAATATACTATGGATTAGATAAGGTATTGATTACTGTTTTCGAATGATTTCATCCTTGTTGATGTAAACGTTATGCTATTACCCAGGAAATAAAATAACTGCATGTGTAGATCTATCATTTTATCATTATTCCAGTTTATACCATTTGGCTCCCTTCTTTTTTCTCTTCAATATATCTAAATGCATTAATCTTAATACCCAAGGGGGATCGTTATGCATTAGCCTCACCCAAAATGTTTACGTAATGCAATGAAGACGTAACGATGAAGGAACAGCATGAAATATAAATAAATCAAGTATAAATAGCAACTAGCAAATTATCATCATTGGAGTATTGTTTCTATTTTAACACGTTGATGAAAATTGATAACGCATACGCTTCGTGACATAATATTTTACTTTCTCGTATATTTAATGTAGAAGTATTGTAATCGTTCAATAATTCCACCACGAGATTTTGACTGATATTCTCCAGCTCGAAAACTCTATTTTTGGAATTATATCTGCGTATGTGTGCTTGTCTGTATGTTAACACGATAACTCGAGTGAGTTTTGGTTTAGAAAGACCAGATTTTGCATAAGCACATTATACAGTAGAACCTCGGTATAACGACTCCCTGTGGAACCAACGTCATATGGTCGTTGTAACGAATTGAAAAAATAATGAAAAATTTGAGTAAAGAAATGGTGCAACAGTACAAACCTAGAGAACACTTCTATTTATTTATATTTCCATTACTGAATATTTGAAAAAAAGTCTTGACGTCTGTTTCCATGTTTATTTGGGAATTTTTCATTATCACTGATTCTATGTCCATTAGATTTTGAAGGAAATCTTCATAATTAAACTGTCCTTCAAAATTTTGACGCAAGGCATTGATTGCATTGAAGACTTCATTTTCATTCTCTTTTTCAAAAGCTTGGAAGATTTCTTCTCCGTCGTCGGAATCGCAGATTTCTTCATTTCCGATAATACGGGCAATAAAATCGTCCTCATTCAAATTTTCTCAGCAGCAATGTAATGTTTCGTCTACCGCAACAAACTCATCAATAGATAATTGAAGATTTAGTTCTATTCTTTTCGTCACGACCCCTCCCCTCCTTTAAGCAAACACAAAGAAAGGAGTACAGGTTTCTTGATGTTGCACCTCAGTACAATAATTTTGAAATAGCCCACTTGCTCATGAGTTCTGAGGACTAAAATTGGCGGTCGTTCTAACGAAAAATAATACGCTTGGGATCGTTATAATGATTCAAAATTAACCTATTATTCCTATGGTAAAATAATTGGGACTTTTTAAGATGGTCGTTCTAACGAAGGGGTCGTTAAAAAGAGGTTCTACTGTAGTAAAATTGTAGCTTTCAGTCAACTTTTCGGTTACTCTCTGAAACTGGAAGTAGCAGTTTGCTTGAAACTTCTGGTTACTAGGCATTAAAATCTGATTGTATCTATGTCAGTCTGTCATCTCACAGACCGGTGGACTAACAATTTCTTGTACCGAAGTTCACGGGTTCGAATCTTGATGAGGGCATAAGTGTTCGTAGTCATTCGGAACCGAGTATGAACAATAGGACTCGGTATCATTAGCCATCGAGTATCAAAGCAGCAAATTGTAGCGCTCCAAACCAAACCTCTGGACTTAGAAAACCTCTAAAAGTATAGTAAAAAATATCTAAACAAAAAATAAATTCCAAGAAATGAATTTCGGCCATCTGCATTCTTAAATTCCAGTTAGTGCAGGGGATATTAACAACCGGATAAAAGCATTTAACAGTGTGGTACGTCCATTTCTATTATGTTGGCACCCCTATTTCACTGTTTGGTTAATGTAGAATGTGACCCGCAAGAATAAAATAAATTTCGAATGTGACCCGCCGAGTGTTTGGGGTTAGATAGCTCTGCTGTAAATGACGAATCTTTTGCTACTCTTAACAAAAGATGCATTATTAAATATTTCGCTTCCAGTCTGTTATCAAAGCTTGTAGACTACAAAGGAACATATTTCTGGAAAACAATTTTTATGTTTAATGTGTATTCACCGATTGTTGTAAATGAATACTACTACGTATAAATTTTTTTTTATTATTCACTTAATCATTTAACACATTTTTAATGTGTTCTTACTTCTTTTACAGTACGCATTAGCAATGCTGACTAAAGCAGTACCTGTAGTTTTATTTGACTACTTTTTACAATTATCAGCTTAATCTTCGCAGGTCCCTCTTTGGAAGTGCCGAACGATGGCCAATTGGTTAGGGTGCTGGCCTTCGGTACCGGAGTTCGTGGGTTCGAATCCCACAGTGGCATGGATGTTCGTAGCCGTTCGAAATCGGCTTTAAGCTGTAGGTCCCGATCTCATTAGCTCACTTATTGAAAAAGTAGACCGAAGCACTCCAAACCAAACCCTCTTCGAAAGACAGGTCATGACCAATAAGTAAAACGTTGCCTTTCGGAATAGGTGTTCATGGATCAAATCCCCACTGCTGGCATGGGATGCTTGTAACCATTTGGAATCAGCTTAAGGAGTAGTTCCCTATTTCAATAATCCCTTGAATCATATCAGTAGCCCATAGAATTCCAAACCTACCCCTCTATATAATATATCCAATATTCTCTCTATATATCCAAGCCTATGAAAATATTTCTAGCTACGATTTTGCTGTTGTGAATCGAGAATTTAACAAAACAGCAATGAAATACTCCTTTAATAGCATGCAATTGAAACAAAATTCAAAATTGCTTAGAATTTTATTTCAAGAAAAATTTTGGTATGTTTACAACAAATGTGATATATCGCTGCTTAAAATTTTGCTACAATTTTATTTTACCTCCCCGACATTAAAATCGTTTTTTTTCTTTTTTTGTTTAAAAAAAAACCAACAGAATGTGTATTATTGTATGTAGTGTATTTTAATATCCTACACTTTTAAGAATGGAAGTGATACAAACTGTACAAGGAATTAAAACATAGTCATCAGTTTTATTTGGGTATATTGAAGAAAGGGCATTGTTCTAAAAAATTTCAAACATTTGAGTCATTATATTGAAAATAGCATAACCCTACACGAATTGTTTTTTTTTTCCAATGTTCAGCGAGAACAAAGAAAAAACGATGCTAACCATCTACAAAATTAAACCTGGGAACAATGAATAATAGGGTGTGGAGAGATGCCGAAGTATCTTCCCATGATGGGTGCATATCTCCAAGATATTTACCATCACCTCCTAAACTAAACACTCGATCGTTTACTTAGGTTCTTCTGTTTAACTGAAGTCACTATCCTCTTTCCTTTCTCCATAGTAGAAGCAAAAAAAATGAAAGCGTTAGTGCTGTGTAAAGTAAAAGTACACACAAGGAAGTCTATCTCCGTTCTGCGTATTGTATAACCTTCTGTCACTTCTTCAAATTTTTTTCCGTCATAATTTTTTTTCCCTCCCGTCTCTTCCAATGTCGCTCTTCAGTGCTCAGTCGTAATTTATTTTTAAACTTCGCTCTTTTCTCGCCAGCAGAGCGTTTCGCTTTACAAGGGCACGTTGCACCGTGGTGAATCAGCGCGTGCGTCCTGTGTGTCGTAGTAGGTTGCAAACTTTCCAGAAAGCGCCAAGTTTGGCGTAATTTGTCTCGTGCTCATTTCGTTTCCGTCAGATACGGGGAAGTTGGTGTTGGATAATGAAACAAAAGTTATCATACGGTAAACAACTCACCATACGAAAGCTGCTCACCTCAAGCATATTTTTTTCTGTTTTGATCAAATTATAGATATGCGGCCAGACAATAAAACTCAGTTTTACTCGACTTAGTCCTAATGGTTCCAGTGAAAGGTTAATTTTTCTGGATATATACATTCGCTATTTATGGTTAGTATTATTTTTACTCAACGTGTATCATAAGAAAGTAGATTTCTCTAAGTTTAATACATTTTTGTTCTGAATTGCCAAATGCGTTCACGTTTCTAAAAGGAATAACTTCGGTAATAGTTTTACGGTCAGTTTATGGCTGGCTCTGCCGAGAAGAGTTGAGGATTATATTGTGCTAATGTTACAAAAAAAAATGAAAGCGTTAGTGCAGTGTAAAGTAAAAGTACACACAAGGAAGTCTATCTCCGTTCTGCGTATTGTATAACCTTCTGTCACTTCTTCAAATTTTTTTCCGTCATAATTTTTTTTCCCTCCCGTCTCTTCCAATGTCGCTCTTCAGTGCTCAGTCGTAATTTATTTTTAAACTTCGCTCTTTTCTCGCCAGCAGAGCGTTTCGCTTTACAAGGGCACGTTGCACCGTGGTGAATCAGCGCGTGCGTCCTGTGTGTCGTAGTAGGTTGCAAACTTTCCAGAAAGCGCCAAGTTTGGCGTAATTTGTCTCGTGCTCATTTCGCTTCCGTCAGATACGGGGAAGTTGGTGTTGGATAATGAAACAAAAGTTATCATACGGTAAACAACTCACCATACGAAAGCTGCTCACCTCAAGCATATTTTTTTTCCGTTTTGATCAAATTATAGATATGCGGCCAGACAATAAAACTTTACTCGACTTAGTCCTAATGGTTCCAGTGAAAGGTTAATTTAATTTTTCTGGATATATACATTCGCTATTTATGGTTAGTATTATTTTTACTCAACGTGTATCATAAGAAAGTAGATTTCTCTAAGTTTAATACATTTTTGTTCTGAATTGCCAAATGCGTTCACGTTTCTAAAAGGAATAACTTCGGTAATAGTTTTACGGTCAGTTTATGGCTGGTTCTGCCGAGAAGAGTTGAGGATTATATTGTGCTAATGTTATGAACTCTGCCAGGTATCTCGTAATATGTAGGCTAGAACTCTTATTGCATCGCAGGATTTTAAATAAATAGATATTTAATGATATGCTGGTTTACTTAAATATTTTTTTATTATTTTCTACATACTACATAAATGCCTTATTTAAACTCTTTATTTTATTGTCCGGAGCATCTAAAAGCAGTGAAACTTAAACTATTTTCATTTGCAACTTCTTATTTTGTGTAACCATTTGTCTCAACCGCTGTGTAAAAAAATATAGTTCAATTAACGTAATTTATAAATAATATAAGTGATTTTATAAAAAAAATAATTTGACTATTCTATTGATACCTTGGTACTTATTGAAGTAAGACATTGTTCTTTTGCTGGATTTCTTTGCATTGAGCAACTAACAAAGATTTTCTCGTGAACTCTGCGTTAAAGAACTGCATTTAAAGAGATTTGTGTAATACCGTAATGTGATCATCACTGTTAATGGTTTTGTGTATTTTTTTTTAACTTTCAGGTCTAAGCTATTTTGACTTTTTTGTCTCCATGTAGAATGAGGATTTTGGGTATTTTTTTAATACTCTGAAGTTAAATATTTTTTATTAGAAATTTCAATCAGATGTTATCCATATTCTTCTTGAAACTTTTTAAATTTACAAGTTAATATTTAATGATGAATTATTGAAAGAAATATAACTTCAAAGTTTCAAAAAAGTTTGGCAAAAGTAAACATTTTTTTAGATAAAATTTTAAACAAGTTTTAATAAAAACTATTTGCTTGAATGTCTGGGCGGCAAAACTGCTGTAGTGGTACATGTCAAGAGGGATGAGATTACACAATATTTTAAGTGTTTCTCGTTATAACACTCATACTCATATCTTGCTCTATTTCGTTTGCAGTTTACCTTAAAAATAAAATACAAAAAGTGAAACTGACTAGCCATGAAGAGATCCCGTTACGGGTGTGAGTCATGGTAAATAGGCCAAACAGGTTACTTCTGACGAAATATTACTTGATTCAATAGAACTTGATAGTTCGAGGCTTTATTTTTTATACTTTTAACTCGTTAAAATAAATTCATTTGGATTATTTGAAATTCATAAAAACTTTTAACTTAATCAAAATACCATCTTATGGTATTATGACTGAGTTAACATTCATGAATATGCATGCGTGTGTATGTTTAGTGTTGTGGAAGAATTTTTCAACGACAAATACCATTAGCTCGTATCACTGACCTTGTAAGTTCATTATCGCAGATTTTCACATTTTTTATGTACTATTGGCGCATAAACTGACACCCCGTTGCATTTGTTATGAATCTTGCCGTTAACTTTTAATTTTTTTTTTATTTCATCTATTTTATTTTGATTTTTCTTCTTATTTCATTCTGTTATTTTAAACATTCAGTTGGGTGTCGAACGAATACGTCGAATGTGTGCTTTAATATAGACTCTGGTTTGAAAATGCATTGATGGATTTAAATTGAGGAATCTTGTTATCTGCTTCTGTTAATCACCAACGAACTATAACTGAAATTGAGAAATTATTCAGTGCTTTTCAACTTCCTAAAAACGGAAGCTAAACATTTCTCATTATTTAACAATATTTTAAAAACAATTCTTTTGTAATACTTATTTGTCGGTATATTAAACACGATGTTCATTTTTAATATGCAACAAATTCAAATTCCATATGCAACTGCTTGCTAACTCTCTCGTTTTTATCTTCTTCCTTTAAACTAGAAAGAGGCGCATTTCTTTCGTGTAATCATGTTCCCTGCCAAGGTTTTGATCTGATCGAAGCTAATTTGTTGTAAAATCGGAGATTCATTCATTGTTATACATAATGCAGTGTCACTCAACTCCCGATGCATTAGCAGAATGTTTTCGGAGCTGCGTTTGTTGGACCGGTGCTAATGTCATTGTCAACTCCGCTGAAAGAACTTGGCAAGATTCCATTTGTGAGGTCATCACTGGAAATATTTACTTTTCGGAGGCTTTGACCCCAATAGTATGCTATGAGAACAATGGGAACGTTCATTTCCAGAACAACACTCGCAACTGTTCCCGACCGGGCAAGGAATACGAGTCGGCACAGTAGCTGTCGATCAGACTTTGATAGTTTTTCTTTCTTTACGAATTATATCGTATTGTAGTTAACTTTCCAAAAAACTCAAGGAATCTGAAGAATTTCATGTTCTAAAATTAGACTCCTTTCTATATAATGCATTGCAGTAACGCAGACAGAATTTCTGTCTGGAAGGGGATAGTATCCAAGTGAGACTTTAAAGTGAGATCTCTCCAATTGAAGGGATTACGCTATTTAAATATTTTGTACACCAAGTTAAAAAAAAATGGAACTGATATTTGTTTTTCCAAGTTCTCTCAGCAAAGGTTGTAAGTTAACTTACACACAATTGTCTGAAAATTGTAAGAAACGCTACTAAAAATTTCCTGAAAGGACTAGATGGACCATTGCTGTTATTTTTTACTCTAAGATCTTTGCTTTAAATTGTTTTTCATTAAAACATTCAGGCTGAACGATAGCCGAATAGGTAGCGCACTGCATTTTGGCACCAGTGTCAGATGGTTCAAAACCCTCTGCACGCTTGAACTGCTTGTACCGTAGGTCCTGGTTTAATTAGCTTTTCTGATCCAATGATGAATTTATCGTAGCTCTCAAAACCAGGTCAGTTAATTTGTTACAAAAATATTTTCAAAATTTCAAGTTAATAATGGGGGAATATTAGTAAATACATAGAATAGTTCCGGCATGAAACAGAAAAGTTCATTGATTTCTTAGTATCACGTGATATAAATCGCGTAGCGTACAATGCTGAAAACTTTCCACGGCATATCATCTAACGATTTTAAATCTAGTGTGATTGAATAGTTAGTTCACTGAAAGTCGAAAAAGGTGTGATAAAGCCTTTTGACATTCTTGTACCTCTTTCTCCAAATTGGAAAGACAAACTTTAGCACTAACAAGAAACATTTTCTTCCTTTTTTTTAAATCAAGCGAATTTAAAATATTAAAATTAGTATTTAATGATTTCAAAAATCAAAATGTATTAGAAAACAGGAGTATTTCAAAATTAATATATTCGGTTATGAATACTAAACATTTTCAGTTAAACATGTTTTGCGTTAAATGTAAGATTTTTTAATAGTACATTAGTCCTTAATTTTACTAAATTGTGGTTTGAATTATGTTGAAAATTCTAAAATTGCTTGGATGAGTGCAATGTTTTATTATGCTTAAAAACGCTTTCGTGAAACGGAAACTGGCGTCAGGAGTGTTGCCTACGCATTTCATTGACTCATCAATCCAGTCTATCAGTCTGCGGTCTGTTCTGAATTCCAAGGCCTGTCAGACTATCTTGAGCACTTTCCTTCGAGAACTGCTACGTACTATTCGAATTTTACCCCGGTGATTCTTAGTTAGGCAGCTTTCCAAACCTTAACCGACTAAAAGACACTTAATCATTGTTGTAGCTAGCCTCGATTTAGTTGCGCCTCTAGTGTCCTTTGAAGGTTACATTTTTTTTTTCGAGAGGGGGGGGGGTTCATACTTACTGTATTGTTCTTTTCTTATATAATCCAAGAATTTAATAATTTCAAATTAGAAATGGGCTTTTCCAGGTAAAGAGAATTAACTTTATGGACGTTTTGCGTAATGTAGGCGTTGAGTTGTTTAAACTATTGGAGTGATATGATAACCGCATTAAGTGTACTAAAATAAGTATAATTTTATATAGAAGATTTTGCTAATTAAAAATGGATTGTTAAACATCTTTTGTTGTGAAATCCTGTAAGTATCCGACTTCACAAGTTTTGGAGTAAGTTTTATAACAGCTTATGTCATCAGTGAGGTTTTGAGATCGCTCATCCAGGATATTCATCATTTAAACATTCTTTTGGGGTAGCTCAAAACTTTCGTATACAAAGAAAACTCCATAGGTTCAGAATCCCAATACTTCCCGGTTTTACTGGTCTTAAGTGTATGGTTTACTGATCTGGTCGAAGCCTCACGAAACTAAAGGAACCAAATGCATTGGCTTTTCAGATCTAAAGGGTACTTTAATTGAACTACTAAATTTTTAATTTTCTTTACGCTACACAAAGTAAACCCCGTGAGTCATGTAACCAACCATTAAAAACCAAATCGTTTACGTCGATTCATTTAGCAATTCAAATATGAGATAGAAATAGACTATCCGAATAAGAGAGGTTAATCATATAGAGAGATTCTTCCTGAAGCTCCTAGTATTAATTAGCTCTTATTTAGCTTCTTAACCCAATTTAATCTCAAATCTGGACTCGTATAACTCAAATTTGAAAAAAATGCTGGGCTTGAAGATATTTACGGGATTTTCTATCGTTTGTCAAGAGAAAGGTGTTGATAATAATTACATCTTGCTTTTCTAATACTAAAGATAACATACTATAGTTAAATTTACTATCAGATTATAAACTTGCAGGAAAAGACTCACAATCACGAAATAGTTTAATAATCTACTGCTACATCCCAATTTAAAAAAAATAGTCCTCCAGTTTTTCTGAAATAACAAAATCATTAAACGTTTATACTTTGAAAACATGTGATCAATTTATCAACAAAATAAATTGTGAAAAGCATAGAATAGTCACTATTTTAAAGTAGCCCAAAATCAAACCCTGAAAAATCTTTTTTTCTTACGTGTAGAACTTTTTCAAGATTTTGGGTGAGTTCATTTTTCTAATATACTCGTCCTCGTTTCTCTTCTAAATCTTTCGAACTCTAATTACACTGAAGTTGTTTGACAAGCCCTTTTAAATAAATATTTATAACGCTTCCATGCAAGCATCTTGTGCTATCCAATCTTACACGAAAGCTTCTACCATTTCCATTTTTTAATCACCCTTCTCAGTATTGAGAGAACTGATGTTTGTAATCTTCCGAAATTGATTTTTACAGTAGGTCTACCAGGTCCAATTAGTACAGTGATAAAATAGTGACTGATGCTTTCCCAGTAAACCAACCATTGCATTTAATCTTGTGTAAAACATTTGGAACCCAGAATTTTTCTTCTATTTAAAAAGAAAACAAACCCAAAGTACGTTTATAGAAAACACAAATAAAACTATTGGAAAAGCAAATATTTAACAAAAGAAGTGCTATTTTAACGCTAAGAAAAAGAAACTACTTTCTTTTAATGGAACTTACAATTTGTATTATACATAATTTCGATAGGTAACCTGATTGAAAATTAAAACGTAATTTAATGTTGGATCCCTCACCCTGCAGGATGATTTAACTGTAGCTAATTAAACAGCAGGTGTTCAAATATTTTCTCTATTTACCCAACTAACCTAAGAGTGTGATTACTCTGCAGAGTAATTTTGCTTTCGTTTCCTCCAAGTTTCTTCCTGGTAAGAAAATATATCTGGAGCGAAATCATTAAATGTCGCCACTCCGTTGAAAGAAAAAGAATAAAGTAAGTTACTCCACCCATGTACTGAAGAGAAAGCCGATGATAATGATTAGATTTTGCTCTTGGAATATTAATAAACAGATAATATACTTTAAGAAATTATTTCTTTATTCTGTACCGTTATTCTTTTACATTTTATTCCTTCAATTTTTGACTGCTTTCCCTTTTCATGATCTGTCCCCGGCGATGACAAAAATTCAAAAACTTAATCTAAATTAATAAAAATTGTTTTTTTTATGTTTATTTATTATTATTCAGGCCCTTTTCGGATTTTTAATGCAATTTATTTATTTTTAAAACACATATTTTTATTTTTTCCAAAATTTTTAATTTTTTCGATCTTGATCACTATTATTCTACATTTTCGGCTTTTTTCGTACGGATGTCACTGGCCGCAAAAATATTTTATGTTTTTCTATCCCTAAACTCTCTACTCTCTAGTTTTGTGTTATGAACTCACGAATCCATCCTTCTATCTCTTTACTCTTTTATGTGTTTATTTTTCGCTCGTTGTCATTTTTGTGTTACTGACAGAAGCCTCTGGATTGAAGGGCTCGGCCCATATGGTCCAGTTGCCACATCACCTTTAAAGCCTTTTTCGTGATCTACTTTTGTTTAGTAAATGCAATGGAAACGCGTATTTATCTAAAAGTTTAAGTCGTCTCTTATAAAAAAATCAATTAAATACTTTAAGATTTTTATTGGGCTTTGTAAATTATCTCCCAGAGCAGATTTCCCTACAATAAACTATTTTTGAATGCTTAATAGATACTTTATAAAGCTAACTTGAATTCTTTCAGTTGACTTATGGCTGCAAGATAAATTATTCAAATATTTTAACTAATAAATTACAACTTCACGTCCGTTATGCCAAAATGCTGAAAATTTGTGGCTTTTTCTTGGTATTGAAACATTCTATTACAGACCTTAAAAATCATTTTCTTAAATTATGATACGGATGTCACTTCTCAGTTTTATGTTTTTAAAGATTTATATTCCCATAAAACTTAACTTCTCAGCGTAACAGTGCCGAACGATGGCCGAATGGTTAGGGTGCTGGCCTTCGGAACCGGAGTTCATGGGTTCGGATCCCACTGTGGCATGGACGTTCGTAGCCGTTCGGAATCGGCTTTAAGCAGTAGGTCCCGGTCTGATTAGCCCTCGTGCTGCAAAAAGTAGACCGTAGCGCTCCAAGCCAAACCAAACCAAACTCAGCGTAACAGTCCAATTTGGGAGTCATAACCTACAGTACCGATCTCAGTTTTCGAGACAGAGGACTCTGGGTTGCTAAGAATATGTCCCGGTTAGATGGTCAACTTTACGTAGAACTTACATTGTTAAGGGCATGCCTCACTCAGCCTCTTCCGCTCCAAAGTTAAGTCAATGTAGATAGTTGATTACTTAACGAAAGTTTCTTGTTTGTAAATTTTTAGTTTCAGTCAAACATTATTTTTTTTAAATCTCAACAAAATTTCTGAACTTGCAAAATAGGACGCACTCTTGCCATAATTTCTTTATAAATACTCAAGTTCGTATAATTTATGTACTCAGCCTCTTCCGCTCCAAAGTTAAGTCAATGTAGATAGTTGATTTCATAGCGAACATTAATTTTTTGAATCGCAATAAAATTTCTGAACTTGCAAAATAGGACGCACTCTTGCCATAATTTATAAATACTCAAGATCGTATAATTTATGTACTCAGCCTCTTCCGTTCCAAAGTTAAGTCAATGTAGATAGTTAATTTCTTAACGAAACTTTCTTTTTTTTTAAATTTTTAGTTTCAGTCAAACATTAATTTTTTGAATAGCAATAAAATTTCTGAACTTGCAAAATAAAACGCACTCTTGCCATAATTTCTTTATAAATACTCAACGTATAATTTCTAAATTTGGAAACAGCACGCTGCAGCTAAATCATTAAGCTTTCGTAGATACTAATTTTTAAATTGTATTTAAATTAAGCAATTACTGTACTGATTTTTTATGAATTTTATCGAAAACAAAATTACAAACCTTTAAATTATTTTTAAAAAACTGTTTTCGCGGGCCAAAAAAATTGATTTCGTAGACCACATGTGTCCCGCAGGCTGCCAGGTGAAAAACCCTGTTCTAAAACACCAAAGAGATCCCTGCGAACCTAAATGCAGCAGAGAATGTTTACATCCCTTAATCCTTGTTCTAATTTAAAGATGCTCCTTGGGTATTTTGCAGGCCAGAATAGCATAATTAGCGTCAGCTTTCATTTACATTTTTCCACTAAATTTCTGAATAAACTCTTCCCGTTTTTAATTCATTGCTTTCTTTTCCGGGTGTGAGTTTTTGAGTAAGCAAATGGAGGGAAAAAAAAGGAGGGTAATGGCTACTATTGATACTTATCTTCCTTCCAGACTTGTTTGAAGACGACCAAGGTCACTTATGTGGTTGAAATAAAAGAGATGAAATAATAAAAATAAAATAAAACTGGTCTGTGACTCACCCTTTAGTGTGACGTCATGTTTCACCTTCTCGAATACCTCATAACAGAGTAAGAAGGAAATCATATTAGTGTCTGGCCTGCTTCTTAAATGAGGTGAATTTAAAAGTCGAGTGCAACAAATAAATAGGAAAAATCCTATTAAACAATCTCTGCTGAAACTTCGTTTTATATTTGTGTTGGTGCAAAATGATTGGAACACGTAAATATTTGCTATTTCATTTTATCTTTTCGGGTAAATTAAATATTTCCTTTATTTAATTTATAAACAAAGCTCTAAAATTCTATTTATTAAATTCAGTTCCGAAAATCTCTCTTTGTAATAATAAATCTCTCTTAACAAATAAATAGAAAATGTTTTTTGAACTAATTTACTTCATTAGTGATGGTGCAAAATTATCGGAAGACGTAAACATTCAGTACTGAATCTTGTCAGATAAAGAGTACTAAACATCCTGTTCTTTTAAAGAGTAAATTTTCTCTAAAGAATTTCGGTGTATGCTAAAAGTGTCTGTTTTGAATTATCAAAAGTTTTTAAATACGTAATAAAACTGTACAAAAAATTGTGAGATATTAATGACTTGTTTCGTCTGTTTTAAAATTATGGAATAATTCCTGTTAATGGATTACTATGAAAAATATAGAATAATTATTATAGAAGAAATTTAAACTATATTATATTTCCATCTGTAATATTCTAAAAACTACTCAATAGATTAACCTAAATTTTCTTCTCTGTATATATATTTGTATTATCATAGAATGAACTAATATCATTCAGGTAAACAGTTAAATTTTTATTCACTATAAATATAGTGCTATAATTTCATTCTACTTCTACTTTTTAATTAATTTTTAAGCTTGTTTTTAAACTTCTTATATAAAAACATTTCTATATTATTAATTTATTCTATAAAATGCAAATTCCAGATCACTGTGAGTTCAGTTGTAGGTTAATACCTGTAATCTAAATTAAGTTATCATGCCGACTGTAATATAGCACATAAATTATTTTTCAAAATTTCAATGTACTAATTCTCTTACAATTTTCCTTATCATCAATTAAGACTTTAACATTTTCAAAAAGTTGAAAAACTTGTGAAATTTGAATGTTTTTTAAATTTTTGTACAGTTTTTTTATTAATTATTTAAAGACGATTGAGGCAGACACGCTTTTGGTCTGCATTAAGACTTCTTTTAGAAAGTATGAAACCCTTGAATTCATATACAAGAAATTGCTTTAAATTTACATATAAAATGTTTTATTTCGATAATCTCTTTGTATTTCTCTTTGTAAAAAGAAGGGAGAATTTAGTTGAATTTTTCTTTTTAATGAATTTGTTGTGTTTTTTAGATAATGTATGAGTACATGAAATTGTATTATGTATTCCCATTTTTGTAGATATTTCTGTAGAATTATATATTGCCATATCCATTCCCCGTAGTTGTATGGATTTTTATTGTATGGAATATCCATGCAATCATAAAAATTTGCTTTGGTTGTATATGTTTGGATTCGTTTACAGCGCTATTGGGGATTTTTTACCTCATGGAATACTTATTACACCGAGTATAAAAGCTACCCATACTATCAGTGAGATTCAAACTCACTGTCTAGAGGAGGGATAGACAAACTTTTTCGGCCGCGGGCCAAAAATCGAAAGAAAATAAGTTTGGCGGGCCAAGATAAATTTTTCTAAAATTTTAAAAACAATATACAAGTACCTAACGGTTTAAATACGTTAATGAGATGAATGAAATTGTGATTTCATTTTTAAAAGTTTCTTATACTGAGGTTCGAAGTGAAATGTACTGATTTTAAGGAGCGATGCTAAATGCTCATCTGTCAGTCTACTTCTGAAATTATTCTTTCTAAGGTTCAAAGTTGAAAACACTTGTTCACATATAAGAAGCAAATATACCGCTGATCTTCTGGGTGTGAGATAATAAATTTGGGATATAATATTTAAGCAATGTAGAGAAGGAGGTGGATATATAATGTATATATTTTTCTTTTAATTTGCCTCGGACCGGCAACTTAAAATTCTATCCGTGGGCTTGATAAAACCTTCCGACTGGAAGTTGGCCCAACCCTGGTCTAGAGCATAGCCATCCTACCTTTTTGGCCTTCATCAAGTCATTTTTAGCTAGTTTGCTTTCTCCTCGTATTTGATCTCCTTACACACAGATTATATATTAAAAAGGGTGAGAAGAGTGGACTCAAAAGTCAAATATATTTGTGAAACAATGTGTTAATTTTAAGAAATGTGTACTGACTTTAAAAAGGATATACATATTAAAAACATTTGTAATCCCATATGGCAAAAGAGTAAAATTAAATTTAAAACTAAATTCTTTCTCTAACCAGCTATAAAATAGATGAAAATACTTTAAAATGACTTCAATAGCATCGATACGGTTTTTTTTCCTGGTTAAAAATTGAATTGTTGCGGGCTATCATAAGTTAGATCAGGAGTGCTTAAACTTTTCCGCCCTGTCTCTCCTGGCATTCCTTCGCGGCATTTCACTTCGTAGAAAATCAATTTAATGTATTGAATGCATTTATTCAATGTCTTAATACAGGTGTTCTCTATCGTTTTTTCTCCGTTTCCCCCAATTTGAGAATCACGGAGGTAGAGGAACGATCGCACCTGGAGATAAATACATTGGCAATTCTTTGCATGTTTCGGCAGTGGCCAAGAGGCGAACGAAAACAACTTAAATTATAATTTTTAACATGCTTTTTTTAATGCTTTCTCACAATCTTCAGTCAATTTTATTTATTTTTATTGGCCCGTACGTTCGTGGCACACCGGATGCCTTGGCACCAAGTTTGAGAACCAGAGTTAGACAGTTTTTTTTTTTTTTTTTTTTTTTTTTTTTCCCGTCGGATGAGTTTTCTGAACTTCTTTTCCTTGCTGTGAGTTTCTATAGACCAATGCTATCCACTAGAATAACCACTAGATCAATGTACGTTGAAGGATAGAAAAGTCTCAGTGGTGGTTCAATAAATTTGATTAATAAATGTTCTGAAATTGTTTTAGTTTTCTGCGAAACTTGTTGGGGATGGTATTAATAATCATCTGTGAATTTTCAAAAGTGATTTTTAAAGTTTTGAAAACGTGTCTAAAGAAGGATGCCGGCATGCCCTTTCTGTACATTTCCCATAAAAGAAAAAAATCCGTTATTTTAGAATTTAAAACCTTTTTAATTATTTTAAAATACATCTATATATAATATGTGTGAAAGTGCGCTTCTCTCCTGAAAGGGAAACACTTCACAAAATTCTTATATCATTCCATAATCATTAATTTCAAAGGGACTTAAGTGGCTTTGGCAATTACTTTCTAAAATGATTTGCACCTGCCCTCCCCCTCTCCCAGTGTTAACTTGAATAGACAGTGTTATCCACGATGTAGAAGAGCCAACGAAACATGGGAAAACTGCTTCCAGTGTTACAGTCTTCATCCTATTATATGTATGTCAGTGTTATTCTGAAGTAACTTAGAAGTACGAACAGCTGTTTCTGTTGCCATCTGTCGTTTGATCTCATCGTTGAGATACAGATAGATATACATTAGTGAGCAAAGAAAAAAAAAAGTTACTTGAAGAGATGTCATTGTATGTGTTGGCATTAAGTAATCTGATTTTGGAGTATCTGAGATTGAACACTGAATAATGTATTAAAGCCTGAAAAACTTAACCGTAGTCAACAGATAGTAATACTAAGAAATCTAACAGTTCAGGGGTGGTCAAGCTCCTTGATAGTCCGAGCCATTTTTCAAAATTTGAGATTTTTCGCGAGCCGCAAATAAATACGTATTTAAAAGGTATGCATAAAAGGTATTAAAAAATTTTTTTACAGAAATTATTGAATGCCATTTGGAAGTTCTTCGTCCTTTAATTTTTCAAGGAAATTTTTGAATTGACGATGATTTTTTGCTTTGGTGCGAATGTAATTTACAATGTGTTACGCTGTTTTCATAACATCAGAATATTTTAAATATAATAAGGAGATGTTCTCGGTGAATTATTTTGTGAATCGGTATGAATTGTGGAATTTGTGAATCATCTCTTAAAAGCAACAATAAGAT
>CM063508.1:153588969-153641469 GCA_032207245.1 Pardosa pseudoannulata
ATGGTGTTTCAGCATCACCTGTGAATTATCTTTTTAAGTAAATTAACTGTCTCACAGGTTGGACGTTTTGATTAATCTTATTCATGCACTTTTCGGATACATTGCTCATGCCGGTTTTATGAGATTTAGCTGTGGATAATATTTTCCTACTTTATGTAAGTTCTCGTATTTTTCTTATAGACCGGATATTATAAAATAAAAACAAGATTGACACTAATGTATCAGCTTGTTCCATTATTACAGTAAAACTGACATTTTCTGCATACGTATGGGCAAAAAATTAAAATTATTGTAATGAGTTTTTAAAGCCAAGTGTTATGCATCTTTTTGTTAAACATATTTTTAATTCTGATTTTGTATTAATAAAATACAAGTGTCAGCTATTAATTTCATGTTTTTTCGCCCCCAATGCGTATTTTTTGTGTATTGGGTATTTACATATCGAGTATATTTCATGTTTATCAGTATTATTTACTGTATTGTTTTTGACAAGTGATTTAAATTGTTGGTACCAAACGTCGTTTTGATTTCCTTTATATTGCTGGAATATTAAGCTTTAAAATGCTGTAGATGTAACGTTTTATGATGTGATTAGGTAACTTGAATTGCTATTCATTTTTGTTAAGAATATATACTTGCTCAAGCTACTATTCTTGGAATAAGAAAATCGCATTTTTTTTATCACTACTTGTTACTTAAGTGAATTTTTGGAATAAGGTTGAATAAATGAATTCCGTATTTTCCTTCTTATTGCGTAGTATTATATCATGTGCCATTGTCAAATTCGTTTTAAACCAAACTAATAAATTTCTTCTGTCAAGTTCTTTATTTTCTCATTTTTCTTAATCTTGGGTTAAAATATATTGCTAACTTATATAATTATTCAAATAACTGTTAATTGTAGTCTTTTAGTTCATTCTGTAAAATACTAGTTTTGATAAATGCCATCAAATTTAAATACTTTGCTTGCTTTTTAAAATTGATCTTTTTAATTTCTCAAAATTCTAATAAAATTTGCTGTAATGTATGTATATATGTTGTCAATAACTTGTTTCATGATATAGAATCTTTGGAATTATTTTCTTGTTATTGAAAAGGAATTTTGACTAAGTTGAAATATTCAAAGTGTCATTATTAACATGTTAAATTTTAATGTTTTTACTCATTATTTTTATCTAGTGTAATAACATAAAGTTAATGCATATTTCTATTATTTCAGGAGCAATAAATAACCCCAAGCATCATGTCACGACCACCAGCTACTAACAGGCCACCTACCAAAGGTAAGAAAATGAAAAATTTAATGTGTTTTTCATTGAAAAGTGTTATTTTTGTTTTAATGAATATTTTTTAAAATGTTTTTAACTAAAAATATAGTACTAGATTTTTTTTTACTGTAAAGCTTATGTTTTATTGTTCTAGTATAGATGTAGCGTTTTATTATAAGTGTAATGCTAATTTATGAACAGCATCTTTCTTAGAAATTAATCATGTTTGACTAAAAATTCAAAATGTTTGGAATTTCAGTATTTTTAGCCTGTAACTTTTTAAAATTTAGATTTAATCATGGTATTGAAATTACCATTTATGAAAGTTACTGTAGATAATTGTTTTTATAAGAATAGCTGAGTAAATTTCTTGAACGTTCAGATACTTGCTTGAAGACCTTCCCACATGTCAATAAATGTTCCAAGATTATTATATTTATTTATTTATAGTGTAGATTTTAATAAGATGTCATACATGATTATCTGCAAATTTTTATATTTTTGTATTTATAAAATCTTGTGTGTTTTTTTTCTACATGTTCTGAAATGTCAGAACCAATCTTGATGAAATGTTTTAGATTAAAACCTGAGGAAATTTTAGGCAGGTTAAATTGATTCTAGGTCAAGGTGTAATGGATATGTTTTTTAAAGCCTTTTTAGACATTTTTGGAAGTTTTATCTTTAGACTAGTTATTCTATCACTTAGAATTAAATATTTTCTTCTTAATAACTTAAAATAATTAAATCCTTATTCAGTAACATAGTTCATCTGCTAATATGTGAAATGCATTTTGAGAGGTTTTTTTTTTTCTATTTTCTGGCCAAATTACTTTAATTTTATCTTTTGGCATATTTTTTTTGTTAATTCTGGTGTACCATTTATTGATCTTTCAGTGCCGTTAAATTCCATTGCTAGGATAATGGCATCATCATTTTCATAATATTTAGACTCATTCGTTCATATAAACTATATTCATGGTTTCCGCACATCTGGAAAGTCATGGAAAATCATGGATTTAGACAATGGATTAATTTTGTCATGCAAAGTCTTGATTTTTCAAGTAAAATGAGTAAAAATCATGGAAAGTCATGAATCCACTAAACTACGGATTAAAAAAAAATGCATCGAATTGTTTAATTCTATTTTTACTTGTCATTTGGCTGAAGTTACTGAGTTCGGTATTTATGTATTATCCTATTGACCCTATTGCCAAGTAAAATTTGTTCACCAAGGAAACTCAAAGCAAGAAAGCTTAATGGGTGGGTAAATGTATATTATTCTGGTTTTTTCTTAAATTGTAGATTAAAATTTTATTAATATAATAATTATTTTTTAATAAAAATTAGTTAAGATTTTTGCACAAAATATAAGTTTATCTCTAGGGATATTGTATATAAACATTATAGGGTTATATTTGGCTATTATTCATGGTCACCCGGATAATACCAAAGTACCCTGAATTCAAATTGGAAACATTTTGATTGAAAAATTGCTATATGATTAAACTTAGGTATGTAGATACAACAATTTATTTTTATGTATGTGAGTTTATTAACACTTATAAAGTAAGTTTATAGTTTTTTTATGATAAAATTCCTGTAATTTCTCTAAAAGCATATATTTTATTTGTATGTACATCAGAAGTTTTTTCATGTATACTTTAACGAAAGCTTTTTAAAGTCATGGAAAATGATCTGCTAAATCAGGGAAAGTCATGAAAAGTCATGGATTTGAAAAATTTTATTTTGGCAGATACCTGTAAATATTTTCTTCTTAATAACTTAAAATAATTAAATCCTTATTCAGTAACATAGTTCATCTGCTAATATGTGAAATGCATTTTGAGAGGTTTTTTTTTTTTCTATTTTCTGGCCAAATTACTTTTTATCTTTTGGCATATTTTTTTTGTTAATTCTGGTGTACCATTTATTGATCTTTCAGTGCCGTTAAATTCCATTGCTGGGATAATGGCATCATCATTTTCATAATATTTAGACTCATTCGTTCATATAAACTATATTCTCTTTAATCGATCTTACAAAGACACTTTTCCTTTAGTTAAGTACAAAGTTAATTCATCAAATATTACATTTTTATTTTTTCAGTTTATTCCTTACATATATATAAAATCCTTTGTATGTATATTTATGCATATTTGTTATGCATTCTAAATTGGGTTGATTTTTATATTTTGCAAGGGGACTTAAAGCAGTCAAATTGTTCATTTAAGTCATGATGGAATTAGAATGCAACCCTCTGATTACAGTAGTATAGTGTGGTATTTAGTTTGCTGTTAAATATATTCCATATATTTAACAGCAATTAAATATTAATGTAAAATTATTAAAAATTTTGCATAACTTAATTCATCTGATATTGCTTAAAATATTTTTTAAAAGATAATGTAAGTTTTGCTATTTGACTAGGTTTATTTTAGTTATTTAATTTTATTTATTTTTATTCTTTCTTTCTTTTTAAATTCAATTTTGCTATTTTTCATACCATCATTTCATATCATTTTTCCATTGTTGTGAGTAATTACATAATTTGCCAAATTAAAAGTGTTTAGCATTTTATTCTAGCACAAATTGCCAATTTTAGCACTTTTTTTTTTCTATTAGACTTATGAAGAAAATTAATTTTAAATAAAATGTTGTTTCATTAATAAAAATGAGTTGTTTTTAGCTTTTAAATTATGTTGTTAAGGTAATATAATCTAAAAACTAATGTAAAATTTAAAATAAATAAACCTTCATTTTGGAAACATTATCCAGACTGAAGGCTGGACACAAAGCAGTTGGTTTAGTGTAAAATTTATCTTTTGCCCCAATATAATTATGATTGAATTCATAAATAAGCTTAACTTTTAAAATTAGTTATTTATGTGTCATATAATTTGTTAGGTGATTACGAATTATGACACTTCAGCAATTTACTTACTAAATGTTTATATCAAGACATTTTTATTAAGACTGATTAATGACAATGCTAAAAGAATATTTTGTTTTGCTGTGCATCATTACTTTTAAGATATTGTACTGCTGAAAAAGGTTATTCTTAAAACTTTGTTGTTCTTGAGTAAATGAAATAAGTAACCCTACATTTGGGTTTACTTATACTCTTGCATAAATACATCTTTTAAAAAAACTTGGGAATTTGGTCTTAAAGAAGTTTTTTTCGTTTAATTTCTCAAATACATAGTGTAGGTAGAGTTATGTAACTGTCCAAAAATTAAACCTTAGATGCTGATTGATCTTTATAGTTTGGACTTCCATGAGCTTACAAAGACACTTTTCCTTTAGTTAAGTACAAGGTTAATTCATCAAATATTACATTTTTATTTTTTCAGTTTATTCCTTACATATATATAAAATCCTTTGTATGTATATTTATGCATATTTGTTATGCATTCTAAATTGGGTTGATTTTTATATTTTGCAAGGGGACTTAAAGCAGTCAAATTGTTCATTTAAGTCATGATGGAATTAGAATGCAACCCTCTGATTACAGTATAGTGTGGTATTTAGTTTGCTGTTAAATATATTCCATATATTTAACAGCAATTAAATATTAATGTAAAATTATTAAAAATTTTGCATAACTTAATTCATCTGATATTGCTTAAAATATTTTTTAAAAGATAATGTAAGTTTTGCTTTTTGACTAGGTTTATTTTAGTTATTTAATTTTATTTATTTTTATTCTTTCTTTCTTTTTAAATTCAATTTTGCTATTTTTCATACCATCATTTCATATCATTTTTCCATTGTTGTGAGTAATTACATAATTTGCCAAATTAAAAGTGTTTAGCATTTTATTCTAGCACAAATTGCCAATTTTAGCACTTTTATTTCTATTAGACTTATGAAGAAAATTAATTTTAAATAAAATGTTTCATTAATAAAAATGAGTTATTTTATCTTTTTAAATTATGCTAAGGTAATATAATCTAAAAACTAATTTAAAATTTAAAATAAATATAACCTTCCTTTTGGGAACATTATCCAGACTGATGGCTGGACACAAAGCAGTTGGTTTAGTGTGAAATTCATCTTTTGCCCGAATATAGTTATGATTGAATTCATAAATAAGCTTAACTTTTAAAATTAGTTATTTATGTGTCATATAATTTGTTAGGTAATTACGAATTATGACACTTCAGCAATTTACTTACTAAATATTTATATCAAGAGATTTTTATTAAGGCTGAATAATGACGATGTTAAAAGAATTTTTTGTTTTGCTGTGCATTATTACTTTTAAGGTATTGTACTGCTGAAAAAGGTTATTCTTAAAACTTTGTTATTCTTGAGTAAATGAAATAAGTAACCCTACATCTGGGTTTACTTAAACTCTTGCATAAATACATCTTTTAAAAAAACTTGGGAATTTGGTCTTAAAGAAGTTTTTTTTTTCTTTTTTTTGGTTGAGTTTAATTTCTCAAATACATAGTGTAGGTAGAGTTATGTAACTGTCCAAAAATTAAACCTTAGATGCTGATTGATCTTTATAGTTTGGACCTCCATGAGTTCGAAAATGCAATTTTTGGAATTTTGTCTGTGTTCGTAAATGTGGTAACTTGAGCATGATTTGACTTATGAAACCAAATTTTGAATTGGATTATAGCTTATAGGTAGATTATAGCTAAACATAGTTTTTAATGAACTTTTGGTTTACTTCCAGTAACTATCCACTTTCTGATGCTATAATTTTCACTTTCTGATGCTAAGTTATAAAATAAAAAGTTTTAGTCGCATTAGCATAGCTAAAAGACAAATATTCATACGATACTGCTCATGTATTGTAAAATCAAGAAAAAAAATGACTAATAAAACTAGTTACTTTTCTTTTCTACAAAACTAGTTACTTTTCTTTTCTACAAGTGTACAAGAAAGTTGACTGGAAGGTACTTCTAATTTTTCAATTTTATGTGTGAAAATGAATGAAATATTGGTTTTGTTTATAGATATGTACTGGTTTGCTCATGGTGGCATAGAATCTAATAGTGAAAAGTGCCTGAATCAGAGAAGTTTGACTCCAGGAGATTGTGAGGAAGACAACAGTGATTCTAGTTCACCAACACTAAGATCTTTAACAGATAGAAGGGGCTTTAATGAGGACCAGAAAGCCCCCTTTTATACAAATTCAGGTAATGAAAAGGATAAATTTTCATTAAAATTTTGTCAAATTTTGTGGTAAATTTATGTATAGGAAGTTCATCTTTTGTAAGGCATCTTTATGAATGAGTTTTGCATATTTTGATTGTTTTATCAGTTTAGATATATGTTTGTTAGTTTCTAGCTTTTTGTGAGTGTGGAATTTTATATTAAATCAATAAAGGGATTAAATAATTTAATCTTTAAAATTAATCCATTAATTTCATCTTATCACTTATAATGCTCACTTAAAATTCTGAATTCTCAGCCATAATTAGAAAGTGTAAATGAAATATTGACTCTTATATTATCTAATACTATTTCACAAATCAAGGTTGTATTGGTTTTAACCATAGGGGTTTAAACCAGTGGTTTTAACCGATTTTAACTGTCCTGGTCAATATCAATTTTTACCAGTTTCGACCACTGAAATTCACTTTTCAATATATTTAATACTAATCGAACATAGTTTACTAGTATATGATAAAGGCAAGTTACATTTGTTAAAAATGTCATAATATAAATAACACCAGCAAAAAACAAATATAACATAACACCAAAAACTGTTTAACTTAATTTTTTTATACAAGCTGTTTTATATGTAATTTATGTTGAATTTAAAAAAAACAGTTACAAGTAGCAAGTTTTGTAGTTGTCTCTAAATTTAAATGATTTCGTAATTTATTTTGGATTACAAATTATTACAAATAATTTTAAATTAATAACAATTTTAGTTGTAAACTGTCATGTTATTTGTTTTAACTTTAAAATTTATGCTTTTAACCACAACTTATGTTTTTAACTTCAACTCATGTTTTATGTTTTTAAATGTAACACATGTTTTATATTTTAACTAACTCATATTTTGTGTTTTACTGAGACTGGATTACATTTTCACAATTGCATGTGCATGGTTCATTTTTACTGTATAAGAATGTTAAATGCCATGAACTTGTTAGTGTAATATTTTGTTTAACTGCACTACTATTTTTATTGCTTTTTAAAAGTGATTTTTAATTACAAAAGATATAGATTAAAATTAAGACCATTTAAAACTATTTTTTTAACAATTCTTACCACTTCTGACCATTTTTGGGCAGTTAAAACCAGTTTTATCTAGTGTCCTGGCCAAAATTCATTTTGACCAGTCAAAATTACAACTCTGTCACAAATAGTAATAATTCTTTGATTATTTCAAATGTCATATTCAGTTTTCCCAGTGTAATATTTGGCTGCTATCAGTCAGAATTTAATTTGCATGGTGCACCATCATACATTTTATTGTAAATTTAAGTTTTTAATTGACTTTTCAAAATTAGAAGAGAAATAAAAGCCACTGATTATATGATATTTATTTCAGTTGTTGACAGTGGAAACTCCTCAGGTCCTTCATCCCTTGAAACAAAAGATGAACGAAATCGCAATCTTGACAAACGAATTGCTGTTGAAGAAAGGAGAAAACAATTGTGGGAAGCAGAACAGGTAAACCTTCAATCAATATTTAGTATGTATTATTTATTTCTGTAGATTACAAGTTTGGTTCAGTTTGTTGTACTATGGTTTATTAACTTGCAATAGAAAAAACAAATGAAACTAGAACCTGTTACTAGAAGCCACTTTCGAACTGCTACGAATATCCATACCATCTTTGGGATTCAAACCCATGAACTCCAGTAACCATGAGCAGTTCTCGACTCATTCAGCTATCATCTGGCCATACTGATTACAGCATTACTAATTGTAATTTTTTTCCATAATGTAGTATAACAATACTTATTGGAGATAATTTATTATTAATGTGCTATATTGAGTTAAAAACTGTTTACTTACAATAGTGGTCTTCAAACTGATCCATTGATCCTTTAGAATTATATTATATTTGGGGGGAATCCTATCTTCTTTTCTCCTTAGAAAAATGTATCTTAAAATATTTGAAGTTGAAGTAAATTAATATGATATAGGTTCTGTATGTAAAAGCAGTTAATGAAATGTGTTGATTTTTTTTTAAAGAAGTTTGACCACAAAATTAATGAAATTTACTCATTAATAACATTATTTCTCCAGATATCACCTATCATTATATTATATTTAAGGAGTCATCTGTACTTGCATTTTTTTATATCAGACTGTTGAAGTTTAGCTTTCTTAGTATTATCTTTAGTCACATTTCATTCTCTGCATGTGTTTTTATTGTTCTAATGTTCAAGATAATTTTTTTAATATGTTGTTCCTAACAGTATTAAAAGGCTTGTAGCTGTGTCAAAAACTTCCATGTATTTTGCATGAATTTGTGACTGACAATTTAAGACTGCTCTTTTTAGCTATTAATAATTTTTAGTCAACTTTAATGAGTGTTTTATAATTTTTTTCAAGTCTTTATTTTGACTCACAAAACTCTAAGAAATGTACCATGAAATCTTAAGGCTTCAAGGAATGTAGTTTGAAGACCACTGGCTTTAATCTTTTACCTCTTTTTTAAAATCAAACATTTGGAAGGGGGATAAAGTCTTATATGATTGCAATATGTATGAACTCAAGTTTCTTATTGATTGATAGAATTTTATCTGTAATGTTTAAATGTCAGTTATTGCCAAAATGTATTCTCACGAATTCAAAATTATAGGAAAGGAATGATGCCGTCCTTAGAAAACATATGGAACGAGAAGCTGCTCTAGAGGCTCGTAGAAATGCTCAGAGAAGTAATATATCTTTTGCCTTTGGCAGTTCTATTCCTAGAAATATTGAATCTTTGCAGAGTGGTGATTCAGACAAGATCAGCAAACATGCAAATACAAGTGGTTTATTACCAAAAGGTATGCCTAGTAATGTTTTTTATAGAAATATTATGCAGTTACTAATGACTTAAATCATGCAGTAAAATATTGGGTCTATGTAAAACAAAACTCTCCAATTAACAGTCTTCATTTAGGAGAAAGATATACTTCAGATGGAGGAATCAATTTTATTATTTAAAATATTTAAATATTTATCTTGTGCTATTGTCTGAAATATTAATTTTTTTTAGGGAATCACAAGCTAAATCCTCTGTAAAGAGAATTTAATGTTAATCTTTTAAGGTTTGTAAGTTTATAGCAATAGGCTTTTCTATCAAAAATCTTGTACCAGTATAAATTTAGTTATTTTCACCTGTTATCACTGTTTTCATAAAGTTTAAAATGTTAAAAGATAATACTATTATTCTTTGTTAAAATTTTGAATGATAGATAATCATCCTTGTAAAAGAAGTGAATACAGTTCAGCCTAAGTTGCATTATTATATCAGAAGAGAATATTTTGAAGCTATTTATAGAACAGCTAAGTTATATGGTTATCTAAAGCAAAGGAACTGAATACCCTTGACTTGATTATTTCTTTCTCTGGAGTCTTATTATATAAAATAACAAGTAACTATCTTACAGAAGAAAACCACGAAATACAGCACATGAGGCGATCTGTATCTCCCATATACCTTAGTGGACACAGATTAGAGGTTGATGGCTCTAGCCCTTGGCCCTATTCATCACAATCAAATCTTTATAGCGAAAGAAAGACTTTCTCTCCACCTTGCTGGCTTGTTGGCTCAGGGGCGCTTATTGGTGAGTAGGGATCTTTGGAACACACTGTGGCATGGAAGTCTGTTCTGGAGCTTGATTTGTGCCTTCGTCTTCTTTTCATGACTAATAATTGTTATCCTCAAGTTCTGATTGTGCTGTGGCATGTTTCCTTCTTTAACTTAGGTTCTCTATACTTCTTTGAGTGATTTTCAGTACATCTCCTTATTGTTTCCTGGATATTTGTTTTTTAAAACAAGAGCTTAAAGCAAAAATTTCTTCCAACTTTTACAATATTATAGTGTAGACATTGTATACTAAGGATACTATTTTGTTATTCATACTTAGGGTGATAAGATAGAATTTCAATATAAATGTTAACTGATGTGTAGATTATTACATTAAACATGAAATAATTTAATTTTAAATTTCGTGTGCATGATTACTCTTCAGATAGGACTGAAAAACTAAAAATTTTCATATTTTTGGCTTGTATTTAAATGACAGGATAATGTTATCCAATACAGTTAAAATTATAGGTATCGATATATACCTGATATTGCTTTTGCGTTAATAAAGATAAGACAAGAATAGTTCTTATATATTGTTGATAGTTTTGTTTATTTTTAAATTATTGAAGATTTCTTTTGAAGTTATGTTCATCTGGCCACTGTTAAGGAATAAATATAAGAACGTTGGAGTAAGATTTGTAGAATTTCATGTGGATCTATCAAATCAATTTATTAAAACACTTTAACTCAACTATTTAATTAGTGCTAATTTGGTAATTTTATTCTGTTTTTAAATTTGTAATGTTTATGGCTGTGAAAGGGGAGTCACCATCTTGAAATTCAATTTTCAGGTATGAGTTTTTTTATTGTTGTTCTTTTAACTTCTTTGGAAAATGAAATGTGAGCTATTGCAGTGACTTTTAAAAAGTGAACTGTTCTATTTAATTTTCAAGTTTTTACTTGCCTATTTGTTTTTCTTTTATTTCTTGAAAACTGTACTATCTTTTCTCCAAGTATTAATCTTTTCATGTGCTTGGAAGAAAAACAAATTCATCTCTGTAAATTCGTATTTGAAATATTTCTTAAAAGCTGCAGTCTAGAAGGAAATAGTTCACTATGTTTGAAGTATGCAGTTTTAGATTGATGTTATGAAGGTGCTTGTGCTGATTACTCAAAGGTTTATGTTACTAACCAAACCCATTTGTCTTTTACTAACATTACTTTTGCCTTCAGTGTTTTTCCTCTTTTTCGTTTTGCCAAATATTATTGGTCTGTTTCTGCAAATTGTGATGGTAAGCATTAATACATGTACTGTATAAACATGCAGTTTTCTAACCTAACTTTAAATGCTTTGTCTTTTAAACAATGCCATATTCTTCTTGAAAATATTGGTAAAACAGTGTATTGAAACATTCAATGTTTATTTTAAATTTTAATCTCATTTTTGATAACAGTGGGCTTTATTGCATAATATGCAACTTATATTTGTAAAGCTTATCAGTTCTTTATGTGTTGGTTTTTATTTTGTATCTACATATTTTTAGTTTTGCTTTTTTTCTATTTGAATATAAAGTTAGCTAATAATTTTTTATAGTTAACTTCAGATTGTTTTAAATGCAGATTTTATATTTAAAATATAATTTATTACACTTTGCTGTCAATTTCCTTATAGACAAACATTTTTATTGGTAAATGAGTGATTTGTTCTAACTGTATCATTTTTGTATAAAACCTAATCATTGAAGTACTTTTAGAAGCAATTTTATTTTGCATAAAACTTATATAATTTCAAATATATACATGTATAATTATCAAGTTGTATATTTTTATATTAGTTCATTATAAAAATTGAATTTTATATGTTTGATGTTTTTCTCAAAGACAGTTTTTTCACATTTTAATTTTTTTAAATGTGTAAATGAAACATAAAATATATTGATTATAGGTGAGGACATAATGTCAAAGAGTATGACAGCAGCTGTTCCAGCTCCTAGAGGTCGTAGAAAAAATGACCTAATGCCTACTGTTCCATATGACAGAACTTCTGCTCCAAAATCAGTATCTGCTGGTTCTACTAGGAAAAGATCAGTCAGTATGACTCGTCTGGATCAACTAGCACAGCCTCGCCGACATTATGTTGAAGCAAACAAAGCCAGTAGCACAACTAGCAGTGGTGCTTCAAGTAATAATTTAAATTTTAATACTGAAATTTGTAGTTTTTGTTTGAAAATTTTTCTTGAATATTGTATTTTATTCATGTATAACACATACTGGGTCATGTTTGCTCAGTTGGCTAAGGCAGCAGTCTTGTAACTGGAGGCCAGTGGGAATGAAACTTGAGCTGCCAAAGATCTTCTATTTTCATTGATGCTGACTAGGGCATATAAAATAGGTTCAAGGTAGCAGTGTCCTCCAAGTTTCTAAACGATGTCTGAAGAGATGACAGGATAAGCCTAGGGGGTCTTCTGCTTGGTCCCTGCTTCTTAATAACAAGGACCCACAAGCAAAGTCTTTCCTTCAACATTGTGGTTCTCATTGAACAAAAGGTGCTAACCTTATTATGGTTCAATCGGTCTTCAGCCCTCTTGGTTCTGCACTCAAAGTGAAGTTTCATATTACCTTTAGCCATAGACTAGTCCCATATTGTGACAGGGTTAATTGGACCTAGTTGAAGCTTTCTTCTACTATGGGTATGGGTAAAAATTGAGTATTGTTCTCCATTCTTAATAACATGTCATAAAATACTCTTAATGAAAATAATGAAGCAGAATAAGTAAACTAAATTCCTCTTATGACACCCTATAAAAAAATTTTTAAATATCAGCTACCATGGTAATTTCATTGTAGCTGAAAAATCCTCTTAATGACATGACAGGCAATAACAAGTCTGAAAGACATTGTTAAGAATAGAAATCTTTATATTGGAGTGTTGATGCTTAGTCTGTTGGGCTCATATAGCAATTAATTTACAATCTGAAGAGTCATTTGCATGCAATACATAATATAATATTTTGACATTTTCTTCACAAAAAGAAAAAAATGAACATTATGCATAAGTAAATACATTATTTTAAATTTTTCCTGGTTATAGTGATCTTATTTTCTAAATATTAATCTCTAAATTGTCATGCTTTTTATTGACTTCGTCTATTTAGGTTTCATTTATTTAATTTAAATAAAATTCCTTTTTGTTGATTGTAACAATCATGAATTTAAATCAGATATACATTCTGAAAGATATTAACAATATTTAATGTCTTATATCAATAAAAATTATTTAATAATTATAAATAGGAAAAAAAAATTCTGTGTGCTATTTTAATTTTTTATGCACACACATATTTTATGTACATACAGACCTGTACATGTGAGAATTAAAACAGTCATCCTTTTTTTATTTGTACAATATTTCTGTAACATTGTTTTGCCTTACTTTTTGTACAGAAATTTCTGTACATTTCCTGATTCATTACATGCATTTTTTTTATTCTTTTGGCAATTATCATGTATATTTTCATTATTTACTAATATTTATCTGCAAAATATTAAAATTTACACTTATGTTGTGAATAAATTCCTACTGATGGACATTAATTTCCAAATGCATGTCTTTCAAATGATTTAAGATGTCATTTATGCTGTTAAAATAAGTCTAATCATTCACATTAATTTAAAGTTCCTGACAAACTGTCATCAGAATTGCATAAAATTAAAAAAAAAAAAAAAACCATAGTGGCCATACTTCTGGAAAATGTAAGAAATCTTGTGACTTACATATCCCGGGGAAAATTATCAGGGACTTCTTAGCCCTGGGTTTGTGGCCACCAATTCTTTTATTTTCCCTTTTACTTTCTCATTGTTACATTAAAATCATTGTTTCTTAATAAAAAATATAAATTATAAATGAAGTTTTTGCTGCAAAAATTGTAGATTTGTAAATAAATTTGAACCGAACTTTCAACCAGAATATATATTTAAACTACTGAACCCCACATACCCAATTCTATAGGGATCCATACCATGCATTTTATTTTCATTCCTAGCCATTTTTAGATGTTGTAAGGGTTTTTTTTTGTGATTTTGTACTATATATAGCTTAAAAGCTTGGTTAAAAATAGAAATTATCTTGTGAATTCCTGTTTGTATATTCATTGATGTTGGGAAGGATTGAAAGGAGGTATAGAAATTACCTTCAGAAGACCCTGCTGCAATACAGAGAAATGTGCATTAAAATTTGAATTTGTCATAAAATTTAGCCAGAGGAGCATGCTGTAGGGTTAAGAGTTAAGCAAGCATGTGTAGGTAGAAACCCATAATCATAATTAAAAGAAATAGCTATAATGGCTATAATGGTGATTGAAACAATTGTTTGGTTAGCTTTCACCTGTGAGTACCTGAAAGAAAAGTGTCTCAGCTTGTTATAATTTTGAACAATTAAATTTTTCAGGTATGTTAAAAGACACAGTCAAGTCTCCTACTAGGCCTTTATCCTCTGCATCTGAACAGTCTGGTGGGTCTGGTCGTGTAGGAAGTTCTGCAACTCGCCGTGTTCGTTCATCTCCTCGTAAGCCTCGCCCTGTATCCATAGCTGGTACTGTGCCAGACTCCAAACCACATGAAATAAAAGTTTCACCTATTAAAAAGACTTTTGTTGCAAACAGAAAACCCCAATCTGAAGTTAAGAAAGGTATGCCTGTCAGTAGTTTATTTTAAAGTGACTTGTGTTTAAAAATATAGCATTGGTAACAGTATGTAAATATGTTAAAGTCATTGAGTGGGAATCTGTATTGTTTAATCTAAATTTATGATTTTGTATTATTTTTATTTTAATAGAGAAAAAAATTGCTACTAAATTTCTTTATTGGTAGTGTTAGGGAAGTGTTTATGCTCCCAAGTCGAAGGTACAAGGTTCAATCCTTAGGCTGGGTAAAGTATTCAGCATTTCATATCATCAGTGGGCAAATAAACTAAGGACTAAACATACTTGTAAGCTAAAACTGGGTGTTCTGTGTATGGTTGGCTACCTTACAGGAACATTTGCATCCCACACCAGGTTCCTTATTCTTGAAAATAGAGATTGGTACCATATGCCATGGCCCTAACATGGGCTGTTATGTCATGTAGTTAGATTGCTTTCTTATTTTTTAAACTTATTTTTTTGCTTTTAATTTACTCAAAAATTAAATATATAATTGATACTATATTATTGTACTATTCTACTGTTGCTATACATTTCCATAGTTATTTTAAGATTTGTTTCAAATTAGATTTCAAGCATTATTTGAGAGCAGATGAGATCACCAAATTAACATTTTGCTAGGTTGTATGGAACAAAAAATAATCATAAATTAGAAATTGATTTTAGTATTTTATGTTATTGCTTGTCATAACATATATTTTCTTTATTCATTAAATTAAGTATTTTGTATATTTTCAACAAATCTTATAGTATTTAAACTGCATCAGTCAAGGACTCATTTTAATGACTATTTCACCAAAGGAAATTTGAAGCTAATAAAGAAAAGCCGGAAAGCATTTTTTTATGATTGTGTATGTTCATATGTAGTGACAGATTTTCAAATCTGGTTTTTGGTATCAGTAAGTATGCACAGTAGTAATGAGTAATCCTAAAAAGGTATTCCTTGTAGTTTCTTATACTGTAGTCTGTATTATAAATTTTATAATTATCACATTAAAAGGTATATGAAGTTGGAGACCTTGTGTGACTGCTTTATAACAGATTGGCTGGTCTATGAGATAATTAAAAATCCAAGTGTTTGATATATTAAATATAAATCGTTATATTCAGTACATGCAAATATCCATTGTTTTAACAGCTTTATGCACTATTTTTATATCAATGCCCATGCATCATGTGTCACTCCTACTAATGTACTTATCAATATTAATTTATCAGCTGCACCCCTGACCAGCAGGCCATCTACAGCAAAACCCACTGAGAAACCTAAATCCACAGATAAACCAAAGCCTCGTCCTACTTCAACACCAAAACCAACTAAACAAGCACCAACAAAACAAACCCCAGCACCAAAAACTTCAAGTCCCAAAGCACCCACAGCTAAGAAAGCAGTGACAAATAAGAAGAAAGCAGATATAATGGTGTCATCTCAGCAGTCTTCAGATGTGGCTGCTAATCAGCCACAAGAAGCTGTTAAGGTAAGGGTCTCAAGTTCTAAAATAAGGATGTCAAATTTGTTCTTCCTCAGTTATGGTATTAAAAGATCATGGTACTAATAGAAATTTTTAGAACATTGAATTTTAAAATTACTTAAATCTTCATTACTTTCAATGGGATCAGTAATCATATACTTAATATTTAAGAGGTAGATGGTTTAATATTTTTTTTGTCTTGGTTATAATAAAATGTCTTGGTTTAAATAAAAATTTTTGGATATAAATATTTTAAGTTTTTTGAAGCATCAAAGAAATTTGATTAAATCTCAAGAACGTAAAATTAGTGTTTCAAATACCAAATAGAATGAACTTTAAAAGTTTTTGGTTTATAGCAGTTTAGAAATAATTTAATTTTTTTACTGAAAGGGATATATGGTATAACTTCACTAAAATGTTACTTCTCTTGAAGAAAAGACTTCTAATTTGTTATTCTGAATTATAAAAATTGTACGGTTTTGCTTTTTTACCAGGACTAGTTTCCTCATTGTGCAAAAGCCAATGTTTATTAGCACCCTTTCCTAAAAAAAAATTTTTTTTTTTTTTTTTTCCAATGTTTTGGGATGACCTTGTGATAGTATTTAAGTATTAATCTCATAACATCCAAATAAAAGCATTATAAATTTTAAATACATTTATAAAAGGTTCAAATTAAATATTGAACTACTTACTATTATTACATCAACATTTTTATAAAAAATGTTACTTGAAAATAGTTTAATTTTAAACATCTGTCATCTAAAATCATTTATGTTTGAAAGTTGTATTATTTTTTTCAAAGAGATATTGTTAATTCTTAACATGATTTTTCTGTATTTAGACTCCAACAAGTCCTCCATCATCACCACCCCCTGATAACCTTTCTGAAGCTGAGCGTAATAATGCTAAACGTATTATCTCAGAAGAAGAGGCCAAAGCAGCTTTAGCAGAAAAACGACGTTTAGCAAGGGAACTGGCTGAAAAAGAAGCTGAACTCGAAAGACAAAGACAAGAAGAACTAAGGTGATTATTTAATGTGTAATTGAATGATTTAGAATGTAACATTATGGGGTAATTGAGAGATTGTAAATGAAGAAAAAAGAAAATTGTAGGAATAACATAGCATTTAACAGATCATGTTCAGTTAATACAGTATAGTGCACTAAAGATAAATGAATTTCACACATAGAAAAGATAGCCCTTGGCCCTAAGCACTTGTATTTTGCTTTCTGCTATAGTTTTATTACAATATAGTAATGTGGTAAATAAACATTAAAGAAATTATAAATATTCACTCAAATTTCCACACCAAAAATTTCATTACATCCAATAAATGAAAATAAAATAAAAAATATATGCATTCATTTTCAATCTTCAGCACATGAGATTTTATAAACCTACCTATATCCAGAAAATGGTTTATTGAACCTGTTAAACACCTTTATAATTAATTTTTCTGATAGGAAGTAAAATAAACCACTATTTGAGGTTTAATTTAATTGAAATTTAAATTATCCTTTTAGTTAAAGTTTAATGTGTAATCAAATACAATGATTTTTAAAGATTTTCCTTTAATAATGTGACAGCCCAGTATGGACTCTGAACTTTTCAAGAAAAGTTTTTCAATTTGTTCTTTTACTGTAATTTCTGGTAGATAAGCTGCGAATTACACTTGTTTAAAATTTGTAGCAGATCTGCTAGGATGATGTTTCTGGAGGAATTTTATTTTTTCTCTCTATAGAGCTGCTGTAGTTTCAATCATAATTGTTGTACAAGCAAAACAGTTAATTTAAAATTTATTGTGATAGTTTAGTCAGACAGAAGTGCTCAGACTGTATTAAGATAATGCAGCAAGTTCAAATTCACCTAATTATAGTAGGATGTTCTCAGCTTGAAGATACCAAACTGCATGTCTTTTGTGCTGAACTCCATTGTTTTGCTGCATTTTTAAGACTATTTTTTTTTTAATTGCAGGATTTTTTTTTTTTTTTTACCAAGTTTTGTGTTCATTCTTTCATGTGTCTTGCAGCTAATGTGCCTTGTTTATTGAAATTTGTAGTGCTTATGCTATTTTAGGTAGACAAACTGCAGCTTATCTACCTGAAGTTGATAAGTTGAAATTTAACATCTAGGGTGTATCTGCTGGGTTGAGGCAGTATATCCTTTGAGCTTTAATTTTCTTCTAGTCAATTATCAAGTGTGCAGTATATATGTGGGGATGCTTATCTACTTGAAATTGCTATAAATGCTTTTGTTCTCCAATACCTGATTTAAACCTACCTTTTCACCCACTATAGTCTCGTGTTGCAAATAGTAGACCGTAGTGCTCCAAACCAAACCAAACCTTCACCCACTATAGCACCTGCCAAAGTCATTTACATGCATGCATTTCAGAAGGAATTTTGAATGGATAGTGATATAAAGGATCCATGAAAATGATTACATATTTTAGTTAGAGTATTTAAATTTATATTTAAGATTTGTACTCTTCAATGCAAAAAGGAAGAAATATTTAAATATGCAATTTTAAGAATGTAATACTTCCAAATAAATTTTCTGGCAGACAGCTTCTGCAAGTATAGGTAGTCTTAGCTAAACATTTACTGTAAACTATTTCCTCCTGTGATATGCAATTCTTAAAAATCATGTTTTGGAACCTCAAACTTTTACATTGCATTGACAGCTTTTTTTTTCTTTTTCCTAGAGCTGTAATTTTTAAGTAATTCATCCACTAATATTTGAATAAATGCTTACCTATTTATCTTTCTTTGTAAATGAGCCAAGTATTTATTACAGTTAAATTTTATATATTGTATTATGTGTTTACTGGTCATCTTCTTAAAAGCACTTTTCGAAGTATTTTTGAGCAATCTGATCAGTAGGTATTCCACATTTTGTTGTCATAACATCTGTCTCTGTAATCTTTAACATTTTCAATATTTGTGGATCAGTAGTGCTGAGATTGACATTTTTTTTCTTCTTTTCCTTTGATAAACTGTAATAGTACCTGTTTTTTCATGTCATATAATTTATCCTTCAAAAATTTCCCTCGTTTTGAATTTTTCTTTCCTGCCTCTGCTTACAGTATTATACCAGACTGTTATAAATGGATGCAATACAGATGTAAAAAAAAAAAACAAATAATGTATTTTGCAAGCATTGACAATCAGATGGTGTACAAAGCCAACAATTTGTCCAAACTAAAGTGGTAGATAGGAGAGATACTGATTTTACAGACTATAAGATGCATTTTAATCTTTAAGCAATTAAAAAAAATTATTTAAGCTTATTTTTTATTATTAAATTTCAATGCCAAACTAATATTTTAATTTTAACTGACTTTTAAAATAACTGAAATTTATAATCTGAACTTTCTTCTTCCTCTTAGCAGTCCTTGTTGTCTTTCACATATAAGATGATCTTCACTGCCATAGAAAGCGTTACTTGTGCCACACTTCTTGATAAATTTAAAAATATCTTCTCTCACTCTAGACCATAACTGTTTTCTTCACTGACAAACTTTTTCAATTGTGGGTTGTTTAAAAGCTCCCTTTGGCTTGAATTCATATTGGGTCCATCATCCATTTCATTCATCTCTTACACACTTTAAATGGATTATTTATCAAAACATCAAGATGTTGTAATAATTTAATTTTAAAACTGATGGTAAAGGAATTTTAAATCAAATGCAGGACATTTTTATATTCATTTCAAGTATTAGATGCACCTTATTTTTGAAGGAAATTTTTCAAAGAAAAAAGGGGCATCTTTTTTCTTTGAGTTGTGCATATGGGAGTAGTGCGTAAAATACATTAAACAAAAAAATATTTGTCATTCAAGAAAAAAAGTCATTAATTCCAGTGTCTTGAGCTCTAACATTAATCAGAATTTGACCTTCTGGGCATTTTTAAAGTTATTGATCCCTAATATTTTTTAAAGTAATTCATTAAAAATTTTATGAATATTTAGATATGTAAATATTGAAAGTCACAGAAGGTAATTAAAGTAAAAAATTGGGGAAGCTAAGGAGTTTTTTTTACTCTTGGGAGTTGAAACAATTTCATCAAATATTCTAGTGTTAAAGTATTTAGTGATATCTTGTTCAATGCATTCTTAGTTTTAGTGATGCAATCTTAGTTTGGGCTTGCTTCACATTCGAATACCAGGTGGTTTGGCTGTAAAATCTCTTAATGTTTGTTTTTGCTCTGTTTCATTTAGACTAAGCATCCTGCATACTTTCTGTCTATTTGTGTATTCTATTGTAAATTTGTAATCAGTGTATTTAAAAAAAATTAAAATCTGTATTTAAAAAAATCAAATATTAAGCATTGTTTTCAAACAAATTTGAAAACAAGCCAGAAAAAAGTGATCGGCCAACAGTCAAAATGACCCCTTTTTATTAATTTAGTGTTAAGATATGTTTGTTACAATATTGTGTACAAAGTAAAAACATTGTTAAATTTTTAAAGTTCCTAGTCATCTAAAATATTTTTTTATCCAATACAGGCAGCAAGAAGAAGAACGAATTCGTCTAGAAGAAGAAGAACAGAAAAGAATGGAGGAAGAAACACTTCGTATGCTTGAAGAACACAAAAAAGTAGAGGAGGAGAAGCTAAGAAAAGCAATTGAAGAGAATGAGCGCAAAGAAGAAGAAGAACGTTTGAAAAGAGAAGAGGAGCAGCGTTTGGTATGTTGAAAATTTTGTAAATCTACAGCATTCAAAACAGATGATTGTCTAGGAGTATATTGTGTAAAAGTTTACTTGAAAGTATGAAAGAATTACATGCTGATTTTTTTAAACATTGTTCGTAAATATAAATTAGTAAGGCTTTTAATCACTTTGCAATTCTGACTACTAAATAAAAGTTGGTAAGCTAAGTTAATGAAAGTTTTATCTCAAGCAAAGTTGTCAAACTTACAGCCAGCGTTCAACATGCTTCTCACATTGAAGATGTTTGCAGCCCATCCAATATCCCAGAATGTAGTAAAAATGTTAATATAAAATTTCTTACTATACAGTTTTTCATCATTACTTGTTGAGCATGTGTAGATTTTCATGTACTGTACAGGAAATTTGCTGAATTCTGACATGATTTCTCTTAAACATGGATGGTGACAGAGATACCAAGTCTTGGAAAGAAAACATTTGATTTATTGTGCTACTTTGTTCTTATAATACTTTATTTTTTATTTTTTATACTGCTAAAAAAAACCTACACTTCTGTAAAAATTTAAGTTTAAATTTTTTGCAGGCCATCTTGCAATATTTACTTGTATAGGAATAGAAATTATTTAATAGTTAGAGTTTTTGTAATTGAAAATGGTATGGAAAAATAGTAATAATAAAGTTTCAACCTAAATATAGTATATTTTACACTTTATGCTAATTTTGATATTAAAGGTAAAGTTGAAAGGTGATAATTTATAAAATTTGTATTTCTATTTAAAATGTTGTAAAGAAAAAGAATATGAGTAATATGTTGATGTTTGCTCACAAAATAGTTATATTAAGTTGTTTATATATTTTTTGAATAATTTATTTTATAATTATTGGTTACAATTATGTATAAAGTTATGCATGTTATAGTAATTCTTAACACAATATCTAATAGCTGTTATAGATTATTTAATAGAATTATAATGTATCATCTAATAATTTGGTTGTACAGAAAGCTGAACAAGAAAGGAAAGCCCAAGAAGAAGCTGAGAAACAAAGGATTGAATTAGAAGAAAAACTTCGCAAAGAAGAAGAAGAGCGAGCTGAAAGGAAAAAAGTAAATATATTTTGTTTATGAAGATCTAATAAATTATTAATTGAACTGAATCATTAGTTTGAATTTTGTTAATTTGTGTGTTATATAAAATACATAATGCACTTAATTTCCTTTAAATTGTTAGTAATAGTATCTTTCATATTAAAATAAAAGATTCCAACCTTTTTGTACTCTTACAAAATGATATAATGTGTAAGTTTTTACAGTGATTAGATTATTTTGTAACATACTTTTACAGATAACAGATAACTCTCACTCCCATGGCCAACCAAAAAGGCCAAAACTGTGGTAGAAGGAGAGATTTATATCCACAATCAACAAGAACATTAAAATATTTTACAAAAATATTACGTAAATCAAAACTGTGTAGACAAATAATATTTTACAAAATACAAAAACAATTACAAATTTTAGAAATATAATATTTTTACGTGTTCTAAGTGAAATGAGTTTCAGTAGTAAAATTAATTTTTCACTCTTATTAAAGAAAACTCTTATTAATTAACCTAGCAGTAATTTATAGTTTATATTCACTAAACATTAATTTAGTAAAATAGTTTAAAATAATAACCAATTAAAAATGTGTAAAAATAAATGAATATTTACTATTTGATTGTATATTTCTTTCAAACTCTTCAAATATCTATTGTTACTTTTTATGTATTTAAAGCACTGGTTTGATGATTCACTTTTCTTATTATATTGAGGAGAAAATGTAAAAATTCAATTGCATAATGTAATGATATGCCTAAAGAGCCACACGGACACAGCTGGGTATCCAGTTTACCAATACCATTTAAATAGTATGGAAAAGAACTATAACCAGTTGCAAAATATATTAAGACTACATTTTTATACTGCAATTTAAAATTAACATTATTTTGGATTTGAAAGGTATGTGTTCCTTTTATACTGTTATTCCATATTTGCTGCCAATTTTTCAGTATATTATCTTCCTGGAGTTCATGGGTTCAAATCCCTCATTGACATGGATGTTCGTAGCTGTTCTGAATTAGCTTTAAGCTGTAGGTCCCAGTCTCATTAGCCCTTGTGTTGCAAAAAGTAGACCGTAGCACTCCAAACCAAAATTTTTTTAAAAATATTTTACTGTTGTGCTATTTGTGTATACTTTCTTTACAGAATGCATTTTTTTTCAGTTATTTTTAATCTGCATTCTGCTTTTGGAATATAACTTAAAGATTCATAAATATTTAAAAAAGCTATTAATAATTGCAGTTTAAGGATTTGAGAAAACTATGCAATTTGATAAACATTTAAAGACTTTTTATGGTTTAATATTAATAAAAAATTTCATAACATGGAAAAGAATCATCTTTAGTAATCTTTGTTTTGCACTTTGTATAATATCCAAATGTCTATAAATCATAACCTCTAAATTTATCACTTACCATTTATCAGTTTTAGAATTTCCAAATCAAGTAAATATTTCATTAATATCAGTTAGAGCTGATATTTTGTCATACTGCAATATGAGCAAATAAATGTAAAATATCGTGTCAATAATAGAACAAAAATTCAATTGAATTATTGAGGGAAAAATTTTAAAATATTGAGCTTCAGAATGTGCTATTAATAGGTGTATTTGGTCTAAATGGTTAAAAAGAGTATAACATAAAAATAAATATGCTTGCATGTTGTTTTTAATGCCACTTAGACGAGTCAAGCCTGTGAGCCAGAAGCCACAAACGAATTAAGGCATAGTGAGCCCCTCTAGGGTGAAAGAATGACTTAGGCTCAAGTGGGTCCTCATAATTTAGAATCAGGGACCCCCAGGCTTGCTTTCCCCAGAAGTATTTTTGAGAACTAGAGAAAATTGCGACCACAAACATATTTTACATGCTCCAGTCACCATTAATGAACAATGCAGATCTTAAGCCAGTACCCTCCAGTTATGAGATTACTGCCTTTGCCAACTGAACTACTGCAGCTCATGCCTGCATGCATGTATATGCTGCACCTGAACTTTATTTTGTTGATTGCAGCTTTCATTTTTTTTAAATGTTGTTTAAAGAATGCCTAATGCTGTTCCCATTAAAAAAATTAAAAATGGCAAGGAGCATTTTTTTTTTTTTTTTTAAGGGAGGCTTGATTGTACAAAGGTTGGAAATTACAATCATTGTTAACTTTGGTTTTAAATAATTATTTTAATAAAACTTATTTTTATAGGTTATTAATATGTTGAATGCCACAGGAGTAACCAGTGACCAGCACTGCATTTGTCCATTGCACTATGAGGGTCACTGGTGACCCATATTAAGTTTGTTCATAGCACAATGGCAGTCACCAGTGATTGACACTTAGTTTGTTCATAGCACCGTGGGGGTTACCAGTAACCTCAGTAAAATAAATGTATTACAAATGATTACAGAAATTAACTTGTCTGTAGTAATTAATATTTCATCAAAATATTCAATGCATAATGAGATATTCATGCTGGCCAGATGCACAAACCATTTGAAGTTAGCATGGCATTCAACATGTTAATATCTCTAAGCTCTTTTTCTGTGAGTTTTCATTGCTGATTTTTCTTAAATATTAATATTTAAATTTCAGAGACTAGAAAAAATAATGAGCAGAACAAGAGGCAAATCAAGCAATACATCACCATCAGGAAGTGTTAGTGGTAGTGAGCAACTTGATTCTTGCGAAAATCAGCAAGAGAATCTCTCTAGTGGTGCTAATTCCTTAGATAGCAATGCAACCGGGGAAATGGGCAGTGATCCTGGATCTCTAGATTGTCAACAAGCTAAATCAGAACCTTTCAGTGATGGTGCATCAATGGAAGCAAATCCAACTTATGAAGTTGCTAGTGATAATGAATCTTTAAATGACATTGTTATGCCCAAAAGTGAAACCGCATCTCGAGATAACAGTTTAGTCATTATTCCTGACAAAGAAGATTCAAAAGTAGTTGATTCTGTGATTGAATCTCAGATTGCTGATTCTGGTGTACCGAAAGCTGAAAGTATTGAATTACATGCTGAGAATACAGTTTCCAGTACGGTAACAACTGATGAAACAAAGCAGCAGTCTGTAGAGGAAAATCAGCAGATTGTGGAAAGTGAAATTCAGGTTAATGAAAATATAGAGGAAAATTTGCTTAATTTGGCTGATATTAATGAGAGTTCAGGTGTACCTGCCCAGTCAGATATTACTCATGAAGAAGATCAAGACTTAAACAAAATAAAGGAAGATGAAGAAGTAATTGCACCTTCTAAAGCTGTTCCTCTTCTTGAAACAACACCTATTTCAGCTCCTCAAGATTCTGACCCTGTCATTATCAATGAAGCAGAAGTTATTTTATCAGTTGATGAAGATATGAGCAACTTAAATGCTTTACCACCTTCAAATACTTCTGAAGTTACTAGTACTCTATTGCCAGATGTACCCCAGTCTTCCGAATGCTTTATGTCTGAGTTGACTTGTCCCGAAGAAGCAGAAATGGAGCAGCATTCACACTTCAGCACATCATCAGACATTAAGCTACCTGATCCAATTTATGAAACATCTGATGAGGGTTCTGTATCCTCTGAGAAACATCAGCAGGATTGCAATACTTTTGGATTACATGATGAAGAACCACATCAAGAATCTCAAGTCATATCAGATGAAGTATTTAATGAAAAAGAAGTTAACTATTCTGAAGAAACAACTTCAAATCCATTTGAAAAACATGCAGAAAATCCTGCTACTAATCTAATGGCAGCTTATGAAAGTCAATTTGATATTGGGGGTATGCAAGATAGCATTTATGCTTATGAGACATCTGAAGTTGTGTCTGGGGTTAGTGAACAACCTAGAGAAATAGGAGAGGAAAATGTTTTTCCTACCAGGTCTTCTACTTCCAGTATACCAGAAGCAAATGATGACTTGGTTGATATAAAAGATTCAATTAATACATTTTCTGATGCTGAGGAAAACAAAGAGAACATTGGTATTGATAAGACGGCACACCATATGAATCCATTTGCTGCTGCTAACCAGGGCAGTGAGTATGACTTTTATGCAGACAAGGAAAATATGCAGTTTACTTCTCCAGATCATGTTATATCTGAAGATGTCTCTACGTACAAAAGTGATGTGCTTCCAGAACAGTTTAACTTAGAAATTAATTCTCAAGATACTAGCTCAAACAATGCTTTCCCTTTACAGGAATCCATTGTAACTGAACAAAATTTTGAAAGTCAGTCTGTTCAAAAATCTTTTGTTCCGTCAGAAGCTGCAGAATTTAGTGATGTTACTATAATAAAAGCTGAAGGTAGTGATGAATGCATTGGTATAATTTCTTCTGTTGACCATGATCATGTTTCTAATGACTTAGTTCAGCAAAGTATGCATAGTGAACAGTTAAAATCTAATTTTGAATATTGTTCAATCACTGATAGTGAGGAAAGTTCCTTGGACAGTAATTTATCTCAAGTTATGACAGGTGATGTCAATGAAAAGAACTCAGTTGAACTTAATGTTGAAAATATCACTCTGGAATCTCAAGTAGTACTGAATAATGGTCAGACAGAAAATCCATTCAAGGAACATGTGGTTAATGGCAGTGGTGATTCAAAAGCAAATGGAGACCATTATTCTGAAACAGAAGTTCTTAGCAATGGGCACAGGTTAGTATCAAATTGGCATGCTATGTTTAACTATGCATATTATGTTCCTATGATGCTTGCTTTACTTTTTTTAGATAAATATGTTGATATTTTTGGCACTATAATCAAAAGCTTAGATATGCTTCCTTGACATCTATTAACTGCTCATTGATCTGTGCATGTTTTCTAGTCTCATTGTTACTGACATTATTATTAATTGTTATCCAACTAGTTCTGTTACATATTTTTAATAAAATCTAAATAAATTCAGCCTTTAGTTTTCCATGGTAAAGGTTCTCATTCCATATTCATGTTTTGAACCTTCAATTAAACATTGTACTGTAACAGTTCTGGCATTTAATAATTGGGTGGAGAAAATGACACTGGGGATTTTATAAAAAAAGTTTTTGTGGCCACGTATATTAATGTATATAAATTATTGTATAAAAAATGTTCTGTACAAAACTCATAGTATTTTATTCTCATCACATGGGAGCAAAAGATAGTACTTGTTTTATATATTACTTAAAGGCAATAAGTTTTACGTTACAGTAAAATTCACCATAAGTTTTCTTTTAACACATTATTGCCATAAAATTATTATTTCTTAAATTAGGTAATGTTGCAAGTTTGTGTTGTTTATATGAAAAGATGTTTATATAAATAACACGTTCACACAGTTGATAATTCTAAAAATCTCTGAATAGATAATTCATTGTTTTTAAGCAATCTTGTTTAAATTTTTCAGGTAAAAACTGAAGTTTTAGACATCTTTTAAATTAATCTTTCAGCATAAAGGGTGTATCTGTGAGAGAATATATTTACATGTACAGTATATATCAATTAGATATGATTTGTATATAATTATTTTGAATTTTTGTTTGTAATATATGAAATTAATGGGGTTTTGTATGTTATAGGTAAAATAATATAGTGGAAATTCTTCCTATTAGGAAACTTTAAATGCAGTAATTTTCTCTTTCATTTATAAATTTCAAACTTTATATTTTGTGGTTAATATGCCCAATTTTATTTTTCCAAGATTGCTTTTTATATATGCTATTATTAATATAATTAAAATTATTTCAGTTGTTTGAAATATAAAAAGTATAAGTTAAAGGCATCTACAAATGTTACTGAAAAAATTATTTAAAGTTCATATGTTTAGAAATAGGACTGACTTTTATTTTTATATTTAATAGTCTAAACTATTTATGCTTGTATGTCACTATTTATCATGGTTTCAAATAAGAAATTTGTAGGGAATTTCATAGATGCATGGAGTTTAATTAAGTGAAAAATTAGATTTCTAGTTTTAAAGCAGTTTGAGGTTTCTACTTTAATTGATTTTGATTCAAATTAGTTATATATTTCCTCAATGTTTCTTAATGTTAACTTAAAAATTATTTTTAAAGAATTTATATAAAAAGAAGCAAAATTACTATTATGAAGCTTTATTTGGTTTATTGAAAAAAAAAATTCTTATTAGTTTGATTATACATAGTTCTTATATGACTATATTTTTAAGTCATTTTTATAGCTGAGTAGCAATGTTATAAAGCTTAAGTATTTTAAATCATATTTTTATATGAAAAATATATATTTTAGTGTACATTCCAAGTGAAAAAAATCACTTAGAAACAAATTAGTTATCAAATTTTAAGTGCAGAAAGAGGACATAGCAGCTGGGAAAAAGGATGCTTTTAGCAACACCCCAATCTTTTAATTTTTCTTTTTGAAAGTATCCTTCTAAATCAGCAGTTCTTAACTTTTTCTGTCTGGGTAACCCCAGCTGGCTTGATTTCTTTCCTTGTACCCCTGAAAGAAAATTCTTCAGGTAGCCAAGCCTAATCTGTTTCATATTAAATTAAGTGATCTTTTTGTTTTCAAGTAAGTAAATTAAATAACTTAAAGACTGGGAAAGAAATAAGGGAACATTTGAGAGTTGTATAGCAAAGTTTTTAAAAATTAGGTTCAAAAGGGGATTATTAGAATCTCAAATCCAGAGCTGAGTTTAATTTGTTTCTATTTTTATTTTTTGTGTAATTATATAAAGTAAATGCAGTGGGGCTATGGTGTTCAGGATAATGTCAGTCACCTTATATAATTTTCATTTCTTCTCTAAGTCAGTTGAAGGTCTAAGTATGCTGCATTTGAAACTATCTCTTGTTTACTGTACAAATTATAAATATGCCTGCAAAGTTTTAACCATCTATATTAAATTTGTTATGATTCAGAGTTGGTCCTAAAATTTTAGCCACTGACAACCCAAAAGATGTTTCCTGCAAAGCTTTAAAAAGAAAAAAAAAATAAAAGATAGCACTACTTTACTTCTCATTTGTTTTCTAAATTTAAGTGAAAGATTTTTCTTTTCTTGTACCTCTCTAGTATTAACTACTTCTCACAAACCCCTTGGGGTACATATATATCACCAGTTATGAACCTACTGCTTTAGACAATTTTAGTTCACAATATATTTTATGTAAAAAGTTTATTGAGAAATTAATTAAAAGTAACAAGTTATTTAAAAATGTCTTGACCATGAACTTCAGTTAGCACTTTCTAGTGTAGAGTCAATTATTAAACCTGTAGATTCATCAAAACAAGTTTTAAACATCCACTAATTTTTATTTTTGTTATCATAATCTGTTTACATATATGGAATTATTGATCAAATAGGTAAGTAAATACTAACAAATATTTAATTTTATTTAATAGGGGAAATATTTTTTATTTATAATCTAAAACTCAACAGTTTTTTTACTTGTATTGATGTACCTATCATTTATGCAGTTTTGCATAAAAATATAAGTGAATTCTTAATACATAGATAGAACTATTTTATTGTAAGCATTAAACAAATAAAAGCATAGCCATAACAATTAAATTCAGTATTTGCATGCTTTGACATGGGGTGTGCCATAGAATAGTTGTGAAAACTGTGTGATGTGGAGGATAAAAGTTTGAGTACTGCTTTTAACATTCACTGTCCACTTTCTCTTAATATGCAGCCCAATTTTATTCTTTACAAGAACTATTCTTTCTTTTTTATTTTTTTATTCATTCCCATTTTATTCTTCCAAGTTCCAAAGAAGTATAGTAATTGAATGTCTATTTTGTTGGTAAGCAGTTTATTAATTATGAAGAAAAACAAAATTTAAAAATGTGATATATATGCAAATTATTGAGAGCTGTGTTCATGTACAAATGTGTTCATATAGGAACATAAATTTAAAATTAAATTAAAAATAGTTTTACTGACAAAGCATTGTAAAAATTTTTAATTACAAATACATTTATTTTTTATGTAACATACTAAGAATAAATTCTTGTAGCATACAGAAATTCATTAAAAAAGAAAAAATAAAGAAAAAAACCAGCTTTTGTAGTAATTTTTACAGAGCAATGCTTAAAATTTTTCAAAATATATAAAATCAAATCGCATTTATTTAAGTAACATATACAGATATCAAATTTTCACATTGCTAAAAATTTAGATATGCAAGCTTAGAAAAAATGCTTATTAAAGAAAATAAATTTGCATGTTCCCAAAATAAAACATTGCTTTCACTGTACAAAATTGCATTTTTATTTTATTTTTTCAATCTCATATACCAATGTTTCCTAATGGGGAAAATGCTGTAAATTCCTAAAATAAATGTAATATTTCAAAGTTAGTACACTTTAATATCACTAAAATTCTCTTTCCCATTCTTATTCCTTTCAATCTATTTTCCCAGCAACAAAATATCTTATTAAAAGGAATGTCTGTGACTTAAAATTCTTCCAACACATTTCCCAAAGCTTTCTCTGCCCACTCTCCATATTTTTCAGCTGTCTCAATAAAATAGCTCACTGGTACAATGATCCAAGTTCCTGTATGATTTCTAATAATGCTGACAAAGCTCCTATCTCTTGGGAAGATTTCATATCATGTTCTCTCTTTGGGGCTGACATCTTTAAAAGCAGTGTTTTTCATGGTCATTCCTCGTCTACCTATGACTGTTAAACATGCAGGTCTTCAATAAAAGTTAAGTTTGACTCTGATTTGCGTAGCATTTCTTCAATGTGCCACGACTGTTTATTCAACAATCTAGCTGTCTAGGCTTCTCTTTGCCCAGTAGCCCTGGGAAATAAAAATAATAAGGGATACAATTCTATTGTGACTGGTGGAATTAAATTCCATAGAGCCACACAGATATATATTTATATATATATATATATATATTAGACAAAAAATTTCCTTTATTATTGTCTTTATAATTGTATTGGAATGAAATTTCAATGAGTAAATAGTATTTCTGGAATTTTGATCATAATGTAGCATTTAAAAGTTTAAAGGAACTTAAATTTAAGTATTTTTTGTGTGTTTTTGAATTAAACATTAGTTTCATAGATTTGAATGTGTCTTAAATATTTTCTCTAATAGTCGTAGTTTAATTTAAAAAGTTAAAATCTTAAAATTTATATTGGTCATGCAATTTACAACATTTGGTTCATCAAAAACACTTGTCCCATCTAGCAAATAGTTGTATTGTTTTGTTTCCCTTATTAATGTCCTCGCTTATAAGAATAAGTACCCTACATTTTAATGATGTAAATGAGAATATGCATATTTAACAAGGGTGTTAATTAAATTTTATGCAAAAAATTGTTTATATTGCTGCAGGGTCTACAAATTATCATTTGTACAGAGCTGCTCTAAAATGTTTTATTAGGTAGTAAAAGATAAATTTTGTTGTTTGTAGTTTTGATCTATGGACATTCTTGTCTCTGATATATTATGGGATTAATGAATTCATGACTGAAATGCAATATTAGTGTGAACTCCTTTTAGTGAATGACTATTTACTGAATTAAAGGAAGACTAGAATAATAGTATATTAAAAGCAGTGGCATTGCTGCATTATGATATATGTATAATATGGGTTAAAATATTTAATTCTAAGTATCTCTGAAATTAAAATGAAGTATTAATTTATAATCTTAAATTATTTTATTTATTAATTGTTCAAGAATTAATCTTATTTTAAACTTTTCTGCATTTTTAAGCTAAACTTTACCCAGATATTCTCAAACGTTTTCAGTCACGAAACAGTTTTCAAAATAGAAATTCTGTGTGGTGCACTAAATTTTATCCAAGGTAGTTTTGTTTTTCACCTTGTAGGATATTAGATTTCACAATCCAATTGTTTTTTCTTCATTAATTTCCCCAATGAAGATAAAAAGCTATAAAATTAATATGAATTAAAAAGAATAGTTTAATTGAAAATAAATTTTGAGCAAATATTGCAAATCTATTTTTTGTTATTTAATTAATCTGGCATGATTAGGTGTCACAAATTTTTTCTCATTTTCATGAAACAGAAGTTTAATTAGATGGATGAGGCTGTTTTGATTAGCACAATGGTTTTAAAATCTGTCTCGATTTCAGATAGTAAGACAAACTGACACATTAAGTGTTAACTTCTTTTTATATATAGTTAAAACATTTCACCTGATGAGTGATTATTTGTATCTGATTTCTTTAAACACAGCAAGAGCTCAAAAAGTTGTAATATTCAGATTTTTTATTTATGAAAAATATTTTTAGCTTTGTATGTTAAAATATTTCATTAAAAAATATTTTTAATTTTAAACATTTTTTACATTTTTAAAGAGCACTGAGAATTGTTTTGTAAAACACTAAAGTGCTTTGCAGAGTACAGTTTCAAAAACTGCTGTAACCTTTAAAAAAAAAATTTTTTTTTTTTTCAGTATGGACAAAATTCAATTTTGTCCAGCATTATCCTTATTATTTTAGTTTAAATAATCATTCTTATTTTGTTTATCAGAAATATAAATCAATATTTTGCTTTAGTATTTGGCAAAAAATATTATTGGTGGGTGCTGTTGTGTTCTACATATAATGCTACTAAGCATTTTTTCTACAAACTACATGTAAAAAAATGTTCATTTTTTTAATATTACTGACATTTTGATCTGCACAAGGTAACATGAAGTTAACATATATATATCAGTTTTTTTTAAACTGCTATTTACTATCTGATTTTTGTACATATTTTTACATCATAACATAAAATAAATTTGCTATTCTGTCATTGATTATTTTTAACAAAATTTCTTAATAGATTTAACCTGTCACTTTGTAAGAGAACAAAGGCAGTATATAAAATTTCACAATTCATCCTCAAGCACTAAACTATATGAAAAACAATAGAAATGTAAATTTAACTTTTGGCGTAGTATAAGTACTTTGGATAATTGTTTTTAATGAAAGAAGAAATGTATTCATACTAAATTAGTGCAATGTAAAAGGAGGGAAAATTAAACTTGTGACCAATAGATTTCTAATTATGACTTAAACTGGAGATGGTTATTGAAGAATAAAGTATAATCTAGCGTATCATTTCATTTTCCAACTAAATTAAAATTGAAAAATATTTTTACTTTAATGCATTCAAAGTGTGTTCATGCATGCTGTGTTGGAATTAAAATACTATAATTTATTTTTTTATTAAAAAAGAAAGGAAAATTTTGTCATACTATGTTTATATTCGAACCCTCGTAGTACTCAACATTGGGTATAACTTTCCATACATTTTCAACTACATTTAGGAAATTCAGACAATATATAGTTGTCAGTTTTTTTTCTATTAACAATTTTGATAGCACTTATTACTCTAAACTTCTTGGTATAATTTCCATATAATTGTTTTTGAAGATTTCAGAGTATTGTCAGATTTGTATATTAAAAAGTTGTTTGTTCATTTATAAAGTAGTTAAAACAGAATTTTTTTTAAATATGCGTTAGAGCTTATTTTGTTTACAAGCAGCTATATTTAGTAGTTAAAAATAGCACATTTACAGTATATCTTTTCATTTTCTTTTCCATTTGTCTTATTTTCTTGAGCTGCTCTGGTGTCATTAGGACAAGGTAATAGTTATATTTTTTTCTCTCATGTGTTCATGAAGTATTGCTATCTGTATATGTAAGCTGCTTTATAGTATGTACATATCCATTAGTATGTACACTCTCTGGGTATGAAGTAGTTAATAGTAAGTAGAAAGTTCTATAAGCTTTTTTTTTCTTTTAACAACATTTTGAATTTTATCACATATTTCTTCAGTAATGTAGACACCCACATATCCACGTTTTCTTTCCACTTATAATTTTCTAGTTTTAATCACTTTTTCCTTTTCTTTTGGTTTCAACTTATTCTCTTCACTAGTCATATTGTAGGTTCAATCTTTTTTCTGTTTGCTTTGTAGCTTGCTTTTAGACAGTGCTCACTTTAGTTTATTTCAATTTGATGAATACAGATTTTGGGTTTTTTAAAACTTGAAAAGTCTGTTGTGCTTTTTTATAAATTGAACCCAATTTATTCTGGCATAACTTTTTATAAATCTCTCATTTATATGAAAAATTCTTTGATTTTAATATCTTAAGGGTAAATGTAAAAATGTTTAAACTTTGATAATTTAAACATTTTATATTTTTCCCGAATATTAAAGGTGACTTTCAAAATAGCTTTATATTTATTCATGATCTTGGTATTTTTAAATGCAAAAATTTAGATAAAGTATTTGGACTTATTATAAAAGAGTATGCTAATTTACATATGAATCAAATGGATTTTGAACAGTTTTCTTTTATTTTTATTCCATCTGAAAAAATTAGTATCTTCTAAAATTTGAAAAATAAAGTTTTTTTATTATTTAACTTATTTAACATAATCATTTACTTGTCTTTAACTTGAATTCCTTCTTCAAAATAATGGCAGAATAAAAATTCAGCTCTAAAACTTTTAAATGTAGAAGGATTTTAAAAATTTTCCATACATATGTTTGTATCAAAAATAGGAAAGAGTTTTTTAGGTTATTTAGGAGGATTGATTTCCTTTTGTACAGGCATTTTAAATTAAAATTAATTAAGGTGATTTAAATTTTTCTTTTGTTAATTGAGAAATTGTTGATAGCTATTAAAATTTTACCATTTTATAGAGAATACAATATAAAAGTAATGCTCAATTTATATATATCCTCAAAAATATAAATGAATGCTTATTTTATTCTATATTTATACTGTGTTTTTATTTGTCATATAAAATGAAAATATTGGTGTTTAATAATGAAAGAAATGTTTTATGAGTTGTTTTAATAATCTACCACAAATAAAAATATTCTTGAGAATTATTGTTCCAGAAATAAGCAGGTTTATTCAGATAAAACTTCAGGCTAATTCTGTTATAGATTAATAAAATCAGATATTTCTTTATGGAAATTAATTTTCCTCCTATATTAATTTTCTTATCAGTTAGATAATTGAGACATTGTTTTTAAAAACTTTGAAAGTGGCATTTGTTGATTTATGTATTATGTATAACATAATCAAGGTGAAATACGTTTTTCTTTTTCGTAGATATCAACATTTATCTCTTAACTAAGAGACTTTTTTAATTTACAAGGAATCTTCCTTGGTTTCATTTTAGTTTTATAATGTGTTGCATTCCAGATTTTCAAGTGTTATTTATAATGAAAGGGCAATTTTTAAAGAATTTATTTAAATGTCCTTGAGCATTTTAAAATTAAATTTATTTTTTTTATTCAGTAAAAATACAAACAAAATTTGTAGATTTATGAATCTTTAGACCTTGAAAAGAGTATTTTTTATGTTTTAGTTGTAATTCTATATTTTGGCACAGATTTAAAAAAAGCCAATGTTATTATTGTATCTTAGTATTTTTAAAAATAATAGTTTTAGCATTTCTTGATGTACTCGGTTTGCTTGTAGATATTTATTATATTCAATTATATATTTAAGATGAAATTATTGGTTAGATATTGTTGAGCTATTTAGACATTGGATAAGATTTTAAAATTATTTTGCTATCCACAGATGTTAATACTGTGACTGACAAGAGTGTATTTATAGCTTTTACAAATTATTCGTAATTTTTTAAAATTTTATATTTGTTTAATTTTATATCTGTTTTTGTTGGTGCTGTGTATAAAACAGTTTCTTATATATTTAATAATGACCAGCAAGCTTTTTTTTTTTTTAAGTTAACAAGAAATAAGTCAAAGCAGTGTTAATGTACAGTTTGGGTGGTATTTGTTTTTAACTATAAACTATATGCTTACATATATTAAAAAAAAATTATGTATGATTATAATATGTATTAAATTCTCTCTCTCACACTTTTTTTAAGTTGCAAGAAATCTCACTTTTAAATATTTTTTTAGTTCAGATTTTCTAGATCTTTTAATTTATAGATTAATATAATTTTAGTCATAAACTTTTCTGATAATAAGCTGGAATCAAGTGTGATAGAAGATTAATATAAAATAATTATTTATTAGTGCTACTTTTATATAATGAAATTAGAATAAAATTGTTTAGTTGTATCACCATAAGCTAAGCATATTATAGACATTAATGTTGAATTAAAGCTATGTTGATTATTAATAATAATTGATAATAATGTATCTAGAAATAATCACTTTTTAACTTAAAGTCATAAGAAAAAAATTTCAGAATATACATAACATATGTATGGCTGTATTTTTAACTGCATTTGAATATGTGTACATTGAATATGTATGTGCATAGCATTTAAAATTTTGTTAGTTCAAACGCATCCAAAGCTATTATTCTGTGTCATTGTTCCTTTTCTTTTATATGGGGTTGCTTATTTTTTCTTCCATCATTGAAAATGTCAAGATGTTGCATATTGTCAAGTTATGGGATAGCTAGAACCAAGTGTATATTGGCTTCTAACTTTCAATGTATTTCATTCATTAAATGGCAGTACTTATCTAAGAACTTTCCTGAAGCATTAATTATATGTGTGACAGAAATTGATTAGCTTTATTTGGAGTATCCAACTTTCTCATTAAATTTTGAATCTTCTGAATTTTTTTATGTTTTCACTTTTAGAATCGAGGCATCTGATCCAAACTTAGAACAGATTGGCGATTTTGTGCAGTTGGATGGCAAACACATTTCATCTGTTGATCATTCAAAGACCAACATTTTTGATAATGTGGATGCTGTTGATTTTGGAAAGATGTCCCCAGATCCCTTTCTGGCAAAGGGCAGTTCCAATCAGATTTCTGGGAACCCTTTCCTGCTACAGGATGATCAAAAACAAGTCCTAATGACACCAGGCAAGTGATAACAAAATTCTTTTTTTAAATTCTTCAATTTTTGGCAAAGAAATGTAGCTTGAATATTTTGGGGAGGAGGATGGGGTAAATCAAATTGGAGAGATTAGTAGGTGTGTTTGTTCCAGGATATAATGTGTGGTAAAATAGTATTTTTCCAGAATTAATCAAGGTTGGTTGATTTATATCACTTTGATATAAATCATGATTTAAGTCGTTGAATTTTAAAAAATCATTGATTTAAATCAAAAATATTTTTTATGCTTGTAAATTTTTTTAATCAGGATTTTTTTATTACTTAAATAGAGGACTCCTACAGCAGCATTATGAGGCATTGTCACTCATAGCATTTGCTAGGGAAATAAGCTAGGGAAAATGAGCTTTAAATATCCTTCCTTTAAAATAATAGAAAAATCAAATTCCTTGCTCGATATTTTCGTAATCTAATATCTGTAATATTCTCACTTACCTGTTTTTGTGTTTATTTAAATACCAGTACTTTAAAGCCTGATTTGATAAAGTTTTCTTTATGCTTGTAAATAATGAAAAAAGAGTGACAAGTGTTGAGGAGGAGAAAAAAAATAATTACATGCATTTAATATATAATTTGTCACATGTAAAAAAATATTGCACACATTATGAAAATAGTAGGATAACTTTGTTATGTTTAACTTGTAAAACTCATATATATATATATATATATATATATATATATATATATATATATATATATATATATATATTAAAAATCTGATTTAAATCCCAAAACCTAATTTAAACTAAAGCCTGTTGATATTTTTTTTTCTAATCAAGATTTTTACCATCTTTCATTTCAACTATAATTCATATTAAAATACTGGCTGCTTTGAAAACTTTTGGAGGAAACCTTGATCCAAGCAAATTTAGCTTTTCAAAATGTTCAACACTAACTTTTAGATAGAAAATATATCTTATGTTGTCTAGGAATAAGATATTTTGTTTCTTGACATCCAAAACAGTACAGGAGGAGAATTAAAGAAATTCTTTTCTGGCATCTGGGAATTGCTTAAGATGTGATCATGTACCATTGAATACTTAAATTGTTATTTGTATGTAATAAAATAACCTAAAATGTACAAAATTTTATTTAATTCTGAAGACTTATCTTGCATAGGTCATGTATACTGAGGTTTCATCTGACTATTTACTTAAACTACTAGTCTCTGTTATGAAAAATAGGTTTATCGTTGCAATGTCTTCCAAGTTCCCAAAACTATTTTACCTCTGAAAGTGGCAGGTCAATCCTGGGGGGGGGGGTAGTCCCAATTTATAAGTTATGAGGAGGCATTTTAAGTCATTCTTTCACTCTAGCCATGTGTCAAACAATGGCCGAATGATTACTTGGGTGCTGGCCTTTGGAACCGGAGTTCGTGGGTTCGAATCCCACTATGGCATGGATGTTCGTAGCCATTTGGAATCGGCTTTAAGCAGTAGGTCCCAGTCTCATTAGCCCTTTTGTTGCAAAAAGTAGACCGTAGTGCTCCAAAACCAAACCAAACCAAATCAATCCACACTAGCAGTGCTCATCAAATGAAAGGTGCACTCCTTCTTGAGGTTTAGTCTTCAACCCTCATGGTTCCTCATTCAAGTGAAACTGCATATAACCCTTAGATGTCTAATGTTGCATATTGTGACGGTATCTACTGATCCTGGTGTGGTAAACCAGAAGGATAAATAACAACAATTAGTCACTGTTCAAGGTTCTGTTTGAAATCATGCAAGTAATTGTGTTTAATATATTACTGTATTAAATATAATTGTACTGTGCAGTTAAGAATGTCTTTTTTTTTATATGAAACATACCTTGAACTGTTGATATTTTTTTTTCTTTAATATGTTCATTCAACAAGTTTACAAATACCTTCAAATAATGTTGGTTTAGAGATAGTTTTTATTTAATACAGAAGGTAGTTTTATTTAGATTATTACCTGAAGTTTTTTAAATGAAATGTTTTTTCACAGCAGGAATGCACTGTGAATATAATAGATTCTTCATTGAGAGATTGTGATTAAATATGTTATGCTGTAAATTTATGGATTTACTTAAACTGTTAGATGCTGTAACTTTGTGGCAATAGTGTGACAGAAATATTTAATTTTATTTTAAATGACAGTACCTAATCTAATGTATCATATTTTGATTATTAATGTTTTCTGTTTATTGGTAAAGTCATCATTTATGTACAGTGTCAAGGACATTTTGCAACAAATTTTAAAATTTGATAGCATGAAATTCCTTAGATCTTAGACTAATTACTAACAAATTTTTAGCTGTCAAGTATTTTGCATGTAAGTTTCATGTATCTTTGCATGATTTTAATTTTTTCTTTTCTTTCCCAAAAGTAAGCAAATAGATGAAAGATAATAAGAGAAAATTGCTTGTTTCTCTTATGTTTAGAAAGACTGATGATTCAAATGAGTTTAGCATATGTCAATATTTCCATTAGGTCTGTCTAAATAAAATAAGATTGCAATAATTAAATATTATTAATTTATATAAATCTTAAATATGCATTTTAATGCTTATAAATTAGAAAATATAGTAAAGAAGCTTTTATATTGTTACCTCAGAAATACGGGTAGATAGCAGGAATACTTTTAGCAGATGATTATAAAATATAAGATATTCTAATTAAAAGGGTTAATATACACTTTGTAGATCTCAGAAGAGAGTTCTGGAAATATCAAATTTACAAGTTTTAAAAAGTATTTATCTTCTTTTCTTTTTCCAGTAAATATTTAGCTTTTTTTGGTACAAATTAATAATGAAATGTAGCTTATTTAAAGTTTATTTTCTTATTGATTAAAAATATTTTACTACTACAATCTATATTTGGATAAAATGCTTATTTTTTCAAAATTGTTTTATGACAAACAGACATACATTTATATGTATTAAGGATTTTGTGTATACGGATACTAAAATACTCAACTCCTATTATTAATTTTAATTTTATTGATTATAGAAGGAAATTGAAAACAGAAATATTTATTCTTTTGTAAGAATTACTGCAAATTGTTGAAGATGTCTGCTATAGTTAAGTTTCTTGTTCAAAGTGGTAAAATGCTCAGACAAAAATATAAGCAAATAACATAATTCATAAATTAAGTATTTGAATTCATTAAAATTGTTGATAAAATTTGTGATGATTTTACTGAAACATGTTTTATTTGTTACACTTCTGTGTGGCATGACAATAAAAAGGTATGAAATACTTTTAATTTTCTGAATTATCACTCTGTTAGGTAACAGAGTGATCATTCAGAAAATTAAAAGTATTTTATTCATTTTTTATTATGAATAGTTTTTCATTTAAAAAAAATGGTGAAATTAAAGAGAAAGAAAATATTTCAAATCTATGAAGTGAATTGTATCACATCAAAATATCCTAAAACTTGTGTTATTTTAAAGCTTATTTTACATACTTCATGAGTTATTTTAAAACATTTTAGCTTGCAATTAAAAGAAAATAGGTATAATAGTGTCGAATTAGTCGCTAAGCCCAATTTAGGATTAATGAAATAAGATTGGATAAAAATTGGATAAATAAAAATTGCATAACTGAATTAAACATGAAAGAAATATGCTAAATTGATAAAATGAAGTAAGTCATATGAATACAGTAGAACCTTGGTATAACGACCCCCTGTGGGACCAACATCATATGGTCATTGTAATGAATTAAAAAAATAATTTTAAAAAATGGAGCAAAGAAATGATGCAATAGTACATACCTAGAGAACATTTCTGTTTATTTGTATTTCCATTACTGAATTTTTGAAAAAAAAGTTTTTGATTAACGCCTGTTTCAAGTTCATTTGGGAATTTTTCATTATCACTGATTCCATATCTGTTAGATTTTGAAGGAAATCTTCAGAATTAAATTGTCCTTCAAAATATTGACGCAAAGCATTGATTGCTTCTTTTTCATTCACTTTTTCAAAAGCTTGGACGATTTCTTCTCCTTCATCGGAATTGAATTGAAGTTACATCACAGTACAATAATTTTGAAATAGCCCACTTGCTCATGAGTTCTGCGGACTAAAATTGGTGGTCGCTCTAACAAAAAATAATATGCTTTGAGTCATTGTAATGATTCAAAATTAACATTATTCCTATGGTAAAATAATTGGGACTTTTTAAGATGGTCGTTCTAACGAAGAGATTGTATCATGGGGTCGTTAAAGAGGTTCTACTGTATAATCAAAAAACAAAAACAATTGTATAATCTGGAAACACATTTGAGATGCTTTTAGATGATAAAGTTAAGGTTTAAAATTTTTTAACATGTAATTAAAAGGAAAATTTATATTAAATGATGTCAAAATTTGGTCATCAAATGCAATTTTGATTTTAAAAAATGGCATTCTGTTTTCATACCTATCTGACTTCCAAATAATTTGACTTACCTAAAACTTTTCCAATGCTTACCAGAATCATCATGCCAAATCTCATCAAGATTGGTCAATTCTATTTGTAATTTTTAGCAAACATACATACATACCCACTCATATACATACTAGAAATTTTAAGTATATAAATATGTTATGCACATGTGTATAAGACATGGTTTTAAAATTATCCAATATCTATTTTATAACTATTTTATGTTTATTCCAAAATAAAAGCATATTCTTGTAATACATGTTCTGTGTACTTTAAGTCTTTCATGCCAAGAGTTAAATGGACCATGGTCATGCATTTTTATTTTTGTTTATAAATATGACTGAATGATCAGTTTTTATAGCTAAATCCTGTGATCAGGAAAAACTGAAAGAAAAGATTTATGTATTTTTGCGAACTAGTACTAACTAGAAGGTTGTAATATATTGGAATAATGTGTAATGTTGTCAATTTAACCACAATGTTTAGGTATATTACTGTAAACTTTTAAATGTAAATTAGTCATTTAATGTAAAAGAATATTAAATGCAGATTTTTTTTTAAACTTGTGTGAAGATAAAAATCTTATTTAAAAATGACCAAAAATATTTAGTTTCTATACTGTTACAAAATTATCACTAACTCTTTAGTAATAGTTTTTAGTAATTTTTGTTTTAATGCCCTTAAAATATTTTGTATACATCATGTCTTGACATTGGTATAGATATACTTTTTAATGCTGTAAAACCTGTTTTTTTTTTTTTTTTTTCCATCTCTTGTGAAAAAGTTTTTACTTTTTGATTGGTAACCATATGTTAAGGGAAACCAAGAAATGAGGAGATTATCAAAGTACTTTATAATTCTGGAAACTATCATGAAAATATGGTAGTACTTTTCAAAACTTTGGAAAATTTTACAAACTTTGAGAATAGGTTTTTTTGCAATCACTAAAAGAATAAAAATTGTGCCAAGATTAAATTTTTAAATATATCAAATTAGAAAAAGTAGTTTAATAAAATATAAAACAGCTTAAGAATACTATATTTTTTAAATTGTGATCAAAGTACTTTATAATTCTGGAAACTATCAGGGAAATATAGGAATACTTTTCAAAATTTTGGAAAATTTTACAAACTTTGAGAATGTTTTTTTTTTGCAATCACTAAAAGAATGATCATTGTGCCAGGATTAAATTATTAAATATATCAAATTAAAAAAAGTAGTTTAATAAAATGGAAAACAGCTTAAAAACATTATATTTTTTTAATTGTGAAGTCATTTTCATTTTAAGCTAATGTAAATTTTTTTTTTGTTTAGTTTTCATTAGGTATGTTATTTTGACATTTTTTTTTAACCCTAATTCAAATTTAAGAAAAGCATTTCACCAAGTTTAATTCCGTCATTCATATGTAGTCTGATTATTGGTGAGGCTGTAATATACTTTTTGCTTATACAGGGTGGTCACAGACCAGAAAAACAAAGAAATATTGGGAAATTTAGGAAGATGGGAATAATCGGGGAATTTGTACTGAGGTCCTGTATTCCAGGATTTCACAATTCGATTGTAAACAATCCATGTTGTACACTATAGATTTTCTCTGGTCTTATATTCATTGTGTGGCACTATTAAGACTATTTTGTAATTTAGGTAATAAAAAGCAGATTTCTTTTTTCTGTTTGATTACTCTCAATTTATTTCAAAATTATTGATTTAAACAACTGAATAGACTAGTCAAAGTGGTATGCAGTACTGTAAAATTAAAACTGTTGTTGCTGACATTTTCTATAACTATGTATTTTCATTTTGTTTTATTTTTGTCTAAAACCACCTTCAGTGCACACAAATATAACACTCTTGAGTACGGTTTAATGTTCTGTAAAAAATATAGTAACATAATATATAAGCAACTACAGCAAATGTAAAAAATGAATTTAATATGAAAAACATCTGTAAAGAGTGCCTACCTTAATAGACCTGGGCTGAGATTGGTCAGTGTATAGGTGAGCCGAGTTGAAGTGCACAATTCCTAATATCTACTAATTTCATCAATATTTTATTAATACATCTTTGGTTACTGTTTGGAGGGGATGACCTCAAGGTTTGTGTCCATCATTTTTGCATGTCTGCTTTTTCAAGTTTGCTCTTGTTTTTACCTGTTGGGTGTTATCATTCTACCTTCTGTACTCTGGGCCTATTGTTATTAGATATTCAAGGGAAAAGCTCCTGGCCAGCTACAAACTCTGGTTTTGTCTGGCTGTTTGAGCTGGTTAGCTGACTGACTGTGTCTAAAATAGTCTGCTTTATTATTTTTTTATATAAAATTTCTTGGGTTTCTTAAGACTTAAGAGTGGTGGAGAATATGCACATCAAAGAATGACAACACTGCTGTTGGAAAACACCTAGAACTATCAAGGAATTTGAAACTCTTTTGTAGCCATGTTATATAAATGCAAAAAATGACAAACCTTATGCTCATAGGTATGCAGCCTCCACTGGATTAAAATTTAGTACACATCTGAGAAATTTCCTTTGTCTGTGATATATCAAGGAATTTTGAGAAGATTACTAGGGAAATGTCAGTTTTCTTTTGTCTAGATTTTTATTGCCACCATGTTTCTGAGTTGTATATTTAACCAATGCCATATTGTTTTTCAAATAGCTTTTGTCTAATAATTTCTTTTTCTTTTTCAGATTTTTTTAATTGATTATTTAATTAGAGTTGTGGAGATGGATCCTAAAAGAAACAGGAATTTTAAGCTTCGTCCCTTTTGTCCATAATAGAAATCATGACTTTTTTTGTTGTCAAGTAACTTACTGCTTCTTGACATTGTACCAAAGCTTTCTTTGCTGCTCTTCATGTTTAGTTTCTGTATTATTTTGTGTTTATTTGTATTTTATTTTTGAGGCTTCTTTGAAGTCATTTTGTGATACAAGTATTTTCCTACTTGCTGCGAACATTGAACTTTAAGTAAGGCAGCTCTGAATTATAAGTTGTAAACAAATGAAGTGTATTCCATTTAGTTTTATATAAAGTAATCTGCTCAAAGTTTTAAAGAGTTGTTTAAAATGCCATGTGTGTGTTCAACAAATGAGGGTTTTTACAATGTTTTCTTCCTTTACGCTTCTTTCAGTCTTCTAATTGTGAATGTAGTTTACATATGTAATTTATAAGAATTGAGAAAAATTTATATTTATATATCAGGTATGTGTGTATTTTTAAAATAAATTTTTATCAGTATTTTAAATCCCTCTTACATGTTTTCTGGCCTTAAGATATGGATCTAGTCAAAAAAGAAATTGCCTTTTCTCTGCTTATTCTCAGACCTTCTGCCAAACTAATGCTATACTGACAAATCAACCATGACATCTACTTAGTCTTATTTATTTGTTTTACTGTGAAATTACTAAGAATTTAAATCTGCTGGATGATTTTCGTTCTACTTATTAGTATCTTACTATAGAAACAAAAGGTAGTTGAAGAGTAAATAGAATTTACTAGTATTACATGTCTTAGGATGTTAATTTAACACATTTTTTAGAGTAAACTGGACTGGTTCCATAATTATTTTTTTACTGAATTTTTGGAGAGAAAAAAGTTTTTGTTCTGTCTTGCAGTTTTATTTCTATTCTGAATATTGTGTTCAAGTGACTTTAACAGTAGCAGCATTGAAATGAAATGACCATATCATATCATTTGCTTTTATGTAGGTTATATTTAATTTTTTTTTTTTTTTTGTATTTACTTCACAGAATGCTTTGTGCAGCTGGCTTTTAACCAGTTCCTTCTTGAGCTGGTATAATATGTAAAGAAATAAATAAATTATATATAAATTTTTTTGTATCATTTGTTTTTCAAAAGACTACCTTTACACATATTTTTTCCTTATACATAACTGAAAAATAAGTATTGTTTAAGGTCACAGATATAATTATAGTAGTCTTGCCTATGGAAAATAGCAATTTTTTTGCTCTTAATAATGTTTCAAAAATTGGTTTTGAATTCATGCAATATTTATAACCCAAATACTACACTTTTCAAACTTTATATAAATTTACCCAAGTATGGATGTATCCTAAGTGCTACATCTTTGAAATTGACTTAAAATATGAGTATATGATACCAGACATGCCAACTACTCCGAATTCTCCAGAGTTGCTCCGGAGAAATGAGAAAATTTGATAACTCTGGAAACTCCTCAGATTACTCCGGAAAATAACAAAACTTTTCAACAGCTAAAAGATTACAATTCAGCAATTAAATACAATATTTTGTAAAAAATAATGCTGAATATTACTCTTTTCATACAGTATGTTAAATTTTTCAGTACTGTGCGGGAAAAACCTAACTGAATTTATGTCAAATTTGAGTAGACAAACTCTAGAATCCCTGATGATAGAAAAATGGAATATTTAAATCGGGGTCAATGTTGCTATGAGAAACACTGTTCTGAAAAATAAGTTGTTAAAGCTAAAAAGTTACTCATAAATTTTTAAGTGCATAAATTTTAATTTACCTTTAACAATTTACTATTGTGTAAATATTTAAAATTTAGTTTTAATTTAGAAACCAATAAGATATGTAATTATGTATAATCTGTAATTAGCATGTTGAAATTTCAAACCATGCTGTTGCTCTGGACACAAGTGCCTGAATGTTGGCATGATTGTGATATATGAAATTTTAGATGGCACTTTTATTGAGTATTTATTATCATTAGATATAATCATATGTCTGTTACAGTGAAATTTCTCAATATTAGATCATATCCTAATTCAGAAGATATTACATATGACATTTGTCCTTGAAAGTTATATAAGGTGTTATTCTAGAACAGGAGATTCTAAATGGCAGTTCACAAAAGAATTATTTAAAAAGAATTCTTAGCTTCATAGTTTTCCATAAATAATATCCATTAAAAATCAGTACAGAACAAATTTATCCATGCTTTATCAGATGAGATAAGCATTTATACAGTTGGTGATAAACATTAATTTATCAGTTGATGTAGGTGACCATCCACAATACTGCCCACTAAATTATCCTTTTATAAGTTTTGATTACATTATTAATTTTAGTTTGTCTTAAGGTATATTTTCTTGCCACTTGTCAATATTAGTTCAAATAAATTGATTCTATTAAGTGATTGTCTTTAAAATCCAATTGTTTAAAGCAGAGGCCTTGGGTTCCCTCGAACTTTGACAGGTGTTCTGAAAGTGATCACTTTTTGCTTAGATTAGATTAGAATTAGGGTGGGGTGGCCCATAAGGGCACCAGCACTGTGGCCTAAGGCCTATTGTACTGAAAATCCCCCATTCACTGGAACAAAGAGTTTCAGCACAAAGTTAAGAAATATTAACCATTAGATCTCAGCGAGACCAATAGCTGAGATAAATCTCAGCAGCAATTTAACAGGGAAGTTGATCAGTTCCCACAGCTCGATGAAGTGATAACCAAGAAATTCAAATCTCTTGGTGCAGTAATAGTCACATTCACACAAAATATGGGATGAACTCTCCTCTGCCATATGGCATCACCTACATACCGGGCTATCCGTAATGTCAATAATGTTGAGGTGCCTCTTAAAGCAACAATGGCCAGTCAACAGACCAATGGCCACCCTTAGCTCTTTTCTACTGAGCTTAAGTAGCTCATTAGTCCTCATCCAGGGATAACCCTGGTTAAGCTCCTTGGCCTGCCTTTGATTACCAGAATCAAGCCAGGCCCTATAAGTATTTTGCTTAGTCAAACTGCCAAAATTTTGTTAAATTTAAATTTTTAATAAAGATTGCATTCTTAAAAACAATTTGCTTGTAAAAATAAATATTTTATGGATAAAATCTTAAATTTCCTAAAATTGACATGCTTTAAATACATTAATCAAGATGCATAATGTCACATATTAATCTTTGTTCTTTTTCCCTGTGACTGATACATCAACTGACACTCAATTGAAACTAAAATTTAGTCAAGTTGATTTTATGCTTTTTTGAACTGACATTGGAAAAGAAGATCCTAAAATTGCAAAAGAGTTGTGAAGCATCTGTCATTTGTTTCAACGTCTGTGTTTGAAAATCTTTCTCTTTTTATGCTGTGACAAAAGTGAACTGCAGAAACAGATTGGATGCTGAGAATATTATATTGCAGATTTCAACAACTAATCCATATGTAAAAATACTTTGATAAAAAGCAATCACTGCCAAGTTTATAAAAGTTTAAATAATTTTAGCATTTTATTAAATATATCCCATATCATACTGTATATCAAGGTAGCACTGTTCAGGTTGTACACTGAATAAATTAAAGGTGTAATAATTTTGTAAGTTTCAGTAGGATAAAATATTAATGTTCCTTTTCTGCTCTTTGATCAAGGGGATTTCTTCAAGAAAACAATAAGCTTAAAGGGTTCTCCAAAGTGTAAAAGTTTGAATACTCCTGGTTTAAGGTGCTTTATTTTTTAAATTTTTTTATGGTTTTGTAAAGTGATTAGTTTTATAATACCCTTAATTATTTTACTAACATTTAAAAAAGGATATTTTTTAAAAACTTTATTCTTATGTTTATTTTTACATTTAACATGTATAAAAGGTTATCTGTTTTATTGCACAGGAATTTTTCAGTAGTTTTAAATATATAATATGACTAAACCCTTGTTTTTAATTAAACTTTGCATATTATTTCATACTACTTTTATTAGTATTTTTGTGCTACTTGCAGAATTTTATAAAAATTATCAATTCTAAAGCTGCAGTCTGTGATCCTGCATTAGTTTTCTAATATGGCCCTTGAACCTTTACAAGTTGGAAATTCCTATTTTATAAAGCTAAAAAATATATAACTGCTAACTTAAAAGTAATGAGACCTATTATTTCTAGATGATCAGATGAAACAAATAGAACACCTTTTCAAAGATCAGATTTATTGATAGTCAGGGTAAAAAATGACATTGCTGTCATGTAAATCTGGTGAGTGGCAGGTCCATGACATTAGAGCTGTACAAAATTATTTTCCGATTAGGAATAAAATGGAAAAATTAGGTAATATTAAAAAATGACACTATGTAATAAGATTATTTAAAGAAAAGTTTTTAAAAAACTTAAAACTGACAGAGCATTGCTATACTACTACAACCTCAAAAACAAGACTGCTATAGAAGTACTCTTTCTCTTTAACTCCTAACAAAACAATCGTCATTTAGTCAGATGAAAAGCAAAGGATAATTATGCTCTATGCTATTATGAAGGGACTGTATACACACTTGCAGTTAAAGCAGAAAAGATTGTAAATGGAACTTACTGTGCTGAGTCTTTTAGAAATTATGGAGCCATTAGCAGCTTAAATGTCCAAATTTGAAGCAGAATGGATACATCATGATAATGCTAATTTGAACAATTCCTCCTGATTCATATTTTGAATTAAAGCAATTTTCAAATTGTTTCCAATCACCATACAGCCCTGATCTTTCTCCCTGTGTTTTCTGGTTATTTCCAGAACCTGAAAGGATGGCATATCCTAGGTATTCTTGCTTCAAAGTTGTAGAGGCAGTTTTATAAAGGCCATTGTCCAAGGTTTTATGTTCATCTTCAAAATGTGGGTTATATGGGTGAAGTGCATAGTATGTCGAAGTTACTTCAAAAATTATGTCAGTCTGGATGATTAGCAGTAAATTTCATGAATAATAATTGTAAGGAATGTGCACCCATGACTTTGTGTGCTCGGCAATGACATCAGCAGAATCGCCCCATTTGACCCCTTTCACATGGCGTTTCTTGGGGGAAGTAAGAAATGGGCTGGCAAAAGGGGGCCAATAAGGATTTTCGGGGTCGTGGTTTTGTTTTTCCAGGGCCTTGGAGAAGGAGGTTGTGCTCTCTTCGGTGGAGCTCAAGTTTCCAGACCCCCCCCCCAAGAAGAAGAGAGGAATCTGCAAGGGTTCAGCGGAGTGCAGAGAATGAGGTAGTCGAGATAGAGCGGTCAGCCGAGGAACATCTCTCTATGCTCGGTCATTCAAAATACAACGCTCGGTCATTCAAAATATCTAGCTAGGACTGGCTCTGAGACTCACGATATGTGATTTTCTTTAATTGTTTTTCTTTTAACTGTTGTGTAAATAAATTTTTGTTTTGTCTGTCCAAGTTTCCGGAGAAATAATATTTTAAGTACATGCATCCCTGTGACTACTGTCGAACACACTTGCCCCAGTACAGTAGGCGGGCAGGTCCCATGCAAGTATAGCGCCTCAGGACAAGGGTGTTATTACAATAATTTTTCCTCATAACCTTATCAGATTCAGGTTTGGTTGATTTATATCACTTTGATGAAAATCAGTATTTAAATCACTGGATCTAAAAATAAAATCATTCATTTAAACCAAGGATACTTTTATGCCACACTTAGTAAATTTAAGTGTTTTTTTATTGCATGAATATAAGGTGCCACCAACAGCATTAAACTACATAATAACATTTATTTTATTTGCAGAGATAAATAGGGTTTAATTATTTATTTTTTTAAAGTATTGAAATTTTACAGTCAGAATACTTTGGGGATTTTTGGTTTAATTTCACATATATTGTATTAATCCATAAAATATTCACTTATATATATTTTTTTGTATTTATATATATAAATACATTACACAGTTTATATATATATATATATATATATATATATATATATATATATATATGACATCATGGTGTAGAGTTAAGGTGAAGGGAAAACAGTCTCCTTGATAATAATAAATTTATTAAACCATCGTTAAAGTAAAACTTGTGCCATTTTCACTTTTCCACCGAAGATACACATAGAGTGTTGATAGCTCCATGTCCATGCGCTGATTGAAACTTATCTGTTTGCAGGCTCATCAAATAGCTCAAAAATGCTTCTGCCTGACCGGATGATCCCAAAAGCTTATGCAAGCGTGGGTTTTTTTCATTTATTTTATTATTATAAAAGAGTTCCATTTTTAAAATTGTTTTTAACTCGCATAATTTTCAACTACCCCATTTTTAGACCTGACTGACACACACACACACACACACACATATATATATATATATATATATATATATATATATATATATATATATATATATATAAATCAAGATTTTAATTAGCCTTGAGTACCCTACGTGTATTAGTATTTCAGATTTCATTCATGCATGAATATTAACAAGTTTAAAAGGTATAATATACTATAATTCTCTCTTTTTTTTTCAGTTATTGTAATTTAATTTCTTTTCTCTAAATGCTTTAGATTTGAACATTTTACAAAACTCTTAAGTTTATAAAAGCAGAGTAGTATACCTGCATAACTTTCACTTGTCATTTTTTTAAGATCAATTAACTGGTTTCTTGTCACATAGATGCATATACCTAATTAGTAATTAGGTATTATTTACACTTAAGTATTGATAGCTAAGTAGTATCTTTTGATTTGTATGATTTTACATAATTTTCAGATATACTTTTAAAAAGTAACCTAGAGTTGTATTTTCTTCAAATAATGGGATCAAAGCAATTTTCTCATGCACAATGTCATTTATTAGGGAAAAAAAAATTTAACAAAGCAGCTTTCTTTGTATGCTACTTGTTAGTAATCAGTTGATATTTTTCAGTAGTCATAACAGTAGTACATAATGCATGCAGTTCATTGAGTTTCTTCTTATCTTTTCATTAGTGGTTTTATGAAAATCATTTAATACTTAATTGTATTAAACGCTTGGACATAATGTATAAAAAAATAGGGATATAGTAATTGTTATTTAGAAAGATACCTTGAGTCTCCCTTTCTTTGTCAGTGGGGGTTCAATTCCCCAATATTCCCTCCTTACTATGTCACTTTAGCTTATTGATATAATAATCAAAATTTTAGTTTCATGATAATTATTCTTAAATGATTTTAGCGAATTAAATCGATGACAATTTTTGTTTCCACCAATACCAATTTTCTTAAGAGAAGTGATAATTTAAATACTTTGTGTGATAAATGGGTTAGAGTATTCTTAAATTCTCCGGTTTATTGATATAACAAGGAAAATCTTCAACGTTCTCGTATACTCTTCAATAATTCGTTAAATCCATACTATTAATTTAATTTAAAAATTGAGTAAGCTTTATCCGAATAAGAAATAATAATCCTCTAGTGCAAGTTTTGTTGGTGCTGCCATCTATTCTTAAGTACCCAAACTAAAAGTAGTTTGCTTCTAAAGCATAATATTTTATGTAACGAAAGTATTTATTATTTTTCAGGAGAGTCATTTTAATATAATATGTATGTATATATATTTTTTGAATTTAAATAGTTAATGTTGTTTAAATAGTTAATGAAATTTTACTATAGTAATTTTAAAGTTTATAAAATCATTTTTTAAAGAGAAAATTGTGACTACTTCTACAAGCGTAAATATCAAATTTTATTTTAAACTTGGATAAATCCTTTTTTACCTGATCTTTAATGGATAGGTGACCGAATAGGTAGAGCTCTGCTGTTCGGTACTGTAGTCCGTGGATTCAAATTGACATGAATGTTTGTAGCCGTTCAGAATCGATCTTAAAAATTAGGTCCTGGTCTCAGTAGCCCCCATGTAACAAAATAATAGACCGTAACATTAAAAACCAAAGAAAATTGAACTCGAATTTAAGGTTATACACAGATTTGTTCGAATCTTTTTCCAGAACAGTTGAAATATTTCTCGATTTATGAAACTGGAACATCAACGGTGGCGTAGCGAAGTGGAATCTATCATACACTGGATGCAACTCATAGAAGGGCGCCAAATAATTCCAAATGTATATCATATTACTATATAATTTTTCGGAGTGAGGTACCAAAAATGTATCGTGCCCCGGAAGCCAGTTACGCTACGTCACGAAACATCCAGTGACGTAGTGAGGGGGATATGAGGGGTTTTCATGCCCAGGGTGCCATTTATAAAAGGGTACCTAATAGTCACGAATACATGTATTAATATATGTTTTTCGGGCGAGGGCACAAACTATTTATGGTGTCCCGGGAGCCAATTACGCTACGCAAATGAACATTCAGTGACGAAGGGGGAAATGGGGGGAGGATATATCTCGGGCACCATTTATACAAAGCCACTAAATAGTCCGTAATGACATCATTAGAAGAGACCTTACTATCTTAGCATTTAAAGAAATTTGTATTAAACACTCCATTAAATTTTATAATATTATTAATAATGTTAATAATGAAATTATTGTTGAACACTCTGATTATGATTTTTGGGAGGCGAGAAATCGAAAGAGGCCACGTGCCGCTATGCTTCCGTAAATCACTCTAAGCGGCCGCGTGCCGCAATGCTTTACTGACAATAGATTCTCTACCTTAATTACCCTATTAG
>CM063508.1:153653969-153713969 GCA_032207245.1 Pardosa pseudoannulata
TTACAAATTTTTTTTGATTCTTTATTTTATGAACACAAACCAATACAAACATCTTAATTAGATATTGAATGATTAAGTAGCTAATGGGAATTTGGACTTTTTTTAAATATATTCTATGATTAACCCTCCGAGTGGAACACACCGATTAAACAAAATCTCCAAAAATACGCTAAAGGTTTATTGTGTCAATGGTCAAAGCGTTCTATGATTTTTTACTTCACCCTTTGTCGACTAGAATGGAATACGGGAAACCCCTCGTTATTGTTCCTTTACTTCCGGTTATAAATAGATATATAAATAGATATTATAGATTGTTAATTTTTAATACACATAAAGCTCTTCAAGTCTCGAAGATCATCCCATAAGAAGTAATGGATTCTAAAAGTACAAATAAAAATATTCATTAAGAGAATTATATTTTTTTAAGAAAGTTATCCAAGATATTTAAGTGGTGCAATTAGAGATACATCTGTTTCCGCAAACGAAATACTTCGAAACAGAGATTTACAAAGCCATGAAAAGCTGTCAGCATCTTTGTGCCTCAGGGAGTAGGGGTACATCCCTCAATAAATGTCAGTCAAAGATGGATGCAGTTTTTAAACAATCGACCTGACCCTCCTACCTCAAACACTGGCAGAAATGTACATTACATCCATTTTCGGAACGTTTTTGGAGGTCGAAAATTGTACGTGACAAACCGCTTTGAAGACATCCTCGGTTTGACGGAATTGTGCGTGACAACCACTCAGAGGGTTAATGAACAAAAGCAAGAAAATTCTCCGAAATTCAAATAACAGTGAAGAGAAAGAAAAAAAGGGTTCCTGAATACATTGTGAATATTCCTTTACCAGTTAAAATGAGGTTAGAAAACTGATAACATTAACCGATGTAACGATCACATGAAGCGATATTTTTAACATACAAAGGAATAGAGAAAATCGGGACCAAGTGATTTCGATAACAATAAGCGATTGATAACATTAACAGCGATCAGATTAAGTGGAGTCCACTGTATATTGCAAAAAAATGTTTTTTTTGTATTTCTTATAGGTCTCTTTTAAATTTCTCTTTTTTATTTGTCTGATTTCTATCATAAATTAGTCATTAACTTTTTTTTTATAATCTAAAATCAGCTTTTAAAGGCATTTAAATGTTTACTATACTTACACTTTACAAGCTGAATGGAAAAACTTTTCAAATTTTTCACAATTGTGACTGGCAGACACGAGAAATCCCAAACATGTATTTTACATTTTTAATCATACCTGTGACACTCAGTGACACGTACTTGTATTCAGTTTTTTAAAGCAGAAATTCTTAGGCTGTAGCATATAACATAAAATTTGTTTTAAGATTTAAGTGAATGATGTTCAAACTGGATTCTTGAGCGAAGAAAAATATATGTAAAGCGTGAAGTGCTGCGAGTGGTTTTAAAAATTATATACAAATACAACACATACTGCTGTTATATATTAAATCCTCAAGCTGTATGTCATTGCGTCATTATCCTCTATGAAACAAGGTTTTGTGCCGTCGGCTTACATTGTGAGCTGGATGTGTTCTAACATTGTGTTCTTTGCCTTGCTAGTGACAGAAATGACTGGCACAGCCATTACTATTTTGATGTCATTTAGAACAACAAATATAAAGTATTAAAAAATTTCTTACAACATTGTGGCATCAAAAATGAAATGCTATTGAACATAACATCTATAGAACTGCAAATTGTATAAAAAAGTACAAGTTCATTGCAGTTTCCATCCCCGGAAGTGTAAGATATGCTGATACCAGAAACACGAATTATACTACTATTTAGATAAATAGAATAACGTTATAGAAATGTTAAATTTACTTACATTACTTTTTAGTTCTTCCTACAAAGTAAGACTGCTCTGCATTTGCCAAAAATTTCAATCCTCAGTGTTGTAATGCATTGTACTTACAACCGTAACACCAGTGTTCGTTTACGAAGGGGAAGCATAGTAAGAATATACTTTATATTGAGATTCAGACATTTATTCTGTACATTCATTTACAAATTTATCCTTGATTATCATATATCATAATCATCAATTATTTATGTCTTATATTTACACCATAATTATTACAATTCTCTTTATAATGCGTTATTACTTAATCACAAGGTTAAATTACTAACAGAGGCTTAAATGACCGTTGTAAATATTATTTTATTTTTACCTCCAGTAAAGGCATAGGGGAGCAGGCAGGGGCTTTCCTCACGCGATGCGTCGGTCCTTCAGTTGGTACAGAGGATCAGGCCAAGGTTTTCCTCATGCAGTGTGTCGGTCCGGGTGTTCGGGCGCACGGGACGAGTCGGTGCTGGTGAGCGGGGCTTGGGATTTTGATGTCCCACTTCTCTTCAATCTCGACTTCAACTCCTTTTCTTAACTCTCTTTCCCAACTCCTCACCTCGATTTTAACGCCCCTTTTTTATCTTTGCCAATCGCTTGTTTCGTGAAATTTTCCCACATCTGCACCCCCTTCGGGAGTGCCGGTGTGCTCATTAAAATTGCCCCTTTTGTGAAAGCTGACATTATTTTTAGCCCCTGCCCCCATAACTCACGGTTACAACTCTGTACGAGCTTGACCGTTACGCTGCCATTCCTTGATCTATACCATCTCTGCAGGGGTCCTTAAACTAGACGTGAACAATCGAAGTCCTAAATTTCTCTAGGAAATTTCTCCCACAGCTGTGCATGCACGTGTAGATCATCTTGGGAATGTACCTCGGTACACTCAGATTTCAAAGGAAATTCTTATTTTTAACACTAGCATATAGCCCGTCATATGAGGGCATCATTAAAATTTTAATTTTTCAGAATTGTAAAGTTACCCTATGAAGCAGGTAAAAAAAGGGTTTGGTTTTTTGGCTGAGAATTATCTGGTACACGCTCAATAATTTGTTTACTTTTACTGACAACATGTTAGTTTCCAACCTTAATTTATCTTGTCATATTACGTGATAGGATGGACAGCAGAGGTTTTAATATTGACAGTGATTATTCGGCGTATCCCCTATATAATAATAGCCTAAGTTATCTGTCCGTCTGTCCTCGGATTTTTGAAGCGGTTGGGCCTGGAATGGATAGACGCCATATTGGATTCTTCATGAGTTAGGGTTAGCAAAATTCAAAGCGAGTTCAAAAACGTTTGAAATCCACCCCTTCCCCCCTTTTTCAACTCCTCTTCTTAGCCCACTCTCCTGTTTCTAATCATGGATCTTGTTGGTGCTTCAACCACATTTGGCGAAATTGGCGTGCTTGCAGCGTGGCGTGCTTGCAGCGTGGCGTTTGAAATCTGGCGAGGGGATCGTAACTCAACAAATTGATACATAAACAAAAACAACATTTTGAGAAAAAATTTTACAAAAATTGAATATTTAAAATCTAATTGAATTAACAAAGAAAACACAAAGGAAACACATAACATTCATACTAAATAGACTAAAACATTCACTTAATCACAAATTAAATAAACTGAGTGTGATTTTCATCACAAATTTGTGATTTAGTGTAAATTGTAAAATTAATTTAAAATAAGAGGATGGTAGGCGGGATCTCATCCAGCAAAAAACTCTTTGACTTAAAAGAAACTGTATTTTGAGTGGAGGTTGAAGAGGAGTTGTAAAATTGAAAATTTTTTTTCAAATCTCTTATTCGATCTTTTAATGCCATTATTTCAAGCCTTTTTTTCCTCGGTTAAAAGCAGGCGATGATTAAATTCCTCCATTTACCACATTATAAGTAGATGAAAAAAACATTTTTTTCTAGCATAATGACATCATTCCTTTAACCATCTCGTTTAATCATTTCTTATTTTAAATTATTTAAATATCGTCTGCATTATTGTTATACATTTTATTACGGGACTTAGTTATTACGTAAATAGTTTTCTTTTATATTTGGCTTAAATAATAGATTAGGTACACATTTGTGATAATTTTAAATTGAATCATCGATTATTTTTTGTTGCAATGAAAATTTTATCACCCGTATGAACAACAAATTCGTTTCACAAAAGTCTAGGAGTCTATTTCACGGACTAATAAACATCTAGTGCTTAAGTTATATATTTTTGAAAATTAAGTTTGTATATTTGTTTGTTTTTATACATAACCACATGGTTTGCAATCGATTCGATAAATTTGGGACATCATTCATATATACCGCCAAATAATCACTGTCAATATTAAATGCTCTGTTTATCCTATCACCTAATATGACAATATAAATTAAGCTTGGCAACTAACAGGCGGTCAGTAAAAATTAAAAAAAATTGAGTGTGTACCAGATAGTTCTCAGCCAAAAAACAATCCATTTTTTTTACCTGCCTCATAGGGTACTTTACAATTCTGGAAAATTAAAAATTTTAATGATCCCGTCATATGACGGGCTGTATGCTATTATATGAATGATGTCCAATATTTAGCGAATCCATTGCAAAAAGCATGGTTATGTATAAAAAACAAACTTCTTAATTTTCAAATATATATAATTTAACACTAGATTTACGTATGTTGATCATATACCTATTTTTACTGAAGTGAGCCAATTTGACTCATACAAGAAAATTGAAGTTTTTTTGCAAAGAAAATAGTTCCAAATTAATTTAAATAAAATGTTTATTATAAAAAAAATTCACGGAAAACATTTTTTACATATAAAATCTGTTTTTGAAACACATTTTCCGCAAACATTTCTATTACATTTAGCACAATGGTTTCTACATCTGTTTCTTTTGCATGATTGTTGAACTTGACAATTCTTCCGTGCGTCAGTAGCATGAATTTCTGTCATTGGAATGGAAGTGTTCTCGACTTCTTCTCTATATTTACTTCTTAGCTCTTCAGCCAATTGGAAAATAAAATCTTGACTGTTGCCCAGGCCTGATAGGACCAATAAATTTCATGTTATGCGATTAACTGTTAAACCATTCTATGAGTCAAATTGGCTCACAACCGTGAAAATAGGTATACCACATTTGATAATGCAAAATGAAGGGGTCTGTGGGGAAGAGGAATGAAAGTTTACATATATTTTATTACTTAACTAAAAACCAACGTATGTTTTTGAAAAGTGATATTAAAGTTTTAAATATATATAGTGATCAAATTTTTAATGAGTCAAATTGGTTCGGTCCGTAAATCTAGTGTTAAGTGATTTTACATTTTTGTGTGAACAAAATGAAAATATTTAACTTACGACCAATTTTAACAATCAATATTTAAATATTTGAGTTATTAAATACATAAAGTCATTGTTTTTCGTTCATTATTCTAGTGATTCATATGGACTTCTTAGCTATTCAGCCAATTGGAAAATAAAATCTTTTCGTGAAATATTTACTTGAGTTGACCAATAAATTTCTTGTTATATGCGATTAACTGTTAAATCATTCTCTGAGTCAAATTGGCTCACAACCTTGAAAATAGGTATACCACATTTGATAATGCGAAATGAAGGGGTCTACGAGAGGAATGAAAGTTTACATACATTTTATTACATAACTAAAAGCCAACGTATATTTTTGAAAAGTGATATTAAATTTATATATATATATATATATATATATATATATATATATATATATATATATATATATATATATAGTGATAAAATTTTTAATGAGTCAAATTGGTTCGGTCCGTAAATCTAGTCTTTAATGATTTGCCCGTACGGCGTACGGTAAATCTGATTTCTTTGTCGTTCTCACTGTTTTAGCCGTATCTTTCGTATTTATAATGTCAAATTAGTCGTATAGGTTTCCACAAGATGTTAGTTTTTCGAAGTGTATTCCATTTGGTTTAAAAGCATGGGCTTACTGATAGGTTTTTCATTATTCCACGAGTTTTTATCTTTGAGTTTTTGGCTTAACTTTGGCTTAAGTTTTTAGAAAACTGGCCAAGAGAGACTTTTTAGAGGTAATTCCACCTACAGACAAAAAAAACTAAGATCTACAAAACAGTGCATGTGTGTTTAGGGAAGAAAAATGACAGCGGCAAAAGAATTAGAAAAAAGACTAGAAATTTTCGTTCCGGACTGTGACCTTGGACTAAATATGATCTTTGAAAAAACGGGTTAAGTAAAAGTACTAGAAGTGTACCAGTACATGAAAATAATTGTGTAGTAACTGTAATCGAAAATATTTGTATTTTTTTACATGCACAACTGTAAACGTAATTTCCCTGTCTGGCATACAAGAGATATAAAAGATAACTTCCAGGGAAAAAATTATTTTATTTCCCGTAAAATAAGTTGTTATACATGCTTAAAATAATTAAAAATACTACTTTTAATAACATTTTCCAACTTGCAAATGTAAAAGGAAGAAAAATATGTAATCAAAAAATGTGACATTTTTTGGATCTAATTCGTGAAAAAAATTAAACTGCTAAGGGGTTAATACCGGTGATAAAATTTTCATTACAACAAAAAAATAATCGATGATTAAATTTAAAATTATCACATGTGTACTTAATCTATTATTTAAGCAAAACATAAAAGAAAATTATTTACGTAATATCTAAGTTCAGTGATAAAACGTATGAAAATAATGCAGACGATATTTAAATAATTTAAAATAAGAGATGATTAAATGAGATAGTTAAAAGAATCTGAGAATACTAACCCAGTATGAAAGCTCACTTTTACCAAACGGGGGAGCGGGGAAGACTACCAATTAGGTGGCTTGACTGTTGAAAGCGACTTAAAAATCTTACGTAAGAAGGGAGACTGGAGGGGCATTGCCTCGGATAGGGGCAGATGGCTGAGACTGATTCGAAACGGCCTTGGCCTGTAATGGGCTGTAGAACATTGGTTTTCAAACTTTATATCCCACGGAGTCCTTTTCTTACCACTTGCGTAGTGACAGAAACCCTGAATAAATATTTAATAATAAACTAAATGTCTATTATTTACCACTGATTGAAAATAAAAATGAAACAATATAAAGCAGTATAAATATGTACTAGATAATACTTACAAAAATTAACGTGGCAGCAAGAATTTTTTAATGAAAGGGTACATTGATGAAAAAAAGTATCAATACGATAATAGGCTTTATTTTTGGCTGACATATTTTTTTTTTTAAAACTTGGTTATATAAAGCAATTTGTCGCAACGTCACGAACTACTACAATGCCCTTCCCATTCATTTTCATGTTTACAACAGCCAATAGACAAACAATAAACTGCCCTTCCGTTTGAAACTAAAGCCAGAATTGTCATAATTTGAGAATTTGCCCTACTGCGTGAAATCGCCTTATTGAAGAAAGTTTTATTCTTATTATGATCTTAATCCAGCAAATTTGGTATTTATTTTTTGATAAGGCATATACTGAAAAACCAGTTTCGCAAACAGAGATCATTGCAAATAGTAACACCACCAAATCTTTTTGGATAATCATGGATATTCTCTTTTCAAAAATAACCCGAAGTTTGACACTGACACTGTTTATAATGATGATATTGAACAGCCCAATGTTTAATAAGTTTTTCATACTTTTAAAAGTAATAATAAAAAATAAAAAATTAAAAAGAAGTTTTTCGTATATACAAATAGATTTTTGATTCATAGTTTCTTATTTAAATTTTTGTGTTAGTCATTAGAGAAGTATTGCTTTATAGGATCACTGAGTAAGTCAATGGTGCTTAAAAATTACTTAAAAAACCCGTGGACGATTGTTGCGGAACTCTAGGGTTCTGGGATACACACTTAGGTTTGGTTTGGAGCGCTACGGTCTACTTTTTGCTACACGAGGGCTAATAAGACCGGGACCTACTGCTTAAAGCCGATTCCGAACGGATACACACTTAGAGAAACCCTACTTTAGAAGAAGTATAACATCTAATTTACATATACTTTTGGAGTAAGGTATAGGATACTGCTCAGCAGATTATATAGTTTTAAGAGTGCCGCGAGTTTGAAAAGTTTGAAAAGCATTGGTTTAAGTGTTCCAAGATCACTTCATACGGTTACAGCTTATTGTGCCTTTAAAACTATTTAAAACTATTTAAATGCTTGAAAACTACTCGTATTGTGATATCTCATCATACTGTTTTAGTATATTGTTTCTTTAAAACTATTTGATAGGCAACAATTAAAACTATTTAAAACTATTTAAATGCTTGAAAACTACTCGTATTATGATATCTCATCATACTGTTTTAGTATATTGTGCCTTTAAAACTATTTGACATGCAACAATTAAAACTATTTAAAACTATTTAAATGCTTGAAAACTACTCGTATTATGATATCTCATCATACTGTTTTAGTATATTGTGCCTTTAAAACTATTTGGCAGGCAACAATTAAAACTATTTAAATGCTTGAAAACTACTCGTATTATGATATCTCATCATACTGTTTTCGTATATTGTGCCTTGAAAGCTATCTGAAAGGCATTTATTAATATTATTTAAAACTATTAATTTTAAAAACTATTTAAATGTTTGAAAACCACTGGTTATGTGTTGAGATATCTTCTTACTATTATAGCATATTCTGCCTTTAAAACTATTTGAAACGCTATTTAAAACTATAAACTTTTAAAGCTATTTAAAACTATTTACTTTTAAAACTATTTAGAATTATTAACTTTTAAAACTAAATAAAATTTTGAAAACCACTGGTTTAAATGTTCTTCGATCTCTTCATACTGTTTTATGATGTCTTGCCTTTAAAACTCTTTGAAAGACAGTTATTAAAACTATTAACTTTTAAAACCATCTAAAATTCTGACAACCTCTAATATCGTTGGTCTTAAATCTCTTAACACTATTTTAGTATGTGTGCCTGTAAAACTATTTTTTCCGCGATGTACCCCTTCTTAGAGGAAAGCTGCACATACGCTTTCTTACTCTGCTTTTCTTTCAGTTGCTGAAATAAATTTCATTTTATGCAATTATGGCACTTTAGTTAAATAAAAAAATAAAATAAATTATTTCTAAAAGTATTTTTAAGTGATCCTAAATACAAAATTCTTGAATAAAAATCAGATTTTTAGTTTTTAGCTTGAGGATTCCTGCACTTTTTAACTGTTGAAACATATATCATATTTTCAACCTTTTATAACTTCATATATTATTCTGAGTTTCATATAAGACAGTTTTTACATAACACGGTTCTAATTATACGTTACGTTACGTTCTATACATCTGATTTATGTGAAATTTATTTATAACTCATATTCACTATGTCACAAATTTATTTAGTTTCTATTAATTCTAAGTTTCTTATAATAAAACAGTGGTTTTCTTATAACGCAGTATAAATGAATCTGTTTTCTGTTATTTCTGTGTTTCTCATAACGTGGCTTCCATAGAATGCATTTCTGGACTTGAATTAATTCTGAGTTTCATATAAGACAGTTTCCACCTAACACGGTTTTAATTATACATTCCATTCCATTCCATAGATTTGAATAGATCTGATTTATGTAAAACTTGTTTATAACTGATATTCTCTATGGCATAAATTTATTTAACTTCTATTAATTCTAAGTTTCTGATAATGGAACAGTGGTTTTCCTATAAGGCAGTATAAATGAATCTGGTTTGTATTATTTCTGTGTTCCCCATCACGTGGTTTCCATAGAATGATGGTCTTGATTTCTATTAATTCTGAGTTTTATATAAGACAGTTTCCATATAACGCAATACTAATCATATTTTACGTTATGGTATATAGACCTGAATAGATCTCTGATTTGTTTTAAAATTTTTTATTTATGAAATTCTGTATAATACCATACGGATTCCTTTAAATTCTATCAATTTATAGTTTCTTATAATGAAGCAATGGTTTCCATATAACACAGTATAAAGTAGTTTGGTTTATTTTATTTCTATGTTTTTATAAAATGCTTTTTCGGATTTTAATTATTTCTAAGTTAATTCTACGTTATAAGAGACTTAATTGTATTAGTTTATAATAAAATAGGAACTTCCTAAAGTTCGCTTTCCGATTCTACAATTTCCTCCCTAACACCCACAATGTCTACCATTTGTATATCACGTTCTAAATCATATCCTGATTTTAATTAATTCTGAGTTTAATATAAGACTGTTTCCATATAACGCAATACTAATCATATTTTACGTTATGGTATATAGATGTAAATAGATCTCTGATTTGTTTTAATTTTTTCATTTACGAGATTCTGTATAATACCGTACGAATTCCTTTAAATTCTATCAATTTATAGTTTCTTATAATGAAGCAATGGTTTCCATATAACACAGTATAAAGTAGTTTGGTTTATTTTATTTCTATGTTTTTATAGAATGCATTTCTTGATTTTAATTAATCCTGAGTTTAATATAACACTGTTCCCAAATAACGTAGTACTAATTATATTTTACGTTATGGTATATAAATCTGAATAGATTTCTGATTTGTTTTAAATTTTTTTATTTATGAGATTCTGTATAATACTGTACGGATTCCTTTAAATTGCATCAATTTCGAGTTTCTTATACTGCAGCAATGGTGACCGTATGACACAATATAAAGTAATGTGGTTTATCTTATTTCTATGTTTCCATAGAATGCATTTCCTGAGTTTAATATAACACTGTTTCTTTATAACGTAGTACTAATTATATTTTACGTTATGGTATATAAATCTGAATAGATATCTAATTTGTTTTAAATTTTTTTTATTTATGAGATTCTGTATAATACCGTACGGATTCCTTTAAAATGCATCAGTTTCGAGTTCCTTATAAAGCAGCAATGGTTTCCTATAACACAATATAAAGTAATTTGGTTTATCTTATTTCTATGTTTCCATAGAATGCTTTTCCTGACTTGAATTAATTCTAAGTTTCATATAACTTTATTTTTATATAATGTGGTACGAATTATATTTTGTGTTACATTATAGGAGAAGTTTAAAAATATATTCTATACGCGATACGTTATAGGAGACTTGGTTGTATTAGGTTATAATAAAACAGGAAATTCCTAAAGTTTGACTTCCGATTCTACAATTTTTCCTCCCTAACACCCACATTGTCAACCATTTGTATATCACGTTCTAAATCATATCCTGATTTTAATTAATTCTGAGTTTAATATAACACTGTTTCCATATAACGCAATACTAATCATATTTTACGTTATGGTATATAGACCTGAATAGATCTCTGATTTGTTTTAAATTTTTTTATTTATGAGATTCTGTATAGTACTGTACGGATTCCTTTAAATTGCATCAATTTCGAGTTCCTTATAACACAGCAATGGTTTCCGTATAACACAGTATAAAGGGATTTGGTTTATCTTATTTCTATGTTTCCATAGAACGCATTTCCTGATTTTAATTAATTCTGAGTTTAATATAACACTATTCCCATATAACGCAGTACTAATTATATTTTACGTTATGATATATAGATCTTAATAGATCTCTGATTTGTTTTAATTTTTTTTATTTTTAATTAATTCTGAGTTTAATATAACACTGTTCCCAAATAACGTAGTACTAATTATATTTTACGTTATGGTATATAAATCTGAATAGATCTCTGATTTGTTTTAATTTTTTTCTATTTATGAGATTCTGTATAATACTGTACGGATTCCTTTAAACTGCATCAATTACGAGTTTCATTATACCGCAGGAATTGTTTTCCGTATAACACAGTATAAAGTAATTTGGTTTATCTTATTTCTATGTTTCCATAGAATGCTTTTCCTGATTTGAATTAATTCTAAGTTTCATATAACTTTATTTTTATATAATGTGGTACGAATTATATTTTGTGTTACATTATAGGAGGAGTTAAATAATATATTCTATACGCGATACTTTATAGGAGACTTGGTTGTATTAGGTTATAATAAAACAGGAACTTCCTAAAGTTTGCTTTCCGATTCTACAATTTTCCTCTCTAAAAGCCACAATGTCAATCATTTGTATATCATGTTCTAAATCATATCCTGATTTTAATTAATTCTGAGTTTAATATAACACTGTTTCCATATAACGCAATACTAATTATATTTTACGTTATGGTATATAGAACTGAATAGATCTCTGATTTGTTTTAAATTTTTTTTATTTATGAGATTCTGTATAATACCGTACGGATTCCTTTAAATTCCATCAATTTTGAGTTCCTTATAACGCAGCAATGGTTTCCGTATAACACAATATAAAGTAATTTGGTTTATCTTATTTCCATGTTTCCATAGACTGCTTTTCCTGATTTGAATTAATTCTGGGTTTTATATAATTCTATTTTTATATAATGCGGTAAGAATTGTACGTTACATTACATTATAGGAAAAGTTTAATAATATATTCTATACGCGATATGTTATAGGAGACATGCTTGTATTAGGTTATAATAAAACAGGACTTCCTAAAGTTTGCTTTCCGATTCTACAATTTTCCCTGCTAACACCCATAATGTCAACCATTCGTATATCATGTTTCGCATCTGTATCACATTACTTTGGTTTCGCCGTAAATTTTCCTAAACTACCCGAGATTTATTGCCTTTCACCGAGCTTCCGAAAAGGGAGTTGAGTACTGAAAAAGGGTATCGACAAACTAACTTCCGGCGGAGTGACCGGAAATCCCTCGTGGTCAAGGAGGTGTGACGCAAGGGAAGTGATTCGACAGATGGCAGAAGTCTTCTGTCTTTTTCCTGCCTTGTCATGTTTACGGAGATTTATTAGGCTCTTAAAATACACGATCAATTCATTCCACTTCTCGCTGGATTTACTCGAGATAGCTATTTGCTGTAGAGCGTGGAAATGCGTATTTGTTAGGCATGCCAGTTCCACATATCATTTTTGAAATCTACAATTTGGCTTACTGAAAGCATGAGATTTATACATTGAAACCAGTTTGTAACGATATTATAGGGAGTAGTAAAATATTGTTAAGACAGGTAATTGTTATAAACAATTTGAACTTCAAAATTTTATGCACTTAGAGTAATTACTTGCAATACGTTGGTTGTAATTAGAACCTAACTTTAAGTAAGTCACAATAATATAGTTACTAATTAATAAACAGTAAGGGGAAGTTTACCTCTTCGTGCTTTTAGGTTTTCCCTAATAAGTGTCAAATTAAACATAGACGCATCATACTAGACAAAACTTCCGTTATCACTGGGAACATCTTGCGTACTGAATTTGAAGAAGGCATACCTTAGCTGATTGATTTATTTTGTATAGGTGAAGCACAGCGGGTATAAAATTATCTTCTTATGTTTTGATGTCAATATATCATTTTGTTTCGCTATTCAAGAAAGCGACCATTTTGTTGAATAGCGATTCCCAGTTGGAATATTTACGAAGAATAATAAAAGTATATACCAGGGGTGGCCAATCTCCTTGATATTCCTTGACAGTCCAAGCCGAGTGCTGGACGAATGGTTAGGGTGATGGCCTTCGGTACCGGCTTTCGTGGGTACGAATCCCACAGCGGCATGGATGTTCGTAGCCGTTCAGAATCGACTTTAAGCAGTAGGTCCCAGTCTCATTAGACCTCGTGTTGCAAAAAGTATACCGTAGTGCTCCAAACCAAACCAAACCTTGATAGTCCGAGCCAATTTTCAAAATTTGAAATTTTCGTGAGCATCTATTAAATATGTATTTAAAAGGTATGCAAAAAAGGTATTAAAAATTTTTTTACAGAAATTATACTTAATGAATGTCAAGGTCTTCGCCCTTTAATTTTTCAAGAACTTTTTTTAATTGTCGATGATTTTTTGCATCGGGGCGAGTGTAGTTTACAATGTGTTACACTGTTTTCATAACATCAGGATATTTTAAATATTTTTAACGAGATGTTCTCGGTGAATTATGCAGAGAATCGGTATGAATTGTGGAATTTGAGAATCATCTCTTAAAAGGACAACAAGACCGATTTTTTTTTTATTAATCATTGCTGGAGCTCCATCGGTTGTAAATTTTTTTAAAAATATAATAGCACAAAAATGAAAAGGGAACTCGGGTACATTTATTGAGAGCCACAAATAATCCTTTAAAGAGCCGAATGTGGCTCGCGAACCGCAGGTTGGCCACCCCTGGTATATACAAAAGAAAGATAGATATAAAAGAAGATGTATGGATAATTTTATTTTTTAACAAAGAAAATAACAGAAATTTCCATGTATGTGCACGTATCACACGAAAACTAACCAACTGACCAAGGTGAATTTTTTCATTTCTTTATAACAATTGTTTAACTATTTTAGACTATTTGTTTTCTAAAAATTCCAATTAGTTTTTTGTTCAGAATTATTATTTATATGATAGTTTGTGTTTTGTCAATACATTACATTCACTGATACCATGGAAAATCGTGCGATCTCGAGTTAAGGGTCATCTTAAAACTGAGAAAATTTTCTTTGAAACGTTTTAAACGCTTATTATTTATATGATAGTTTGTGTTTTGTCAGTACATTACAGCCAGTGATACCATGGAAAAATCGTCCGATTTCAAGTTAAGGGTCATCTTAAAACTGAGAAATCTTTCTTTGAGTAGTTTTAAATGCTTATTATTTATATGATAATTTGTGTTTTGTCAGTACATTACATCCAGTGATACCATGGAAAAATCGTCTGATCTCGAGTTAAGGGTCATCTTAAAACTGAGAACGTTTTCTTTGAGACGTTTTAAGCACTTATTATTTATATGATAGTTTCTGTTTTATCCATGCATTACATCTGTTTTATCCATGCATTACATCCACTGATACCATGGAAAAATCGTCCGATCTCGAGTTAAGGGTCATCTTAAAACTGAGAACGTTTTCTTTGAGACGTTTTAAATGCTTATTATTTATATGATAGTTTCTGTTTTATCCATGCATTACATCCACTGATACCATGGAAAAATCGTCCGATCTCGAGTTAAGGGTCATCTTAAAACTGAGAAAATTTTCTTTGAGACGTTTTAAACTCTTATTATTTATATGATAGTTTGTGTTTTGTCAGTACAGTACATCCACTGATACCATGGAAAAACCGTCCAATCTGGAGTTAAAGGTCATCTTAAAACTGAGAAAGTTTCAGACGTTTTAAACGCTTATTATTTATATGATAATTTGTGTTTTGTCAGTACATTACATCCAGTGATACCATGGAAAAATCATCCGATTTCAAGTTAAGGGTCATCTTAAAACTGAGGAAGTTTTCTTTGAGATGTTTTGATTATTACTTATATGACAGTGGAAAAATCGTCCGACCTTGAGTTAAGGGTCATCTTAAAACTGAGAAAGTATTCTTTGAGACGTTTAAAACGCTTTGGAAACTTTGTAAAGCATAACACCAAATTTTAAACTTTTTACATTTAGCTATTTTAAGATTCGCGAAATGAAAATTCGTTTTTCGCATCTAATCTCAATACGTTGATCTTGATTTAATACTTTATAATTTATCTAAACTGAAAATAAATTTAGTTTCAATTACAGTGTATATTTTAAAAGTTATCTTGGCATTAAGAATTTTATTTTTTCTTTCATTTAGCGTATGTTTCTAAGTTATTTTTAAAAATTTTGTTCTTGACATGACAACACTAAATAATATTTTCAAAGTTAGAAAGTTATTGAAACACTTGTAAATAATTAATTTTAATAGAAGAGCAACTTTTTTTGTTTTACTATGAATCGGAGAAAGGCTATTGTAAAAGTACTATGACATAGACAATAAGTAGCAATAGTTCTATATCCACGATAATAATTTGTTAGATAAGTAGTACGAATTAATATTTTGATTTAATTGATTCATGACATAAAAATTATATTTTAAAATCATTATTATTATTATTTGTTTAAATAAGTTTTGAAAAGAGTAAAGATGTGATTCAAATAAATTAGTATTCAAAATTAAGAATGAGGGATCAACATCACGTGAGACTTCAACAGTCTTACATACCTTTATTAAACCTATTCCACAGCTCTATGTCTCCTTAAAAGTGTGTTTCAGAAACTACTTAAAAGCCTTAAATATGTCACTGTCACTTTATGTTGACATCCATAAGCAAGTTAAACTCCTGTTCATTAACCTATTTCACTAGCAGTGTTTTTTACTTATTTTGAGGTAAACTGATCAGGATACATACCGAGAAGGTATTTTTCACCTTTTTAGGAATTCTTGATGGGGAAGGGGGAGGAAGAGAGTGAGATGCAGAGCAGAATTTAGAGTTGGTGACTGATTTCGTGAATAATTATATATTTTATTATTATATTTTAACCCTTTGTATGCCTCAAACAACCCCAAGATAAAAAATATATCTTCTTAAATAGGAGAATATATTATTTGAAATGCGTAAAAAGTAGTTTAAAAACTAAAAAGAAAAAAAAGGAAGATTATCAGAAAAAGGGGCAAGAAAAAAATTCCTAAATAGTGTAATTTGTTTTACACATATATTACTTTATGTCAAGAATTAATAACTAACTTTGGGAGAAATGTATTACTGCAGTAGCTTACACAAGGGAGGAGTTTAAATTGTTGAAACCCCTCCCATACACCTAAAAACCGAATAAAAGTCCACAAATTTTTAATTCGTGGACTTCATTTCAGTCTTGTCTTATTTATTTGTATTTACAGAACTGCTTTACAAACTGTAATTTTAATCTCTATAATATTATACTTTCTTCGTTTTCATCAATTCAGTTACTAATTTGAATTATTTTTAAGGGCTTCACTACACTTTAACACGAAGTGAAATAACGATTTCTAGCAGTTTTATCTTGTAATATAGCTCCAAATATGGATTGAAATAATACACTTTTTGATTAAGTATAAAAAAAATTCAATTTTGTTAAATGTTACTGAATACGTAACAAATGAGTAAGTAATTAGTTTAATAAAATGGAAATTAGACACCACTTTTTAAATATCAATTTAGAATTGTAACACTATTTTAAATTAAAAATACTATATATCCCATGTAAAGTATTTTTAAAATATCATTATCAGCTTGGAGCTAAAATGCATTATATTATTTACCCTGATATGTTTTTAAAAAACAGATAATTTATACGAAAGATATACTGTTTTCAACTATTTGAATATCAGTTTAGATTATTCTTTACATAAATATGATTTTTTTATATGAATAAGTATAAAAATAATTCTTTGTCACCAAAATGTTTAAATTTAGGTTTATGTTTACAATTCCACTATTTTAAATTAAACTATTTAGAATTACACTATTTTTAAATTACACTATTTTAAATTAAAAATACAAAATATCCCACGTAAAGTATTTTTAAAATATCATTATCAGCTTGGAGCTAAAATGCATTATATTATTTACCCTGATATGTTTTTAAAAAACAGATAATTTATACGAAAAATAGACTGTTTTCAAATATTTGAATATCAGTTTAGATTATTCTTTATATAATTGTGAATTTTTTATATGAATAAATATAAAAATTATTCTTTGTCATCAAAATGTTTAAATTTAGGTTTATGTTTACAATTCTACACACACCTAGAGTAATCTTTTTATGCCTTTATGAAAAAACTGTTTGTTTCGCTTAGCACAAAAATATTTTTTTTTCTATTCTCAGTACTTCTATACAAGAAAGCATATAGAGTACGTTAGATTAGAGGTGGTCACATATTGCCTTTTGCAGTGGGCCCACTCCATTGTGAAAATATGAATGTTTTGTATTTTGACAACCATAACACAAAGGTATTTCAAGGTATTCTGAATATTACTAAGGTATAACAAACCTTTGTTATACCTAATGTTATTATGAGTACAGTATTTATAACATAGGTCTGACATAATGCTGCAAAGGTTTAAAATCGAACTCAAAAAGCAACTATTCACTGGTTAGCAAACTTTTTAGAACACAAAACTCACCTACAGAAAACTTTATAAATACTTACCCGAAGTCTCCCCACAAATCTTTTTCGACTCATTTCTTATATAAATTCTCTCCCATGGTCCCTTCCCAACTTTTGAAACCGGGAACCAATGTTGCCAACATTGAAGTGAAGTTTCTTACAGTAGATGCAATGTTTCCAAAAGGCTTTTAAATATAAATGAACTGCGATATTTTTCTTTAAGAAAATTTAAAGTACAAGAAAAGATGTAAAAAATATAGTTCAATTTTTAATATTGTGTTTATGTGTAGAATAAACTGAAAAAAGATATGAAAAAGAAGAAAAATAAGGCGTGCTGAGATTAAATGTAATCAAAAATAACCTTTCTTTAAATTTCTTTTATATGTTAGAAGTTTTGTGGGTTACACAAATATTTTTTCGGCATATTATTTATTTGCCTGACAGAAAAACTGTGTGACATAGTAGAATCTAGGAAAGTAGAATGTCGCCTAAAGGGAGGGTGTATTCAGTAGATTCTTCGTAATTTGCTGTGTATAAACAATGCTTTGAGACGACTATAAAATTACCTGGAAAAAATTCATTTCAAAAATTGCCATTATCCTAACAGATTATTCCTAAATTCTGCTTTCAGATACAATTTCAAGCCGCTTTAATTAAATTCTTAAAACAAAAATATCTTCTGATGCTTATTTTTAAAAAAATTTGTTTTAGAATTTTATAAGGTATTTTGTAGCTGTACAAGAGTGTTGAACTATTTACAAAAATTATAAGAACTATGTACGTATATATATATATATATATATATATATATATATATATATATATATATATGTGTGTATATTGTGTTGTGTTATGTATATATTAAAATCCCTTATTTTAATATTTAATATATAATTTATATAACTTTTGTTTATAAATATTCGGGGTTTACAATATTTTATATAAATATAGATTATATCTATCTGGATTTAGCCAATATTATTCTTTAAACACGGGTATACGTATCAATTGTGCTTGGGATTAGTAGTTTATTAGGAATCCCTGCTTGAAATGTATAATTTATTGTATTTTGCACATAAAGCTTTATTTTAATTTTTTTTATTACAGAAATAAACTGTGTTTATTTTAATATTACATTACACACACACACACACACACACACACACACATATTATATATATATATATATATATATTATATATATATATAATATGTATATATATATATACACATACATATACACATATATATATTATATATATATATATATATATATTATATATATATATATATATTATATATATATATATATATATAATTCTTCTGTCCATGTGTTTGTAAATAGAACACCCCCTAAACGACTGGACTGATTTTGATGAAATTTTATATATATAATAAAGTTGATTCAAAAATGGTTTAAATTCACAACTTGATCCGATAGAAAAGTGTTTCTTTTTATCAAAATTCCAGAATTGCGAGCTTATTCAGATTATTATAATTAAGCTTGAAACCCTTCACTGTCAACGCATCTGTGGCGCAGTGGTGAGCGCAACGGGCCTCAGTACGAGAATGGTCAGAGTGGAATCTCCTTATAAGCGATGTGGGAATTTTAATTTAATCTAATTACGGTTGGGACGACTGTGGTGGCGTCAAGTATATTTAAAGCAATTTTTTCCTTAATTTTTCCATCAAAATATATTATATATATATATATATAAATATAATATTTTATATATATCTTTCGATTTAAGCGTTAATATATATATAGAACATCTGATATTATATATATATGTATATATATATATATATATATATATTTATATATATATATATATATATATATATATATATATATATATATATATATATATATATATATGTGTGTGTGTGTGTGTGTGTGTGTGTAATGAACATTTTAGACTCATTGCAAATGAAGAATAGTATTCATGCTGGGTTTGATATAGTCGTGAGGCCAAAATAGAAGACGAAATTTTGAAGTTTATTCTGACACCTCGTTTCAGTAGCTTCTGCCCAACCAAATGTGTACGTGTACACTGCGAGTCTCGGTTTGTTGATGTGTAAGGGGAAAGGGTAAAACCTCCTGCATCTTCAATTTTTTCTATACTCAGTATAGAAAAGAAGGTTTTGGATGGACTATGTTAATTAAATCCTCCTATGTTATTAAAACTAGATTCAAATTCAGAAATTCGTCAATATTTTATGAAAATTTAATGTACGAATAAAACATATTCCCCTAAAATAAATTATTTCGTTTATCAGCAAAATAATACCCCCAGAGTGTTTAAAAATATTTAAAGTATTAATCAGGTAAAAATAGAAGAAAAATTAAAAATTAATATGCTAGGAACATTTTAAGAATTGACAAAATATTTTGTAAGTTCATTCGGAATATATGGTATAAAAAAAAGCATGCATATATATTATTTTCCCACTGTATTCAGTCGCACATATTTTAACGTCCTGTGTTTGTTCTAAATCAATGTATATAAAATTTTTTGGTAATCCATCTCCTAATCTTAATTTAATCATTGGAGAAACTCCACATCCAAACTTGTTCCCCTTTCTTCGTCGAACTGGCTTTTATACCGAAATATGATTTTTGATCGTGATTCAATTTTCTAACAATCTTTCTTCTTTTTTTAATCTTTCAATTTTCAATTTTTAATCTTTCAATTTTCAATTTACTCAATTTTCAATTCTTGTTAATTTGTATATAACTCAATTTTTATTCGTGTTTTCTGTTTTCTGTTGAATGTTATATTTTTATTGTTACTTTAATCTGTTTTAGAACCTGTCATTTTATCTTTTGTCAAGTTTTTTTCGTCATTATTTCCTCATTTCGCATTTGTCCTAAATTTAGCGCCATTAAACTTCAATCAACCAAATTTTTGGTGCAATTTTTTTTTTCCATCATTAGTTACATCATCAGATTTCATAAAAATCAATTGTGTTATAATCATTTTTCGTGTTTTCTGTTGAATGTTATATTTTTATTGTTACTTTAATCTGTTTTAGAACCTGTCATTTTATCTTTTGTCAAGTTTTTTTTTTCGTCTTTAGTTTATTTCCTCATCTTGTTTGGCGCAGTTTGTCCCTAGAGGATTTAGCGCCATTAAACTTCAATCAACCAACCAACCAACCACTATATTTGGTGGTAGGGGCGCAGGCCAGTTTTTTTTTACCACGGGCGTCATAGAACCTAGTTACGGCCCTGCATACATCAGATCATTCCGAGCTCGAAGAAAAGCCAAATACCAACTTGTGATTATAATACAATGTGAAAAATGTCTCTGTCGCCCCTTGAATATGAATGATGTGAATGTCCAAAGCATTAATAGGTGTTTCTTTTCCGCGGCCAGCTTGTAGAGAGCCGGGTCAAACATGGCGTCGCTGCAAGTGTCCGAGAACGAGCGGCGCGGGGAGGCCCACTTTTACTTCGCCCGCCAACCCCGGAAGTGGGGCAATGACCGGGGATGCCCCTGACCTTGAGCGTCTCTTCTTTCTCTTTTCCCTTCCTCGCGTTTCGCTCTGAACTTTTGCTTCGCATTCTCTCTTTACTTTTGCGAATAAACAATGAGACGGCCAATTACTACGCCGCTCTGTGTGTGTTTCTTCTTGCTTCTGCGTTCTTCGCGATTTGTTTGAGTGACCCACAAGCCTTATGTGCGCGCGAATGGCTCCGAGGTGGAGCACCACCGGCTCTTCCACGATCCCATTCCGGATCCAGCACTCGGAGTTTAGTTAAAAGAAATCCTTGAACCAGTGACTAGTTAAAATTTTCTGGGATAGTAAGACACGGTCTGGAGATTTTCAAACCGACGCGCATACCTGAAACCAATTTCTAAAAACCATTTAACGGAGCTTTTCAGTCGACTATTTTCCGTATGTCTCCTTGGCGTTCAAAAACTACACAGTTCTTAAAATAATTCAAGTTTTTTTTTGTGGGATTGGAAATTCTCGAAATCTCGGCTTGACAGCGTACCTTTGCCAACTTGGCGGCAATGGTTTAAGTATGGTCACCTAACATTTTCTCCTGATCTCACCGTGTCCAAACAATCTGTATCTATAATTTACATGATATTTGCATCCAGCTCTGTCTGTGTAACTCTTTTCGCATTAAAAGCTCACAATGCTTTAAAAAAATTAGATAACACAAACCATTAACTGTTCACTATGGCTGATTTTTAATAATTTGCAGTTGTTGCCTTTGTAAACTGTTAAGGGATTAATTACCCATAAATATAAATGTCCGGTTTCCAAGTCGTTTTGTTTAATTAAGTAAGAGTATATAATTCTTTTACGATGGCTCACTGTGCATTAATTAAAGTCGCCATAAAAAGAAAGAAATACAATGTTTGGATGGATTACTTTTGTGTTTTAATAAACATCGCCAATAATTTCGCCAAAGTAGCCAAGAGAAACGCTATTCTTAAGTAGCACCGAAATTTCATACACACCCTGGATCAAATTTTCAGTCTAATCTTAATAATTTAAATCAACGCCTGATCTAGCAGTTACACTATGTTCCGGACAAAAACACAGAATACTGTTCCTTAAATATATACTTTTAAAAATATATTAGCCTTGAAATTTACAAAGAATGTCGAATCATTTTAAAGACTAATGAACACATATATTTACATGTAACGTAACATAAAATTGACAATCAAGTAGTGCAAAACAATGGAAATTAAGAAGTACCTGTATCTAGCCTCAAACTGTTATTGTATACGTTTTTTTACCTTTTTTATTGCTATTAAAAAGAAGTATATTACTGTACAATGAAATAACATCAAATAAGATAAAATCCCAAGAAATTTTGTTCTCCATTTTAGTTCTCCAAACTTGTATATCATCTTTTACATTTATTTTATTATCAGTTTATTGCTTAAGGACAAAAATGGTCATTTTGGACAATTTTAGTCCCATAATCAAACATCCCGCTCTTCATTGTTATTTTCTTTGGAATTAAGGACTAGCCTAAAACTGTTAACATATACTTTGTTTTAATACTATTTAAGAGAAATGCATTGTTGTACAGTCAAACATCATCAACTAAGCTAAAATCCCAAGAAACTTTTTATTATTACCCCTTTGAGTTCTTCAAACTTTTATTACATCTTTTGCATTTATTTGATCATCAATTCATATTGTTTATTTATAGTTACTTAATGAAGCACGAAAAAGCCCAATTTGGACAATTTTAGTCCCAAATCAAACATACCACCCTTGCATTGTTATTTTCTTTGAAAGCAAGAACTAGCCTTACACTATTAACACTTTGTTTTTTCATTTTTAATGCTATTAAAAGTAAATTTATTATTGCACAATCAAACGACATCAAATGAACTAAAACCCCAAGAAACTTTTTTCTCTTCCTTTCAGCACTCCAAACTTTTATCGCATTTTTTAAGGTTATTTGATCATCAGTTTCGTGCTCAATCCCGAAAATGACCATTTTGAACATTTTTAATCACTTAATCAAACGTATCTTAATTTCATTGCTGTTTCTATTGGAATAAGTACTTAAATATTTTAAAAGATGATATACAAGTTTGGAGAACTAAAATGGGGAGAAAAAAAATTCTTGGGATTTTACCTTATTTGATGTTATTTCAATGTGCAGTAATATACTCCTTTTTACTAGCAATAAAAAGGTAAAAAAATTATGTGATAACAGTTTCAGGACTTCTTAATTTCTATTGTTTTGCACTACTTGATTGTCAATTTTATGTTACGTTACATGTAAATATATGTGTTCATTAGTCTTTAAAATGATTCGACATTCTTTGTAAATTTCAAGGCTAATATATTTTTAAAAGTATATATTTAAGGAACAGTATTCTGTGTTTTTGTCCGGAACATAGTGTAACTGCTAGATCAGGCGTTGATTTAAATTATTAAGATTAGACTGAAAATTTGATCCAGGGTGTGTATGAAATTTCGGTGCTACTTAAGAATAGCGTTTCTCTTGGCTACTTTGGCGAAATTATTGGCGATGTTTATTAAAACACAAAAGTAATCCATCCAAACATTGTATTTTAGACGTAAACAGCAAAAATACGAACTGTAAATTTTTAGCAAAAGAAACAATCAACATGTATAAATTCCGAATTTTAACTGGAAATTCAGCATTTAGATAATTTACTCATACAGCCAAAATACCGCCTCTGAATTTTGGTGCACTGGACTGTCCGCCCCTATAACGGGCTCTGTTGAAAACCCGTTTATGCTTCTTAACAATTGATTACCCTTAATTTGGTTATGTCTGGCCGCTATACCGGACATGTATCTTTATAACTACTATATAACATAATTGTCAGTGTTCGCCACAGCGGACATTAATTATCTCAAAAATGGAAAATGATATCTTTTTGTTTATTTTACAGAGATCCTAATGTCTATACAGACATGGAAAAATAACAGAAATTAAAAAATATTTGAAAAAACATCTTGTCAAATTAAGGGTTAATAATTTTCATTGTTATATACCATTGTTTTTCAAACTGGTCCGAAATAATAAAAGGTTTTGCGGTACATTTCTGGAAATTCCGGAAAAAAATATAAAGTTTAAAAAATTTTAAAGCCCTTACACTAGTTGATACCAGTGGCGTGCGGTCCATTTGTGCAGGGTGTGCACTGCACACCCTGGCAAAATTATGAGGGACAATAATTTTCTGCACCTATGTCTACCTATCTTTATATGGTATATAATAAGTATTATTTATAATATATTCAAATATTATGTTAATTTGCTTGCTTGTATTCCCGCAGTGCGTGCGGTACTAGGTGCTGCACCACGTAGAACGCAAACGAACATAGGAAGTTCTGATGTGTATGCACTGCGCACTAAATTTAAAATCACGCTTTATATGTATGGGCTACTGGAGAAGAACATATAAGTTTTTCGTGGAAGCCCGAAGCGTTGCTTTTTCGACGCTGATATGACACTATGGAACAAAAGACATGATTTTTGCTTCAGTGCTAGTAGAATTATCATAAGTTTAGCTGTTTTTATAGTTATAACTCGACTACTCGTAGGTAAATATTTTATTTATTGTATTCTTTAAATTTATATTCATAATAAATAACCCGTTTCACAATGGAGAACTCAGATGTCTCAATAATTAAAGATTTATTGGAAAATCCATGTACTCTGCACACCCTGTACGAAAACCTACCGCACGCCACTGGTTGACACTAGAATTTATTAACTATAAAATATAACTAAATTTATCTATATATTTTCTGAATGTGCAAAAGAAAAAGAGAACAGTTTTTAAATGTATCTAATAGCACAAACTTAATATGTCTACTTTGTATAACTTTATCAAAATTTCATAAAACACGATTAATATTTGATGATTTACAACAAGATATTCTTCTAATTCTGAGAGAAATAGGAGAGAAATTTAAACTTTCTAGTTGTCGAGATATCAGTGACTGCCACGTTTGTTTTAGACTTAAAGTAATGCATCCATTTCACTCTGTTTAGATACAGCTTTGAATATAAGATTCATTTCTGATTTTCCTAAAACTCAATCAGTTGGTTGCAATAATTGCAGTTGAATGAACTGTGAAGAATTTTTCTGGTTTTCTTCCTATGTAGCACAAATGTAAGCTAATTTCAATGTAAGACCACAAGAATGCCTCGATTCTCCTGAGTATGCGATGTGAGTCTACCTTATGTGGTGTACTTGGTGCTATACCAGTTGCCGCGAAGAAATTCACGACTCTTGTTGCATAAGGAAATGCAGTACATCCATTATTTCAGCCGTATTTTTTCTATCTTGGAAAGAACAAAATTCCTCGTGTTCCACAAAGTATGATATGAAACTTAGAAAATTAAGTAAAATCCCAATAAGAATTTTTATTTTAAATAAAATACAAAATTAAGCAATACAACAGGACTTTTAACACTGTGCTTCCGTCCCTTTGGGAAGGAAAAGAGTTCCAACAAAATGGTCACTTGGGTAACATATAAACAATTTCAGACTGTTTAGTGGATTTTTGTAATAATTTTTTATTTAATTAAAGAGAATCTATAGACGTTTGATTTCCTAGCATGTACTGCTTATTTTTTAATTTAAAATAACTGTATATATTATTAACATTACTAAAGACATCAGTTTTAGAATTAATTATAAATTTAGCAAATTAATATTTTGCAAAGTGTCATGAGATTTTGTCAGCTTAAAAGCATAGAACACCTAAGCGTATGTATACAAAATTGGGCAACTCACCAGTATAATCATATTTTGGTGAAATGTTGTAGGGTTCGAGGCATTTTATTAGGCGAGTTTAGAATTGGAAGTAGCCTATGTCCGTATCTGCTAAGGACAGGTTGTTGAGCTTTTCCAAACAGCTTTAACTACATGAGATGCACTGCATAATTCTCCCCTCCTCTTTCTTTCTAGAGGCTGACCAGTGGCAAAAACCCACACCATGGATAAAAAAATAATCCATGGTGCTTGAAATGGATCGAAGGAGTGTTTCATAAAAAGAAAAGTACTCATGGGTAAAAGTAATACTTTTTTCACCATCTGTAGCCCTTAACTGAAATATCGCTCTATTAATAAAGAGTTCAACTGTGGAAATAGTCCAAATAATTCACTAGGTAACTTTCACCTTCAGAGAATAAATAAATTTCAAACTATATATTTCCCTACATACTAAATTTTATATAACTATACTGCATAATTCTTTCTTCTACTTTATTTTAAAAAGTTGACCAGTGGCAAAAACACAAACCATGGACCAAAAGATAGTCTAAGGTGTTTGAAATTGATCGAAAGTGTGTTTTTAAAAAGGAAACTACTCATGGATAAAAGTAATTTATTTTTTGTAATCTGTAGCTATGAACTAAAAGTCTCCCTAAAAATAAAGATAATAACTATAGTAATAATTTGAATGATTCACCTGACAAATTTTTACATAATATAATAAATAAATTTCAAACTCTATATTTCAGTATATGCTGTATAATCGTACAATATATTTTTTCTAATATTTTTGAAGAAGTTGACCAGTGATAAAAAATTCACACGGAGCAAAAAATAATTCAAGGTGTTTGAAATTGATGGACAATATGTTTTTTAAAATGAAAAGTAGTCTTACGTAAAGCTAATATTTTTTTCCATCTGTAGCCTTTAACTGAAATGTCTCTCTATTAATAAAGAGAAAAAACCTCTAGTAATAGTTCGAATAATTCACCTGACAAATTTTAACTTAATACAGTATATAAATTTCAAACAATATATTTCAGCTTACATTTAAAGTTTGTTTTGTTCTTCATAGTTTTACAAACCTCCTCCAGGTTTCGGAGTTCATTCCCGACGATTGGAATACGGAAGTAGAGTTTATGGTTTCCGTTCTCGCAATTGGCATTGGTACTTGCAGTCTGTTGCGGTTGGCTTTAGACAAAATGAGTGTTTCCCTAAGGAAATTATACTGTAAAGAAGTGGGGTTTGCAACTTCGAAAGACCACCCAAAATAATATATTTAAAAAACTATAAGTACTAAGGTCTACTTCACAGTACAGACTTCAGTCGAATCCCGTCATATCCAACCATCATTGGACCCTAATCAAAGTTCACTGAATCTAATTTTGTTGAATCCTTTAAATCTCTTATTAGTTCATGGGTGTTTTGCTACAAACAATCATTGGGATACACAAGCAGTTAACTTATCATTAATTACTTAGTACACAACCTATGTTTACATCCTATAGAAAAAAATTGTAACTTTTATTGTGTACTTATACTACACAATAAAAGTTCCATTATTGTGTACTTATTGTGGTTTCTGGAAGAAGCAAAAATAGTGAGAGTTGGTTTTGAGGTGGAAGTTTAAGAAGGCAACCTTATGGGATCTTAATATTAAATGTAAAATTACCTTTGAAAAACTAAAAAAAGGTCTGGGGAAGAGAAATTTGGGTACACTATGTAATCGTATTTTCAGTAGCACAGAAATTCACTTTAAGCGCTTAACATGAGTTTAATATCAGTTCAGCTATACCAAATTTCGACTACATATTGTAGCAATTCAAGTGATAAATTTATATAACAAAGCATTTGATAATTCATTCATATATGAGATTTTTATTTTTTTATATTTTCGGTTATCATGTTGAGCGACGTCTTTCCAAAATGACTGACAGGGGACTTTTTGCTTGGATGCCGTCAGTCTTTAGGTCTAACAATGGACTTTTCATTTGAATAGCATCGATCCCTAAAGACTGACGGAAAAGTTCACTGTCAGTTCCAAGGGATTGACGTCGCTCTTAACGTTGTTAACTCAATCAGCATTTCTTTAGAAGAGCTTTGCAGCTTATACTGTTCAATGCTGATAAATAAAAATCTTCTTAATAAATGAGCTTAAAAATGAAAGGAACTAACCCCTATACCCCCAAAAAACAATTAGAAAAGAAAAAAGGAGCAGGAAATAATCTTTTTAATAATCTAGAATAAGTGGAAAAAAGTTAAAAGTTTTTAAAATTTCCTTGTATCCTTCTAAACAAAAATTAGGTTATTTAATCTAACGCTAATTAGACAAACACAAAAGTCAGTCTATCAGCTCCTTCACCAGTTAGAGGTTCAAAGAGTCATAACTGCATTTATTACGCTTAAAAACTTTCCATTATCTCAAATTTTACAATGAATTTTTGAGATCAAAACAATTTAGTCACCGAGATAGAAATGCAAATTAGCTTCAAATCAGAAGTGACGCCTAAAAGTTTTCTTGTTAGTGTTTTTCCTTTTAGAAATCAGCAAACGTGAATCGCGTACACTATATAGTGGTTAACGCCTTGAACTTTCGCAGGGTGGACTTGACTTTGACTTTATTATGAGGCATATTCATTTCTCTGCTGTATTCTTCTACAGAAAGATGACGGCTCACCTTTATCACGTGTCTGTAACAAAGAAACCAACATAAACACGTAGTCGGAAAACGAAGATAAATGAGAAATAAACGAATGAATTTAAGGCTTCTGTTTCGTTGTATGAGGTGGTAAACACTATTTCGTATATTTTTTTTTATGAAAGGCGCATATTTTACTTACCCAATTAGTGATTGGTATTAAAATCCTTTATGATCCTTTGCAAATAATTAATTAAAGAGAAGAATATTGTCTGAGACATGTAAAAATCGTATAACTTATTTTCAACTTACGTTTGAAAATAACGAAATGTATATGAAAATAAAAGTCCACTAAAAGTCATTTAATCCTCATATTGAATAAAAATTCCTCATTCCTGACCAGATCCCGAAAGTAAGCCTATATCTGTAAATCACGTACGTAATTGTAGACGAAACAAGATTCAAGAACATCATAATATCAAAACAAAAGTAAACAAAGAATGGTAAAACAAGCCTACAGTAATATCTGTAAATCAATAATCTTGTATCTTTTTTTTCCAAATGCTAGGCACTTTTGTCTTCATAAGAATTCTACTATGCAATCCGCTGATTTTTGTAGCCCCCTTTTTTTTATTGGAAAACCATACAGGTAGGGCAGTATGAGGGTACCCATGAGGGTATAACACAAATACAGTCAAACCTTATTTGGGAATTTAACCCAAGTCCAACGGGTGGGAGCACGATACACTAATCGCTATACAAACTGGGTTGTCTAATATCGTATCTAGTCTTCCTTATTTTTCGTATACATATCCCGAGTCTAACTCAAGGGAACAACTCAAACGGGTAGCATTCATTTCTTCAGCAAGTCTGCAATAATTGGTACAGAGAACTTGAACGGATATTTATTCAGAATAGATGCTTGCAGAAGCAATCATGGTGGGTACAGTAGGTGGCTATAGATTTTTTCCTTACCGACGAAGGAATATTTAAAACCTCGTCAAATTTGGTTGCCCCTCTTCCTTGATATTCTTTCCAAAAGATTTCTCTAAAAGATCCTTAAACTTTTCGGAGGTGTAGTAGAAATAAATAAGATTGTCAGTAACTTGTCTCACATATCACAATTGTAGATCAGTTAGCCGTTATACGTTAGCAGGGTGTAAACGAAGCAATAAATCTACGTTGCATCCTCTCACACATGTTTTATGCCTATTATTCTACATTCCACTATACCTATCGCATTGCTTAGAGGATCTAAAATCTTAGAAATGCTTTGGATCTTGCTATTATCGACTGATGGTCGAAGAGGTAGGTTGTTGTTTTCGGTATTATAGTCGGTGCGTTCGAGTCTCGCTTTAGGCATTAATGTTAGTAATTCGTAATTGGCTTTAAGGGGGTCTGTAACCGTTCAAGACACCTGTAACCAAACAAGAGTAAAATAGAAAATATTTTACTTTTGTTTGGAACTCGCTGAAAGGCATAATTTTTAAGCTATAAACTCTTAATTTCCAAACTCTACATTCCCTTAAGTGCAAATACCTATATGAAAAATTGAATTTCTTTAATTTTGTTCTAGATACAATGAAACGAAAATATGAATAATTTTAAAATATACGCTCTTAGTACGCTTTGTTTAAAAATACAATACATATGTTTGTGTATTATTCTGTATAGATAATTCAAATACAATAAAGCTCATACCGGATTTAAAAAATGTAAGTCAATTGCTATTTACTTTTAAAATTAGCATTAATGTTCTCAAAATGAATATACAGTAAACCTTGTTATCATTAAAGTTTGTATTTTTAGTATTAATATTTAATCTTTAAATTTGGTCTCAATTTTATGCTTGAAGGAAAGACACCAGTTTCCATTTTCCTTGAAAAATTACTCATCTGAGCTAAAAGGATGAATTTTCCAACTACTTGTTCACTGCATTTTCATGGTTGTTTCCTGAAAATATATTTATAAAATATCGGAGATACAAATTACGTACGTTTACTAATTCGAGTTGAACAAAACAAAAATGATAAAAGTGTCCATAGACTACTATTCAGATAAAAATCTAGTAATGTACGACCTTACAAGCCTCTTTAATGCTTTGAAAATTTCTTATTTTTACATATATTTGAAGATGCATTTTCAAGAGGGTTTAATGTTTCTCAGTTTTATACAGAAGTCAATTTTGATATAAAAGGGGTATAACAGTTCGATTTTGGCTTGCACTTTCTTGTACGCACTAAAATGTACAACCTGTGTCTTAAGAGTACATACGTACAGAAACGGTATCCAGTGGTGCACACGTGTATTGCCGACGGGCATTTAACCGCCAAACCTGGTCACGTTCATCCCCTATTATTCTTTCACTCTCTGTTTCACGTCACCGTTACGGAATGCACGAGACTCAGGTGGGCTTGGAACTTGTTGGGGCCCATTCGAGGGGTCGTTCTAACCCAGCCCATCGAACGTTCACGCAGGAGAGAGAGAGGGGAGGGGTGAAGAAGAGAGAGGAGCCGAGAATAAAAGTGTGGAAGCTTTCACTGATTTTCACTTCCCGATTCCATCCAATTGTTGTATCCCCATCCTTTCCCATGGTCTAGATTTTTGAAGTTGGGACGCTTTCCCGAGAATCTCTCGCCACATTTCCGTCAACACAAGATAAAATGCAAAAAACTAACCGAAGATTGCGGAAGTTATCTACTTTTATTGAATAAATCTTTTTTTTTCTTCAAGGGAAAGAATGGGTTTCGGGGGACATTGTGTGGTTTCGCAGGTCCTTGACAAATGCAGGGATTCCAGAATGAGAGTCAAGGTACCGACAAGGCGGAAGACTGAGTTGGTAGCATATAATTTTGATGGTATAAACCGAATTCAGGTAGATGAATCATAACTCAAATATTAATGAACCAATCAGCATCAATTAAAATATAGGAAAGGCTTTTATTTTTTCACTTTACATCTTCCTAGTTCTTCTGAGATCAGCAAATGTCTTCGATTGTTCATATGACTTGATGATTCAACAAATTACAGTTGCAGTATCATTCATGCGGCACTTAGCACTTTAGGGGATGTAATTAGAACTTTGAATCCTTCTTTTCCAAGAACTGTTCTTTTTCCTAAAATAAACGAAGAACCCAATCAAACATACTCGAATCCGAATCCAATGTACTGTAGGTATAAAGTAAGGATTAGCGAAAAATTCACACATACTTTGTATTTAAGGCAGCTTTTTAAATAACCCTTGAATATTTATGCAATGGTAGGAGACAAGATCATTATAAATAAAGGAGATAAATTATTTTTCTTCCTTTCCATGGAAAACTCCTTTGACTGTCCCCACAGGGAATGACGATATACGGTGGAATAATTTATTCCGTCTCTATAATTATAAATGACTAGTCAGAAAAAATGAGCTCCAGGACATAGAGGCATTCATCATGTCCCCCCCGCAGGTAAAACCTAAGCGAAATTAAGCGTCGTGACATAGATAAATTCGACTCGCTATGTACTTTCGAGAAGATTTTCAATTTTGTATAACGGAGTACTGAATAAACAAGCGATACTGAAAATTGAAATGCGGATGAAATTAAGCAATGGACAAGTTATAATTATTTCCGTAATCATGGAAACCTAGAAGACTCATTTCAAAAGTTACTTGTCAAAGACCTTATTTTATAAAAAACATTTATATATCGTAGTGTCTGTAATTGTTCTAGTTTAATTTTTTAAAGCCCAATCCTATTTATCAAGGCTGTAATCCAGTTTCAAAACTCGTTTATTTCTATTTTAATGAATCTGCTCGAAAATTTAATTTAATATTGGTAGTATATTTATGAAAAAGGAGTTGGAGCCGTCAAGTAAACATATTAATAATTCCATGATCATATGAAACAAAAACATATCAAATACCGGTATTCAAACCTTTCATTTACTGAATTACCGGTTAATGAAAATTTTTGTAAATTTGCATACCTCTATCCTAACCAAAAAGATCATTTTTCGAGTCGTTCAAAAATGTGTACCACTCGACCCTACGCGACTTACACCCCTGCATCCCACACAGTGTCAACTAAAAAGGGAAAATTCGAAAAACGATAAGCATGATGAGATGAAACAGAAACATAACAAATAACGCTATTCAAACCTTTCATTTACTGAATTACCGGTTAATGAAAATTTTTGCAAATTTGCATACCTCTATCTATCCTAACCAAAAAGATCATTTTTCGAGTCGTTCAAAAATGTGTACCACTCGACCCAACGGTACTTACACCCGTGCATCCCACACAGTGCCAACTAAAAAGGAAAAATTCGAAAAGCGATAAGCATGATCATATGAAACAAAAACATAACAAATACCGCTATTCAAACCTTTCATTTACTGAATTACCAGTTAATGAACATTTTTGCAAATTTGTATACCTCTATCTATCCTAACCAAAAAAGATCATTTTTCGAGTCGTTCAAAAATGTGTACCACTCGACCCTACGCGACTTACACCCCTGCATCCCACACAGTGTCAACTAAAAAGGGAAAATTCGAAAAACGATAAGCATGATCAGATGAAACAAAAACATAACAAATACCGCTATTCAAACCTTTCATTTACTGAATTACCGGTTAATGAAAATTTTTGTAAATTTGCATACCTCTATCCTAACCAAAAAGATCATTTTTCGAGTCGTTCAAAAATGTGTACCACTCGACCCTACGCGACTTACACCCCTGCATCCCACACAGTGTCAACTAAAAAGGAAAAATTCGAAAAGCGATAAGCATGATCATATGAAACAAAAACATAACAAATACCGCTATTCAAACCTTTCATTTACTGAATTACCGGTTAATGAAAATTTTTGCAAATTTGCATACCTCTATCTATCCTAACCAAAAAGATCATTTTTCGAGTCGTTCAAAAATGTGTACCACTCGACCCAACGCTACTTACACCCGTGCATCCCACACAGTGCCAACTAAAAAGGAAAAATTCGAAAAGCGATAAGCATGATCATATGAAACAAAAACATATCAAATACCGGTATTCAAACCTTTCATTTACTGAATTACCGGTTAATGAAAATTTTTGTAAATTTGCATACCTCTATCTATCCTAACCAAAAAGATCATTTTTCGAGTCGTTCAAAAATGTGTACCACTCGACCCAACGCGACTAACACCCGTGCATCCCACACAGTGTCAACTAAAAAGGGAAAATTCGAAAAGCGATAAGCATGATCAGATGAAACAAAAACATAACAAATAATAAAAAAGACGAGAGAGACGAGCGCGTAAAAATTCCACGGGTGAAAAAGCAAAATGGAAAAAAAAAATCACACCAACAACAGAAAAAAAAAATGGGAAGAAAGAGAGAGAGAGAGAAAGAAAAAGAAAACTCGCGAAGGGGTCGACGACCGGCTTTGGCCCGGCGTGAACTTGAGAGTGTGTAGAGAGGGGGTTGTGAGACCGGCAGGATCATTTGGGCAATCTGGGTTAGGACTGCTAGTAGGGTTACAGGTTTTTTGAACACCGGTGCTCTTGCGTTCCTTCCCGGAAAGGGTTGTCGGAAATTCGACCCCCCCCTCTCCACCACCCCACCTTTTATCGTGTGGTCACATGACGACCAGGGGCACATCTGAATGAGATGGTAATTACATGCTGGTCGATCATCAATGCTTTACATGGCTGCTGATCTGATAATTATTGCCGTTTTCTGTCCGGTTTGGGTCCTTATCGCCATCCATGTAAAGTTGAGGTAAGGGTGGAGTAATTAAAGGTCTGGGTCACCGTAGCACCTACCAGCAATGTAAGCACTCAACTTTTAATATCCCAAGGTGGGACGGGACGAAGAAGAATAGAAAGGTTCAACGGATACAATGAGTGTCTAGGCTAATTTGGTCATTAAATAAGAACTTGCATAAGACTGCAACAATTCGGGACATGGGCCTTTATTTATTTATTTATTTAATCTATTTATTATTTTGCGAACCTGTTATAGATCACAGATTTTCAATGTATCTATTCGTCTTCCGACATATCATACATAAAAATCTTTGTTAATATTTCATATCACAACCATATATCAATTAATAATTCAAAATGGAACTTAGCTTGCCTAATCCAAACGGCCTATTCCAAATGCAGGCCTTGTCATGTAAGTTGCGTAATTAAAAAGAACTATTATTCATAAATTAGCAAAAGAAAAGTTTAAAGTTCATAAATATGCGTAAATATTTATAATAATAATCAAGGATACAATCAAATAATATCATATTTACTATAATAAATACATCTGTTTCAATTACAAATTTCGTAAATTCCTCCATGGATAGCTGTTTGGCTACCCCTAAACTAATCAAAAATTCACCTTCAGTTAATAATAATAGTCTAAATAAGACTTTTTTTTTAAGGAGTTCCCTGCCTCATATTGGAATCATGCTGAGAATATTTCTCGATGTAAAAAGTTACACTTTTAGAGGCTGATATAAATATATTTAAAAATTTAAAGACCTCAAACCTTAAAATTTTTAATATCATTATACAAAAATTTGCGAAACGTGTTAAAACTTGTTTCCAACTCCTATAAATTCAAGGAACAATTGGTCTTAATTGATTATAGAGTGGAAAATGTGGAACAATGAATACAGAAGAATTTAAAAAACCTATATTATGTTACAGTTTTTAAAATAACTCTTACATTGAAAAAAATAGAAAAATATTTTTATATACTTCATACACTATTTTTATGTTTTTATAATACAATTAAATGATCAAAATTTTTACAGTTTATTTTTTCTCTACCTGACAATATAATTGTTGTCATTTTTGGCTTAAATTTTTCGTACTTTTATAATATAGTGTCCTTTTAAATAATGAATACAGCTAGAATTCCTTAGTATGCTTTCACCTTTTAAACATTAGCCTGTATATTTATTGAAAATCCACATAAACTACATTTCGGCTAGATCATTTGTTATTTCAAATCATAATTTCAGGGTCACATAATTCATATAGTTTTGTGTCTCATAGATGTTTAAGATCAGATGATATTAATATATCATAATTTTTGTCTAGGTAGGGACACTTGGAATTTGGTTACGGAAAACAAGAAAAATCCAGGAAGGGGCACAAAGAATTATTTGAAATCTAGAAGGGAAAACATGTATTAGTTTAGAAACATCTACAGAATGAGAAATAGGTATGTATGTTTGTTTATGTGTGTGAGAGAGAGAGGCTTGGGGTTAAAAAAATTTGTAGCAAGTTGCCTAGTTACATAAAACATGCTGTTGCTTACAACGGTCCATAATAGCCATAAGCAATCATGTCAGCAGCGAGATTCAAACCTTCCGACTGCGTTTCTGTAAGGCATCTCAGACAATAGCCAATATCCAGAGTTAGTGTGGAAACTGCAGGGCCGTTACTAGGCTTGGCAAAGGTGGCATCAGTCTTAGGGGTCCTGCACCAAGAGGAAAATGGGGTCCGAAAGATGACGATTCACCCGTGGAAATATGGAAAAGTTGAAAAAAAAAACTTTTTTATTATAAAATCCATTGTGTTTAAAAATTGATTTTTTTTATGAATTTTCTTATTTTTTAAAATGCTTCTAGAGACTAAGTCTGTATAGATTTAGTATAAGTTATTAAAACTAAATTTATATTTCGAAATTTGCGTTTAAATAAAAAATAACCCCCTCAAATAAACTATTCAGTTTATCAGATAAATAATATCCCCAAACTGTTCAAAAATATTTTTAAGAATTAATAAGGAAAAATAGAAAAAATTTTAATTAATATGTTAGAAACATTTTTTAGAGAAGGAACAAAATATTTTGAGAGTTCATTCTGAATATATATATATATATATATATATATATATATATATATATATATATATATATATATATATATATATACATATATATATATATATATATATATATATATATATATATATATATATATATATATATATATATATATATATATATATATATATATATATATATATATATATATATATATATATATATATATATATATATATATATATATATATATATATATATATATATATATGTAATGAGACGGACTTCTCAATGGGTGGTTGCAGTCATGGGCTATAGTTTACGTCCTCAGAGAAGGAGCCTGACCAATTATAATCCTGCATGGCCCTAGCTGACAATTTACGAAATTTCCAAATAAAAAGGACATGCACGCTGTCGGAGACAGATTTTTCTACAGATATTTTCCCACAGATGTTGACCCAAGTGTTACGTGTCTTGTACATAGAACTTCATGCTAGCTGACCCTTCAGTTTGTCCTGTCCCTATGATGAAGTGGGAAAATATCTCTAGAAAAATCTGTCTAGGACAGCGTGCATGTCCTTTCTATTTGGAAATTTCCTAAATTGTCCGCTAGGGCCATGTAGGATTATAATTGGTCAGGCCCTTTCTTTGAGGGCGTAAACTGTAGCCCCAGTGGTCAATTTAGGTTAGGAGTTAAAAAGGGGAAAGTTCTGAAAACCCCTGAGAATTTTCCTTACATATTTTATGTATATAGATATATATATATATATATATATATATATATATATATATATATACATATATATATAATGTTTATGTATTTTCTCACAATAATTGATGGCAGGGATGCAAACCAGTTTTTTTGCTACGGGTAATAAAGGACCTAGTTACGCCCCTGGGAAACTGGTTGGTTATGATATGGAGTACTACAATCAATCTTTTGCAGTACTAAGAGTAATTAGACCCAGACCTGCTGCTTAAAGTCAATTCTGAATGGCTACAAACATATCGTGTCACTTGCAGAATTTGAGCTTTACAGACTTCGGTATAGAATCACAGCGCCTCCTTCAGTAGTCCAGTGGGGTGGAATTAAGAAACTATAAGAAACAGCAGGTGCTCACTAAGGGAAATGGCTGGCAGGCTTGAGCCCTCCTCCTGTCTTCAAACTCATCCGTTAATTGTTCAGCTTTAGAAATGAATGAAAACCCAGTTTATGAATCACAATAAAGTAAGAACGTCTTTTTTATCTTTGTTAAATATTCCTGGAAATATTGAAATTAACCACATAAATGATGTAAGCAATAAATTCCCCCAAGTAATTTTTTTTTCAATTTTTTTTAACAGTACTTCTTAGTATTCAACCCAATAAGTCAAAAATATAAATGATTAATAAAATAATTCGATTTCAGGTATATTTATAATTTTATACAGTTGTTGCACGGTACAACACATTGTTGACCGGCAATTTTACTGAAAATTTATCTCATGTCCCCGGCTATTATTTCGTAATTGGATGTGGAAGTAACGGACAATCAGATAAAGCATCCGCGTATAATTCATTGAAAGATTCTTCATTATGTACCGTCATCGTTTTTTAAAATTTTTTTAATTATTAAATATTTTTTACAACAAAATATTTGGTGGGTCTTCTAAGCGAGAGACACAGCTTCTGTTATACTAACCAACAATTGCCCTGTATGGTAGCCAACAAAGAAAACATCGATGCGAAAAAACGCATCACGAGTTTACTCGTGGCCGGTCAGCAACGTTCGACCATTGAAACACGAGTTAACTCGATACCGGTTATGTTACCGGTTATTATTACAATGTGTTAATATAACATAGTGAGATTCGTGAAACGGTAACGCTTTAGTTTGTTGATCTCCTCACAAAACAAAATCCTGGGGGTCGTGTTTGAGAAAGAGCATTTAGGATATCTCCTAACTTCTCCTACCATCCTTTCTCCTTTGAAAAACTTTTCTTATTTTCTTTATTCTGGTGTATTGTTTTAGGTGAGAGTTTCGTTCGTTAAATGTTTATTGTTTTATACTGCCAGCAGTCTGTTTCTTCACCCTCACAGTGTTATGAAATATATATGCATGTATACATAGCGGTCGTTATGTGTTTATTACCATAGCGGCACATAAATGATAAAGAAGTTTCTTTTACTTACAAGAATATATTTGTCCATTGTGTTTGGGGGTCAAGTCTCACCTTTGCTTCCTTCCTGGTGACGCTTCCTTCTCTTCTGGTTGCACCAAATGCGATGCAATGGTTATACCCAAAGGTTGTTTTGTGGTTGTCATACCTTTGAGAAAGGAGTTCACTGGTATACTACAGTTGTGGTTTTACTCTCTCCAATAAAAACATTCTTTGACATAACATAACAGGTTTTTTCCGACATATTGTTTCTTGGCTTTGAGAAATGAGATTTGCCTAAGATTAAGAAAGAAATGTTTTGGTGTTATAGATTATTTTGACAAGGTAGGCCAAATATAGTTAAAATATTGATTTTTTGGGTCAAATTATTTTCTAATTTGCCTATATATCCATGTAAAATTTGAAATCTGTATCACTAAAATGTTGAAGATTGTATATAATTTCATTTATGAGGGCCTGTCTCAACAAATGAAAACTTACGTGGCTTTAAGAGTCTCTAAAATATGCAATAAATCATTACCTTTTTACTTTAGTTTTAATCCCACATAAAAAAAATCTTGAGATTTCATTCCCATAGCTAGAAAATATTTCAGATCTTAATTTTATAGAAAACTTATTGTTTTTATTGAGAGCAAAATTCAAAGCCTAAAATTTTCCAGATTTCTAAATAATTATTAAAAAGTTTGGCACAATGAAATTTATGAAAATTATGTTAAAAATATGCCTATATATCCAGATCTCTAAAAAAATATTTACAATGTATGGCACAATGAAATTTATGAAAATTATGTTAAAAAACATGCCTATATATCTATGTAAAATTTGAAATCTGTATAGCTGAAATGTTGAAGATAGTATATAATTTCCTTTATGGGGGGTTGTCTCAACAAATAAAAAAATATGGGGTTTAAAGAATCTCTGAAAATATGCAAGAAATCTTTCAATTTTTACTTTAAATTGAATCTCATGAAGCAAATTCTGAGATTTCATTCCCATAGCTAGAAAATATTTCAGATCTTAATTTTATAGGAAATATATTGTTTTTTATTGAGAACAAAATTCAAAGCCTAAAATTTGCCACAACTATAAAAAAATATTTACAATGTTTAGCACAATGAAATTTATAAAAAATTATGTTAAAAAGCATGTCTATATATCCATGTAAAATTTGAAATCTGTATTGCTAAAATGTTGAAGATTGTATATAATTTCATTTATGGGGGGGGGGGCTGTCTCAACAAATGAAAACTTATGGGGCTTTAAGAGTCTCTAAAAATATGCAAGAAATTATTCGCTTTTTACTTTAAATTAAATCTCACAAAGAAAATCTTGAGATTTCATTCCCATAGCTAGAAAATATTTCATATATTAATTTTAGAGGAAATTTATTGCTTTTTCTTAAAAACAAAATTCAAAGCCTAAAATTTGCAGAATTATAAAAAAATATTTACAATATTTGGCACGATGACATCTATGAAAATTATGTTAAAAAATTGTATAATTCTTTGGCGTTACGTATTAAATACGTAATTAAGAATAGATGTGGAATAACCCAGAACGGAATAATTTTTCTTTAAATATAAAGCTTTTGTTTAGTTTATTATTGAGTATTTAGGAAAAAGTAATAAAGAATATAAAGATAGGTATATTTTCATATTTGTATGCAAGTTAATTAATAAGAAATGTTAAAGATTATTCTTATGAGTGTAGTGCGCCATCATGGGAAGATTTTTGTTGTTGTTGTTGGGATGTTTCATATTGAAGTTATTAAAAATAAAAAAAGCTGTAATTAAATTTTTCTGAAGGACAGCTTTTTTTTTTGTCCATCAGTGTACTCTTTCATTCCCCCCTCTCTCTCTACATATATATATACATATGTGTGTGTGTGTGTGTGTGTGTATCTGAGAGTGTGTAACCGGCGAAAAGTTTCTCACCAATTATTCTGGAAATCAGTCTCTGTAACTTAAAGTGTACGAGCATGTTGGACTATAAGAGAATTCCTAATCTAAATGCAGCCGTCAGTATCAGAAACACAAGTTTAGAACTGTATTAATTTAAATTCATAGAGGGTAAAAATGAACGAGTCAATTGACCGTCTTTACAAGGCAAGAGTCTTGCATAGAATGCTCAGTATTACAGACTTCTTTTACAAATATCGAAACCAAGAGCGAGTAATCACACAATTTTGTTCATAAGAGACTAGAAATTAATCTGCACTTTTTGGAAGTCAAGGGTGAACTTTGATCACTTAAGTTACCTCGAAATACATAGACAGCTATTTAGTTGTTGGAAAAATCAAACAGTATTCCTGGGAAAGCTGAAAAATGCGGCCAGTGGACAGAAAATTAGCATTTAAGACACCGTTAGGTTTGAGAGATGGGTAAAAATAATGTAAGTCGGCAAACATTCCTTTATATCTGACACTTTATGGCTGGGAAATTTGGTATTAAAAATAAAAATGATAAAAAAGAGAATGTTAAATAGCTATTTTATGGGTAATAATTTTGATATATTGTACATATATATATTGGGACAAACAGATAGGGTACTCTTTGGTACTCGAAATCCAATAAATAAATATAATAAACGCACACAATATGTACAATGTTGTTTGACATGCGTCTTGAAAGTAGAATTATTTGATATTGAGGACTCTGCAACTTATAAGCAAAACACTTTTTTTGTGAATTTGGAGAAATTTGGGATTGTTTTTATAAAAACCTTGTTTCTCACCGAGTGTACGTGCTATCCTAATAACAGTAAACACAGATTATTACAAAAAGCATCCTAATCATGTGCTAAATTTTCAACGCTTTTCATGCATTACTTTTTACAGGGTTATTCAAAACATATTCGTTTTTCTTCAATTTATGGACGGTCCCCCATGAGGTTTCGGGAAAAATTCTTAGCTGAAATGTATGACGTCTACCATCCTGTTTACGCGCCTGAGGTTTCCGGATAATTCCTCGTGATTTTCTAGATATTCAAGAAAATGTCTAAAATCGCAAGTGACCGATCATCATTGGCAATATAGGGTATATATATATATATATATATATATATATATATATATATATATATATATATATATATATATATATATATATATATATACATATACATATATATGTGTGTGTGTGATATCATTTACACATATATATTTATAAATATATAAATACACACACACTTATTTTATTAGATTACCAAATGAAACAATCGTCTTTTAAATCATGCTGATTTAATCTCTAAAAAATTATTTCTGCATGAACAACTCAAAAGTTACATCACTGAGAACTTATTCTCATCTTAAGCCTGAATTGTGCTATAATTGTGCATAACTATCTTCAGTTTTATACTGTCACATTTTAAGAAAAAATTTTATCTTTCCAATTTAAACTTTCCTCTGTCAATTTTCTATCAAAACAATGATTTGAAAAAAGAATACAGATGTCTAAGGTATTATTCCTATATCATTTTAACAATAAAGTTAGTCTAAAAAATAAATTTTCCATTTAAGGATCCTTCAGTTGCATTTTACCACAGTAAAGCTTTTACAATAAAACCAAAAATAACACCTACCTCTCTTCCGCTTCTCGAATAGTTTCCCTGTAATCTCTCAACGTCAGTTATACAACAAAGGTTTTTATTAAAAAAAGAAGGTATTTATGCATCAATTGAGCTTTCACACAGTAACATTGAAATCTCCCAGCGTTAGTTTTACAAAAATCTCTACACATTTCAATAGATGTTATGCTGTTATTTTCAGAACAAATGTTTGTTTTGCAGAAAAAAAAATTGTAAATAATATTTTTAACCCTATTCTGCATTTGACTTTGAGTTACTTATTTCATTCAAAGTCACTGTATCAGCCTCAGCTTTTTTAGAAATGAATTTTATATATAGTAATATACTGGTGTACAAAATTTAAAAAAATTCTGATTTTGTCGGTCACCAGAAGACAGTACAACAAGGCAGATTTTAATGAAATTTGGTATAAACATAGGTTGATAAAATACAACAATCCTCTATATAATAATAGCCTAAGTTATCTGTCCGTCTCTTCTCGAAATTATGAAGCGGTTGGACCTGGAATGGAGAGAGGGAGCCATATTGGATTTTTGATGAGTTAGGGTTAGTAACGTTTGAAATCTACCCCTTCCAGCCTTTTCTAGCATTTAATGCCATTATTTCAAGTCCTATTTTTTCCGTATAAGAGCAGGTGGTTAAATTTATTAATTTGTCACATAATAAATAGGTAAAAATAACATTTTTTCTCATTCCTTTAATCATCTTATTTAATAATTTCTCATTTTAAATTACTTAAATATCGTCTGCATTATTTCCATACGTTTTATCACTAAATTTAGATATTTCGTAAATAATTCTCTTTTATACTTGGCTTAAATAATATATTAGGTACCTATGTGATAACTTTAAATTTAATCATCGATTATTTTTTGTTCCAATGAAACTTTTATCACCGGTATTAACAACAAATTCTATCTATTTCCAGGGTATAGTGGAAATGATAGTTTTATTTCTTTACTTCCATTAATTACTCTGACTTACTTCCATTAATTACTCAAATTGGGAAGAACCTAACGATAATTTCGACGTAGCTAAGAAAACTTTGAACTATCTTTCTAAATGAATTCAACGGGATTCTAAACTGCATTCACAGTATCGGGAGACTTTGGTGGAGTATGAAGATAAACAATTTATTGAGCGTGTACCACATAATTCTCAGCCAAAAAACAAACCATTTTTTTTACGAGCCTCATAGGGTACTTTTCAATTCTAGAAAATTATAAATTTTACTGATCCAGGCAGATGACAGTCTATATGCTAGTAAAAATAATAAGAAAAATAATAACATTCAAGTGTTATAACAGAACTACTGTTCACGATAAGGCGTAGCACTCATCGGTGCCCGAATATCATCAATGGTTACAGAATCGAATCATTGGTAATCGAACCATTGGCCTGGATCAATGATTACAGAATCGAACAATAACAAATAGGGTGAATAGTCATCTCATACAGATATACAGGCCACCAACCATTGTTTCCTATTGGAAATAAAGCAATTTGGGAATTTCTCTGGCTATTAGTCACAGTCATTCAGTTGTTTTCAGACTTTGTTTAGTAATAGGAGAGGGTGTGATTTGCAATTGCTCTTCCCAAAGCATGTTCCAGACATGCTCTTAAGGGATGAGGTCTCTAGTTCTGGTTGGCCAATCCGTCCAGGGAATATCATCACTTTTCAGAAAGTCGTCGAACAGATGAGTTCTGTATCGCGTTGTCGTCAGTGAAATACAACCAGGGTGAACCTCATTCCGGAAAAAGTAAACATAGGGCTACAAGTTCTCCTCCCTATATCTCACACCAGTGGCTCTTTCAGAAACATAGATGGGTATGCAACCACCCAACGTCATGCCTGCTCAGGCCGTAAAATCAACACAACCATGATGCTCGATTTTTCGGGTGTTTGAAGGTAGGTAGGGATTACTAGTTCTTTCTATATGAAAGTACGCCGAGAATCAATGGTTAGGCTGAACTAATACTCATCAGTGAAGATATAGATGTCAGGTTTAAAAATGGGGTTTAAGAATTAAGCGAGTTATAATTAAAAATAGTTAGAACTCATTAACGATAAAGTGATAGGAGAAGACACGCCCTCGAGGAGAACTATACAGAGTAAAGAACCCGACGCGAAAGTAGACATAGGAGTTTTGCTTAAGTAGCAATGCCAAAAAAGACAGTTCTAAGTGGGAACTCGGGCTCATAACATCCTCCACGCTAGTCGGGGCAAATTATGAGAACAAAGGATATCTAAATGGCATAGCCATGAACAGAAGGATTACAATAAAGAAGTTTTTATGTATGAAATCAAATGCGTCTTCCATGCCTTAGCAACTCGTCAGTGTTATACATATATATATATAGGTGTGTGTAACCAGTAAAAAATATTTTTCCCTGATTCCATTTGGAAATGACCCCATTTTTTACTTGCCAAGACTTACTTGGCAACTCAATCATGTCATGGAAGGCATTTCACTGGACTATCCTTCTCAACTTTTCTTTGCTCTGATCATTATAAATAATAGCTGAGAATATCTTTAAAGTAAATTTAAGAATTTTATCCAGCACACAGAACTCTAGAAGACGTGAAAAAATAATCATTAAGAATACGATGGAAAGCATTCTTGTAAATTATTTATTAAGAACTATGAAACTATATACTCATATATACTGAAGTATAACTAATTTCATCACATTAATATTTTTGGTTCAACTTTTGTAAATTTTGTTAATTTTAAATATGCCTTTTGAAACAAAAGTTTGGATAAAGTCAAAGAAATGAGATAAACTAAAAGACATTGGTACGCTCCCTCTTCCTTTTGATCAAAACTCCACTCACTAAAAAGTGGAGTTTTAGTAAGTTCAAAGGTTTTTACAATTTAAAGAAAAAAAAAGAAAAGGTGTAAATTTCTCTTATCTTAAAAATAAGCTAGCTAGCTCGTTTGATATTCACTCTACCACTATTAACCCTTTAAAGAACACAATTAGAAATTCTTTGGTATTTAATGAAAATCGTTTATAATGTTATCTATGAACTTTATATAGGCGAAATTAGTGAAAAACATTTATTTTTCTTTAGAGATTGTAGATGTGAGAAGTGGTTTAACTGTAAAACCTTCCCCTTGTACGGCGGAAAAATAACACTTCCCTAAAATTTCAATTATATAATAAGAGTAACGAATAGTTACCATTAATATGATGTAATAAATAAATATATAAATAATTTATAAGTGTTGTTTGATTAATTAATTTTATTTGGGATTATAAAAGACGAAAATAGAATTCCTGATTGTTTCAAGCAAAGCAAGTTTAATAATGTATGTTTGAAAGTGAAAAATAAATTGTGTAGTACTACCATCTATTGATAGTTTAAAGTGTCAAAAACGTAGAAAATCCAAAAAGTCATTCATATAACTTGAAAAAGAACAGAAACAACAATTTTAACAGCTGGTTTATTGGTGAAACCACAGTCCTTTAAAGGGTTTTAACTGCATCACGTAATCTTTATGTGGCTGAGTAAAACCACTTGCACCCATAATCAGTAGAAGCTGAAAGTGAAAGGAAATATCTAGCTACTGAAATATTTAAAAAAAGTATTCGTAAATGATAAAATTTTGGACGATCATTTGATGAAATGGCCTGTGAAAATTTTGGTACAAATAGCTTTTGTAAAATACATGAAGAAAATCAAGATTCCCTTTTATTAACTCCAGTGAATACCCAAATTTAAAATGAAGAACAGGTGCAAATTTCTCTGCTCTCCAAAATCCGCATTTTTAAGATTTGTCATAGGATTAATTAGGGATACAACGGATGTCACTTTGGCCGGATAACGGATACCGGATATCTGGCCAGAGTTTCAGCTGGACATCCCGCTGGATGTCAGTATGTTTCGCACTTTATTTTTGTAAATTAATTTTAAATATATCAGCTCCATGTACTTTATTTTTGCAACAAAATTGTAGTATTGTTCTCACCTTTTATATTTTTTTATCAGTCAACTATTTGTCCTATAATTTATTTTAAATTTTTTCTTCAAGTTTCAGTGCTCAATATCTCAATTCAACATTATTTAATTAGAAAACTCAAATCTGAAAAAAAAGCATTTTTAATAGTTTTTTACCTTCCTTCTTTAATGGTTCTTATGTTTGTGTATGAAAAATGTCAAGAACATACTCCTACTTTTTTTTAGTAAATTGTCTTTATTCTTCTATCCTCCAAATAGACGCCTAACGATGGTCGAGCGGTTAGGGTGCTGGCCTTCGGAACCGGAGTTCGTGGGTTTGAATCATATTATGGCATAGATGTTCGTAGCCATTCGGAATCGGCTTTAAGCAGTAGGTTCCGGTCTCATTAGCCCTCGTGTTGCAAAAAGTAGACCGTAGCATGACAAACCAAACCAAAGCTCAAAAAAAGTAAATTTTGTCTTTTGCGTTCTCAAATGCAAGAACACAATTTTGCATTTGAGACTGAAAAAAGAATGATTTATGATTTTTAGTAATGAAATTTATAAATCAACCTAATTTTTTCTATAAAGCTTTTTTTTAACATAATACTCCAAAATACTTATAAGCATTGTTTCTTATAGTATATTGTTTAACATTTTGCATTTTTTGATATATTTACCTTATTTCTCGGATTATAAAGTTTGCCCGGATATACTGCCGGATAATTGTAATATCCGGCTGCTGTCAATTATCTGGTATGGTGGCCGGATTCGAATGCAGTATGGATAATCCAGTATGCAGTATCCGGATAACCGTTGCAACCGTAGGATTAATATGGTCCTACTTTTTTTTGCTGATCATAAGTGAAACGCGAAATAGTTTATGGTTGAGTTATATCTCTGCCTTTGTTAAGTGTATCAGGTCCTCTTATTTGTAAAGCCCTGACTGATAAGTAATATCCACTTATCTGGAGAGGTCAAAATGGATAAAGTACAGATAAAAGAAAAGATTAATAGACCTGATCATAAGTGAAACACGATTTTATGGTGATTAAACGCCACACACGAAGAAAGAAAGGATAGAATAAGCTCTGAGGTGAAGAAAAGGATATCCAAGCAGTATCCACCTGCAACCGTGTAATGGTCCACATGACTTGGGCTTTTAGGTTGTTTTATTTGTTTTTATTCGCCTCTTATGGCTGAGTAAAATCACTTGCACCCACTTACTCGTGAGAGGTCAAAAGTCAAAGAAAGGAGATTGAAAACGAAAAGACAACGGTACGCGTCTTATTGATTAAAACGATACAAGAAAAAGAAAAAAAATAAAGCTCTGACATAAGAAAAGACTAACACATACGTAAATGTTGAACTTGAACTGATAGTTTGGGAATTCCGCCGGCCCTGACCTTCGGCGGCTGAAAGATTCTTGCAGAGCCTCTTGATTATGACAGAGTTCAAGTGGGTAATTCTCCAGAGCTTGGAAATAGACTCGTTAGCTATCATAATCGCTTGTCTTTTCGGAAATTGATATTTCAAAGAAAAAAAAATATGAAGTGCAGGGTAAAAGAGAGGAAATAAAACGAGATTGTTCTGAGGCTTGGGAAAAGCCCGCTCCTGTATGGGTGGTAATCAGCCACGATCTTTAAATTGGCGTTGTTCAGTGATTGTAAGAAAATGCGATTTCAAACAAAATGAAAATAAAATCGTTAAAGGTCTTAAACAATGAAACATCGTTTTTTTAGTTTTGGGGAAGTATGTTAATTATTAAAAAAAGCGTACACACAAAAAAATTAAACACTCCTATAAGGTTTTACCACACTACATAATTTTATTTTGCCTAACGATTAATTTTATTTTCAAAGTGTTGGTATAAATTCGGATGGTAATGCCCGAAATATACTTACTATCTTTAATACTATGAGTTAAATAATAAGTAGTGACTATTATGAATTATTCCTGTATATATAGGACAGCATACATTTAAATTTAAATTTATCCTAAAATTTTAGGATTATTATCTAGTAAAACTGATAATTTATGTGTGAACTTTTTAGACCTATTTATTATAAATAGTCTAGACCAGGGGTAGGCAACGCGGCGCCCGCGGGCGCCATGGCGCCCCCGATCGATTTTTAATGCGCCTTCGCTGGACTAATGTAAATGTATGATAGCCAGAGCGATTTACTTACTCTTGTCAAACGGCGATATACAGCAAGTAGTCAGTTGAGTTTAGGATTGTGTAGATTAGCAGTTTGCTAACCTTGAGCGTATCTAATAACACGCACGTATTTTTTGTTAGTGTGTGGACGTATTTCGAATAGACCATGCGTAGACCGTGCATTTAAAATTACCAAGTAATCCGAAATAATTCTTTTCTTTCAAAACCTTTCATGGATAAATGTAAAAGAAAAAGAACATTATTTTAACGATGAATGGGAACATCTATATTGTTTCGTTGATTACAAAGGGAAGTGTATTTGTTTGTTGTGTAATAATAGTGTTGCGATTCCCAAGAAAAGTAATATTGAACGACATTTTAAGACCGTTCATACCAATTTTGATAGTGACTATCCAATGAACTCTGAAATTAGAAGAAAAAAAAATTATTTCTTTAAAATGTTCAATAACTAACCAGCAAAGTTTTTTTTTACTAAACCACTGCAACAACATAAAGCAGCAACGATCGCGTCATATAAAATATCGTATTTACTAGCTAAGAATAAAAAACCATTTACAGATGGAGAATTAGTGAAAGAAGCCATGTTAGAAGCCGCTGATTCACTTTTTGAAGAATTTAAAAATAAAAAAGAAATACTTTCAGTTATAAACACGTTGCAAGACACTCAAGTTTCACACTGAATTATAGGTATCATTAGGTATGACACCAACAAAAAAAAAGTTATAAAAAATCTGGGTTTTTTAATGCCTATTTATACCTGTTGATTATCTGTAAAATATGCGCCCTTGGTGATTTTCAAATTTAGTATTGCGCCCTTAAGGACAAACAGGTTGCCGACCCCTGGTCTAGAGCATTTAACTTTTCATTATTTTGATAACATAACACAGTTATCAAACAAATCCATACTGGTACAAAGGAGACAGAAAATCTGGTACTATGCAATATCAGGTACATATATGACAGAATGCTATCCATTCGCTAAATTTAGGACATCATTCATATATACGGCCGAATTATGACTGTCAATATTAAAACGTCTGCTGTCCATCCTATCACATTATATGACAAGATAAATTAAATTTGACTAGCTACTAACATTAGGTCAATAATGGTACACAAATTATTGAGCTTGTAGCAGATAATTTTCAGCCAAAAATCAAACCATTTTTTTACCTGCCTCATAGGGTACTTTACAATTCTAGAAAATTAAAAATTTTAATGATCCAGTAATATGACGGGCTATATGCTAGTATATGAATGGTGTCCAAAATTTAGCGAATCCATTGCAAATCGAGTGGTTATGTATAAAAAACAAACTTCTTAATTTTCAAAGATATATAACTTAACACTAGATTTACGGATGTTGATCATATACCTATTTTTACTGAAGTGAGCCAATTTGACTCATACAAGAAAATTGAAGTTTTTTGCAAAGAAAATAGTTCCAAATTACTTTAAATTAATTGTTTATTATAAAAAAATTCAAGGAAAAAATTTTTTTACATATAAAATCTGTTTTTTGAAATACATTTTCCGCAAAAATTTCTATTCACATTTAGCACAATGGTTTCTACATCTATTTCTTTTGCATGATTGTCGAACTTGACAATTCTTCCGTGCTTCAGTAGCTTATTCAGTAGCTTAGGCTATAAGCTAGTATTTAATATTTGATATAATTAACTGATATGTCCGGATATTTTTAATCGATTTTACTTAACTTCACTTGTACCAGTTGTTATTTTGAAATCAATTTTTAACTATCTTCCTGACTAGCTAGATATCTGAAAATTTGCACATAAGTTCAGTTCCGGTGACAAAACAATATTCAATTTTAAAAAAAAATGAAGAAAAAAAAATTAGTTTGAAGTTTGATAAATGCCAAGATCTGGGCCCTTACTCTGGAAGTTGCGGTTCGGTTCGAACGTTCGTTATGATGTCACTTTGACATCACCTTGCGGGCATTTTGATCGCAAACTATTAAGCTGACTTCAAAATGACGTCATAACGAACGTTCGAACCAACTCGCTAAGTCCAGAGTAAGCCCCCTCCCTGTTCAGCATACTTGGAATCCCAACTACAAAGATTTTAAACTAGTATCGCCCTCTATTTGCAAGCGGCATAACTAATAACTCAAATTTTTTACTTTTTAGTACATTTTTTTATCTCTTTTTTTTTTGTTAAATAAAATTAATTAAAAATAATTTTATATTTTACTTGTTTATTTTATTTTTCTTGTAAAGGTGTAGAGGTTCAGAAAAGTTTTAGATTAACAAATGTTTTAGATTAAAAATATTATTCTTTATGCGAAAATAAATTTCTATTTTTCTCGTCTTTGCTTGGGGATAAACAAACGCACTTTCAATTGAAAGGAGGTTTTTCCCTACTTAAAATTGAACTGAACTCCCGTTTCCACAAGCATAGATTCCACGCCTGTGGGGATACAGGGCATTCCCAGACGATGTGGATCTGTTTTCTTCAGGGTTCTGCAGAGAAAATACATAGTAGCAAGTTCGTTTCTCATGCAACACAGACGATCAACGCAAATCGGAAACAAGTCACTGATAGAATCGAACATATTTTCTTACAGGTTTGTGCTGTTACGGGTGAAGTAGGATTAGTAAATAAATTCAAGCTTTTTCCGATGAAGTTATGACACGTGTTTTAAAGAGTTTTGATGAGTCGAATAATGCACAGAAACTAATTTCTTTAGTAATTATTTAAAAAAAATATTTAAGACTACTTTTAGCCGATATTTTACTATCGTCCTATATATATGACTGATGAGCTTTATTACGTTTTTATAAGTAATACAACTTTTTCTTTTTGTTACACAGCTAACATGAATCTTAAGTTTAACCCTTTCGTGTGCCGTGGGAAGATTACTTCCTACACGTTCTTACAAAACACACCTGTGGGAAGCGCAAAACCCATTCTAATATATTGGTCTTGCTATTAAAATGACGGGAAGACTAATTCCCGCTTCGGTTTTTAGCTGCCATCTATTGTTCGATCGATTGAATAAAATTAGCAGTTCTGTTTTGAAAGTTTGGAAAAAGTGAGAAATAAATAGCCTACGAAAGGGTTAACAAGAAAAACTTCGGCCTAATAATAATGTATTAGGCCGAACAATGGCCGATTGGTTAGGGTGCTAGCCTTCGGTACTGGAGTTCGTGGGTACAAATCCCTCAGTGCCATGGATTTTTGTAGCCATTCTGAATCGGCTTTAAGCTGTAGGTTTCGGTCTCATTAGCCATCGTGTTGCAAAAAGTAGACCGTAGCACTTCAAACCAAAACCAAATATAACGTTTTAGATAAATTTCCAATTTTTTAAAAATTTTTATAGACTTTTCAATTTGGTTAAATTTTACTATTTTATTTCACAGGATTTGTTTTGTTAATTTAAATATTTGTGCAAAATGTATACTATAATTCAGTTCAATTTATTAAGGACAGGTCTTTAATGGTATTACTGATAAAAATTTACTGTCTCATTATTCTGTAATATTAACTATTTGTGAAAAAAATTATTATTTGTTTTATTTATGTGGTAAAATACAATTAAACTGGTATTTTTGCCAATGATATAAATTGAGATACGGTATTTTACTAGTGTAAAATTAGCACCTTTTTTATCAAAAATTTAAAAAAATGCATATCAAAACAAGTCGTCACTAGGTAGCAAAACTTGAGCTCTACTTATTAATAAATAGAATTATAATCATGGTTGATTTAGTATTTCATAAATGTTTGATGTTATTAAAAGGTAATATGCAGTTGTTGAAGTGACCACGTTACTAATCAATTGGAGGATCGAATTTATCTTTCAAATAAAATAAATTTAAATGAAATGCAGCAAAACATGTGTATAATTGCCATAAAAATACAAAGAAATCATCAAGCAGTGTCCTCTACAGATATATTTTTTCCGAATTTATTCATTTCAGTTATTTAATTTTCTAAAAATTAATATTCATATCAAGAGAGTGTCTCTTTGCAATATTCGTGATGAGAGAAAAGTCATTGTTTCACATTTGAACAAGAGTGACATCGATGTTTGAAAAGTGTGCTTTTTCTTTCGGTTATTCATGAGTAGAGGAAAAGGCATTGTTTCCTCTAAACCAAGAGTGACATCTCTTTATAATAATGCTCATTAAAAGTTGAACAGCTGTCAAACTTTAATTGGACATATTAAATCGAATTATGAAGCGTCTTAACACACACTTCGCCTTTCATTATAAATTATTAGATCAAAGAAAAAGGTGACTTTTACATAAAGTCTGTCCTATGTGTAGCTTTAGAAATGTATATTATTGCAACGGGTAGCAGTGTATGTGTGTGTGTACATATATATCTGGTGCTGGGAACCTCACCGGCAAGGAAGCCTCGTCGCATCCCTGAGACATTTTTTTTAATATTCTGTATAGAAAGCTTCTATAGCTCTTTATTATATATGTGCCTCTATTTTACATTAATGTTCACTGCACCCAGAATCAATCTTTAAAATTTTCTCTCGAAGATAACTAGTTTGCCCGCACAACTCAAAATATCAAAAGCACATCTTGATGTTCTCTGCTAGTCTGCCGCCCTATTCCTTTCACTTATTTCTTGTTCTTTGCAGTTCTTTCAGCTCCCAGAGCCTCTGTCTAATAATAAGCCGGTCATCTGGCGTTACCCAGTAGCTAATGTTGTATATTTAAGAGAGAGAAAGTGCCTTTCTACCAAAACACAGTATACTCCATTTCAGCAGTTGGCAATCTTGAGCAAACTCCATTGTATAAAATTTTTAGAATCAAATGGATCGTTCAGCAGTCAGATACCTTAAAAATTCCTAGGCCATTGTTCAATAATGCGATGGTCCTTTGACGTTACCAAATAGCTATTGTTTTATGTTTAGGAGAATAACCTGGCTTTCTATTGAGACGTACCATACCCCATGGACTTTATAGCAATCAGATACCTTAAGTGGGCTTTATTGTTATAAACTTTTTAAGTGAACATTTAAAATCTGATGGACTTTACAGCAGTCAGATACCTTAACAATTTGACTGCCATGGCTATCATCTGTGATATCCAGTGATATTTCCGTTGAGACACTGGCTATCCGATATGATAGCCATGGTGTTTTAACACTTCAGGCCATGGCTATCAAAGATGTTATCAGTTACATGAAAACGTATCTATTGAGTCTGATTGGGATCCCAACGATGTGTTAGGTATGCGTGGTTTGCGCAAATTGGTAGATGTGACGATTTTATGAGCTAAGTTTTATGAAAAATTAAATATTTGGAACATGCAACAAAAAAGGGAATATATATAAAGAGAGAGTTTGTTTGAAATATTGTTTTTATATATAGTTTTATGTTGAAAAAATACAAATTACACAAAAAAAAGTTTGGCCCCGTTGTGAACATTTGCAATTTTGGCTTGGCAGTCAAAGTGTTAAAGCTCTCCAGGCCTCTGTTCAATAATGCGATAGTCTTCTGACGTTACTCACTAGCTATTATTTTAAGGTTAGGAGAGAGAACCTGTGTTTCTACCAAGACGTAGGATACACCATGGACTTTATAGCAAAAGGATACCTTAAGCGGGTTCATTGTAATAAACTTTTTAGGTGAAAATTTAAATGGACTTTACAGCAGTCAGATATCTTAAAGTTCCCAAGGCCACTGTTCAATAATGCTATGGTCTTCTGACGTGACACAGTAGCTATTGTTTTACGTTTAGGAGAGAGAACCTATGTTTCTACCGAAACGTAGGATACACCATGAAATTTACAGCAATCGGATACCTTAAGCGAGCTGCATTGTAATTAACTTTTTAAGTGAAAATTTAAAATCCGATGGACTTTACAGCAGTCAGATACCTTAAAGCTCTCCAGGCCTCTGTTCAATAATGCGATAGTCTTCTGACGTGACTCAGTAGCTATTGTTTTACGTTTAGGAGAGAGAACCTATATTTCTACCGAAATGTAGGATACACCATGGAATTTACAGTAGTCGGATACCTTAAGCGAGCTTCATTGTAATTAACTTTTTAAGTGAAAATTTAAAATCCGATGGACTTTACAGCAGTCAGGTATCTTAAAGTTCCCAAGGCCACTGTTCAATAATGCTACGGTCTTCTGACGTGTCACAGTAGCTATTGTTTTACGTTTAGGAGAGAGAACCTATGTTTCTACCGAAACGTAGGATACACCATGGACTTTATAGCAGTCGGATAATTTAATCGGGCTCCATTGTATAAATCTTTTAGATGAAAATTTAAGTCAGTACATTATTGTTACACTAGTTATTATTTTTCTTATTATTACTAAATTAACTGTATAACAGTTAAACATTAATAACTGTTCACAGATAACAATAATAATAGCAGTCATTAAAACAACGGAATAATATTATATATGCTATTACCAGCGTAAAGTTTGTTTCATTTATAAATTTTGTGAATTCCACCGAAGGCCGCGGTCTGATCACCCAAGTTTTAAATGACGCCAAAGAAGTTTTTCGCCGAATATAAAATACGTAAACCTAATAAAAACTTTCACTACTCTCACGAGAAACTCGCTTTCTTGTGGTTTTAAGCTTTCCCATAAATTAACATTTTTCCTTGTGCCACTTTTTTTACAAAATTAAAAAAAAAAGTTAGAAAATTAATTCACAAATTACTGCAGTGACTACAGAGAAAAGTGTTTCTATGCAAAAAAGAAGAAAATTCAAAAATGTCAAAACGGGATTTAGTTTTAGTAGATTACAGAGAATAGATACGAATAGTAAAAATAATAATAAAGTTAACGATAAACAATAAGAAATGAAATAAAACAAAATCATAATGTGGCAACCTTGTGGAAAACCATATACCGAAGTTCACGTGATCGTCCAAGTCTTGGCCACAATGACGCGTGTTGGAATTTTTGGGCTGATTTGAAAGCAAGCTAAATTCTACTTAACAAGTTGACGAACACTTACGTCTATAGCCGTTAAAGCAAAATTCACTACATGGCACGACTGCAATAGCAGTCCAAAACGAAACGGTCGTATTTAGACACTACGGCTATAGCGGCACAAATGTGCATTTACCGGCTTACAAGTAGAAGCGTAGTGTCATGTTTTAGAAACAATTTTTTAGGTTGAATTTCGTTTTTCTCCTGTTCATTTTCCATATTGAAAATAATGTGTAATAATTATAAAATTATACTAATTTTTTTTGTCATTTATTTATTGTTTCATTATAAATTAACATCCCCGGGCTGGGCAAGGTTGACTCAGCCTTTCATAGTGATGCATACACTATATTCCTTAGAATGCAAAACATTTCTTACGTCTGTGGATGCACATTGATAACAGGTATCTCCTTTAACTCTCTTACTATCTTTACTGCAGAAGTTGTAGGAGTCTCTTTAACAAATATCAGTATTCGCCTTTCTACTGAGTCGAAGTAATCTTTTTGGGCCGACCAATTTCATTTGGTCTGAGGAAAAATCCATACCTTTTATAGTTATTAACTACGTAATGCACTGTTGAATGAGGCCTTTTCCTAATTTCTGCAATATCTCTTATGCTTTCCTTTACTTTCCGTAGTTCCACAATTAAGTTTTTCATATCTATTCATTTCATTCTATATCATTTCATTCTATAGAAGTTTGATTTGTCTCCATTTCCCAAAATTTAAACAAAATATAAATAAATTTAAACAATTCATTCTCAAAGCTTTGACTTGGAATCGGGCAAAAAATTCAACAGTGTTTTAAAAATTTTCATAAAACAGTATATAGTGCAAAAAAATAAATGTCATTATAAACTAACATCCCGAGCTGGGCAAGTTTGATTCAATTTTTATCCCTTCAGTGGGTAGAGAAATTGAGGACCAAGCATGCTGAGGAACTAAACACTGAGGGTTCCGCATAAGTTTGACCATCTAACCGGAACTTCGCAACCCAGGGCCTTTGGTCACGCAAACGGAGATTGGCACCGTAAGCCTTGGCCCCCTAGCTGTTGCGCATTTTTTAATAATAAATAATATAAACTAACATTTCGTGTAAAAACTCTCAAAAATACTTTGTTGCATTATTGAATATCAAATTGCCTATTTGAGTCATTAAATCTCATTTACGTATTTAAATTTTTGCTGTTACAGCCGCCATCGTCCCATTATTTAGTGTCTAGAGTCCGCTAAGGAGCTGAATTAATCAAAATTAAGTTTATTTAAGCAGAAAAAGTAAAACTATATTTCTAATATTATAAAGTTACGAAAATATATAGTGTTAATTTTCGAACTTAACTTGTTCCTAACTGTCCGTCAATGTGTTAATAAAAATCTGTAACTCATATTGGAAACCAAGCAGCGATTTAAATGTCTCTTCTACTAAATAGAGGCGCAGATATGCTTCATAAGACTAATTTAATAAAATAATTTTCAGTTAAAAGATTAAAATATAAAGGCTTTTTTGTTGAACCAAATGTAAGAGAAAATATTATTTTCTTTTTATCAGATATTTTCGCCCATTTATAAAATTAAAAAAATATTTAGTTTTCATAGCTTTGAATAACGCGTGTATAGAAGAGCGATTTTTTTAGATAAAAAGATAAAGGGTCTATGTGATATTTTAATTCAGATCTAAATACCCTCATACTTAAACACAATAACATATGTTAAACATAAACTAGCTTTGCAAAAATTTATTCTAGTCCGTCAAACCACACTATTCATAGTAGAGAAATTTGAAGCAAGAAACATTATTTAAATTCCTCCTTGTTTCTATTTTGTCGTGAAAATAGGAACAAAATGAATATTACTTTTATAATGATTTAGCTTGCTATTACATCTTATGCTCCGAAAATAGGTTACATTTGTGGCATGGTATAATAGACAGATCTTAAAAGTATATTTTAGAATACTGTACTACAGATCTAAAACGTAATAATTAGCAAAATTTTATTTCTGCTATCATTCTACAATAAAAGAAAAACGTTTCGCGGATATAAAACGGTAATTGCTCTGTTGAAAGTAGCACTCAAATTATTCTGCAATATCTCAGAATGCATAGTGCACTGAATGTTTATTTCATGGTCCAGAATTTCCGTTTGAAACAAATCTTCTTGCTGGAGGTCATTAAAGTATATATATCTTTTAAGGATAAGTCTTTGGTTAACCGTTTAGCTGAATGTTTTCCGGAAATATGGGCAGATTCTGAGTTATACGTCTTCAATTATTATTTTAAAATTCTACAATAAATGAAAAACGTTTCGCTGTTATAAAACGATAATTTCTCTGTTAATAGTAGCACTCAAATTATTTTGCAATATCTAAGAATGATTAATGCACTGAATGTTTTTTTCAGGGTCCAGAATTTCCGTTTGAAACAAACCTTCTTGCTGGAGGTCATTAAAGTATATATATCTTTTAAGGATAAGTCTTTGGTTAACCGTTTAGCTGAATGTTTTCCGGAAATATGGGCAGATTCTGAGTTATACGTCTTCAATTATTATTTTAAAATTCTACAATAAATGAAAAACGTTTCGCAGATAATAAAACTGTAATTTCTCTGTTTGAAATAGCAATCAAATTATTTTGCAATATCTCAGAATGCATAATGCATTGAATGTTTATTTCAGGGACCAGAATTTCCGTTTGGAACAAAACCTTCTTGATGGAGGTAATTAAAGTATATATATATATATATATATATATATATATATATATATATATATATATATATATATATATATATATATATATATCTTTTAAGGATAAGAGAAACGTTTAGCTGAATGTTTTCCGGAAATATGGGCAGATTCTGAGTTATACGTCTTCAATTATTATTTTAAAATTCTACAATAAATGAAAAACGTTTCGCTGTTATAAAACGATAATTTCTCTGTTAATAGTAGCACTCAAATTATTTTGCAATAGCTCAGATTGCATAATGCACTGAATGTTTATTTCATGGTCCAGAATTTCCGTTCCAGTTTCATGGTCCAGAATGGTCCGAAATTCCAAACCCTCTTGCTTGAGGTCATTAATATATATATATATATATATATATATATATATATATATATATATATATATATATATATGGGGGGGGAGGGTAATGAGACGGACTTCTCAATGGGTGTTTGCAGTCATGGAAATAAAAAATGATACCGTTTCAGCTATAGACCATTATTAAGATAACGTTAGAGGATGGGTTCCCACTTCATCATAGGAACAGAACAAACTGAAGAGTCAGCTAGCATGTGTTATGTGCACAAAAATCCTTAACAACTGGGTCAACATCTGTGGGAAAATATCTCTAGAAAAATCTGTCTCCGACAGTGTGTATCTCCTTTTTATTTGGAAATTTTCTAAATTGTTCGCTAGGGCCATGTAGGATAATAATTGGTCAGACCCCTTCTCTGAGGGCGTAAACTGTAGCCCCAGTAATTAATTTAGGTTAGGGGTTAAAACAGAAAATGCAAAATGACGCGGGAATTTTTAGCCCTTGATTTTTTTGAAAACCCCTGAAAATTTTCCTTACACACACACACACACACACACACACACACACACACATATATATATATATATATATATATATATATATATATATATATATATATATATATATATATATATATATATATATATACATATATATATATATATATATATATATATATATATATATATATATATATATATATATATATATATATATATATATATCTTTTAAGGATAAGACTTTGGTTAACCGTTTAGCTGAATGCTTTCCGGAAATACGGGCAGATTCTGAGTTATACGTCTTCAATTATTATTTTAAAATTCTAAAGACGTCATATAATTTATTTCAGAGAACAAATGAATTTTGACACGAAATTTTAATATGAAGAAAATTAAATAGCAAAATTTACATGCAATTAAATAACAGCGTCTACAATTATGTCAACTAATCGATAAATGCCTAATAATAATAACATGGAGCAGAACTTTAAAAATTATTGTCTTCATATTTATTTTTATAGTCATTTTACAGCAAAAGACAAAACGAGTTCTGCCGTAAAAAGAAAAGAAAATGATTACATTCTTAATTGTAACATTTTTTTTTCTTTAGCTGGGAACGCATAATGCATCGAATGTTCACTTCACGGTCTAGAATTTTCATTGGGAATAAAACTTATGCTGAAGGTGAATATTTTGAAAATATTAGTTAGGACTTTGGTTGACAGTTTAGCTTAATGCAAAGCGTATAAGTGGCTTAATCATACGTCTTTAGTTATTACATGAAAATTCTAGAGCCAACATATTATTAGTTTCGGGAACGAATTAATTTCGACACAAAATAATAACATGAAAAAATTAAGTAACAAAGTCTACAGTTATATCAATCCAAAAAATAAACATAATAATATAGAGCAGAACACTGAAAATTAATCTATTCAAATTTATTTCTGTATTTGTTTTATTTCAAATGGCAAAAAGACTTCAAATTCTGGTCAACCGTTTAGCTGAATGTTTTCCGGGAAAAAGGGCAGATTCTGAGTTATTCGTCTTCAATTATTATTTTAAAATTCTACAATGAGAGAAAAACGTTTCGGGGTTATAAAACGATAATTGCTCTGTTA
>CM063508.1:153718969-153746469 GCA_032207245.1 Pardosa pseudoannulata
TAAAATTTATGCTGATGAAAAATTATTTAAATGCCCTTTGAATGACAATATTTACAAACGCATAAATCACTCCTATCTTTTTTCTTTTCTAATTCAATGCAAAACTTTTAGTTATGAACACAAATTATCAGCTGTTTAGTTTATTTCCAAAAGTTCACAAAGAAGTAATACGGTAGATTCATGCCCTTTTAATATTTTTTTCATTCTCTAAACGTCGATACCGGAAGAGTCGTCGTCATTCCCCCAATAGTTGACCCTTTACAAATCGAAGCATCAAATCTAAACGAGCTTTAATTTCGTTCCTCGTGTCTCCACCCCCGAGAAATATGCAGAGTATGGTAATTGTGCCCGGGCGTAAGTAGAATGCCCTTTATTTACCAACACGCCCAACGCACTTCAAGACGCTATGGAGAACCAGAAGTTGTGACCGTGTGTGTAGGTTTTCTTCCTCCAACGTTGACCTTTACGCGATACGCTGCAATCCGAGAGCTATTGCCTACACGTTAAAGCCCAAACTCTGGAGTGGAATTTCCTACAACCACTCGAGAATATGCGAGGCCAAACAATTTCCTTAAACGATAAAATGGACTCTCATCTGCCCAAAACGTGTCTGAATATTTGATATTTCTATATCCTTGAATTGTTAACTTTAACTACTAATAAGAATGAAAGAGAGTAATCACAAACTCAACAATTAGCATAATTATTAAATTAATTAATTAACATAATTATTAACATAATTATTAACATAACTAGCATATATTCCGTCATATGACGGTATTAGAAAATTTTTTAATTTTCCAAAATTGTAAAGTACCCTATGACACAGGTTAAAAAAATGGTTTGTTTTTAGACTGAGAATTATCTAGTACACGCCCAATAATTTGTTTATCTTCCTACTCCTCTAAAATCTCCCGATACTGTGAAGAAGTCGCGAAGAAACTTAGAATCACGTTGAATTCATTTAGTCGAACCGTGTGGTTATGTATAAAAAACAAACACACAAACGAACAAACTTCTTAATTTTCAAAGATATATAACTTAAACGCTAGATATTTATTAGTCCGTGAAATAGACTCCTAGACATTTATGAAAAGAATTTGTTGTTAATACCGGTGATAAAATTTTCATTGCAACAAGAATAATCGATGATTAAATTTAAAACTATCACATATGTACCTAATCTATTATTTAAGCCAAATATAAAAGAAAATTATTTACGTCATATCTAAATTCAGTGATAAAATGTGTGAAAATAATGCAGAAGATATTTAAATAATTTAAAATAAGAGATTATTAAATGAGACTAGCATATAACCCATCATATGACGGGATTAGTAAAATTATTAATATTCCAGAACTATTAAGTACCCAATGAGGCAGGTAAAAAATGGTTTGTTTTTTGGCTGAGAACTATTTGGTTCACTCTCAATAATTTATTTATCGTCATACTCCTCTAGAGTCTCCCGATCCTGTAATGCAGTTTAGGATCACATTGAATTCATTTAGTCAAACCGTGTGGTTATGTATAATAAACAAACACACAAAAGAACAAACTTCTTAATTTCCAAATATATATAAATTTAAAGTTAGGTATGAGTCCGTGAAATAGACTCCTAGACTTATATGAAAAGAATTTATTGTTAATACCGGTGGTAAAAGTTTCATTGCAACAAAAAATAATCGATGATTAAATTTAAAATTATCACGTATGTACCTAATCTATTATTTAAGCCAAATATAAAAGAAAATCATTTACGTAATATCTAAGTTCAGTGATAAAATATATTAAAATAGTGTAGACGATATTTAAGTAGTTTAAAATATGAAATGATTAAATGAGATGTTTAAAGGACTGACGTCACAATGCTAGAAAAGATTGTTATTTTTACCTCTTTATTAAGTGATAAATGGATAAATTTAATCGCCTGCTCTTAACCGGGGAAAATAGGGCTTGAAATAATGGCATTAAACTCTCGAAAAGGAGGGAAGGGTTGGATTTCGAACGTTTTAAAGACGATAGTATTTTTTGCTGTGATATGAAGCATATTTATACAAATTTATTTTAGAATCGGATCGATAGTTTAGGAGAAGATAAACTTTATTCGCTTTGAATGGATGCCTTTATTCATTCCAGGTCCAACCGCTTCATAAATTGGAGGACAGACGTACAGATAACTTAGGCTATTATTATATAGGGGATGGTCAAAGCAATGACGTCATTATGCTAGAAAAAATGTTATTTTTACCAATTTATTATGTAACAAAATGATAAATTTAAATGCCTGCTCTTAACCGGCGAAAATAGGGCTTGAAATAATAGCATTAAACACTCGAAAAGGTGAGGATTTTGAACGATTTAAAGACGCTTTGAATTTTGCTAACCCTAACTCATGAAGAATCTAATATGGATGCCCCTATCCATTCCAGATCCAACCGCTTCATAAATTCGAGGACAGACGGACAGATAACTTAGGCTATTATTATATAGGGGATTTATATAGGAATAAATTAACATAATTACTACCACAAGATACAATTTAGTTACTACTACTAACTACTTAAAATAGTTAAAAAATAATCATTTTCGAATTTTAAAAGTATTTGAAATACATTATTTAACACAATTATTAACATAATTATCATCACAAATAAATTAACATAATTATTACCACAAAAAACAATTTAGTTACTACTACTAATTACTTAAAATAGTTTTAAAAACAATCATTTTCGAATTTAAAAAGTATTTGAAATACACTAGATATATTTCTAACCGTCCTATAACTTCGAAATTTATAGATTATTTATCTTGTAGAATATGAAATAAAAGTTAGTTAAATTTAATATATTTCTAACTACTAAAATTTGTTCTTTTACAAATTTAAAGAATTTTTATGCGTATGTCGTACAAGAGAATGGATGTTGTATTATTTTTTATACTCTATTTACAGTGAATTCTTATGATAACTACTAAGTTTTAATAAGGTCTAAAAGATATAGTAAGAATAAAATGACCCTATTATGTGTAAAAAGGATGTGCAGCGAATATTTCCGTTAATATTGCTATTGAAATAACCAATAATTAATGACCTTAAAAATTATAAGATTTTAACTCATGAAACTGTTAATACATTCATTACTTATAATTTTCAAGCAGACTAGTCAAAAACTAAATTAATTATTTTTCGGGTCTAATAAAACTATCTGGGATTATCAAAACTAATTCATTTGTATTTTACTAATGTACTTGAAAATTTAAGATGTTATTAATATATTTATGTTATTAATATATTTAATATATTTATGTATTAATATATTTATGTAAAAATTATCAATATGTTTGTGTTAAATTAGTCAATATACGAGGAGGTTCATATAAAAATCGGCATATACCTCCTAAAGAGGGTTTCTCTTAATGTTGTAGCTTTCAGGACCTTCAGGATATCGGTCAACAGAATTATATGGGCCTAGTCTATCAATCCTGAGATTTCTTTCAGTGAGCATGTAATAGTAGCAAGGGAGAGAAATTAACAATTAAGAAGATGTGAAAGGATAGATGAAAATGAATTGATGAGTTCATAACACAAAATAACTAGAGATGAAAGAGTTAAGGGATAAAAACATGCGATATTTTTGTGGTCGAAGACATTCGTTCACAACGGAGATTCAATAAGGAATGAGTAGGCTTGATAGCATTTGGATTAGAAATTGATCACAAGAGCCAGTGGGCATTGAACATGACGGCAAATGGAAATTTTTACAACAAAAACCCAAAACAGAAGATCTGTAACAAAATTACGGTGTCGTGTGAAACAATGTGATGCCTGAAACAGATGAGGTTCTGAGGAAACAGTGTAAAATAAGAAGGGACAACGAAATTTCAAAATGGTTATGACGAAAAAAGTGAAGAACAGAATTCGGCAATAGACAAGGGGGTATCCATAAGTAGCAACATGTAAATTTTCTTTGCAGTACGAAATTATATAGAAACAATGTGAATGGTCAAACAGAGAACTCGGTGATTCTACATACCGGTAGAGTGCGTTAGTCATCGTTAAAATGGAGTTTGAAATTACATCGTCAATTGTGGAGGAGCAATGAGAAAAGATAAGACTTCTTTTATCAAAAAGAAATGAAGTTTGAAAAAAAAAACATTCGAATACGGATTTTTACGTAACAGATTGTACTGACAGTGCTGATGTTGGAAGATAGTGTAATTTGTTAAAAGGCAAACAAACCTACGAGTAAAATGAGCCGTTCGACAATGGCTCTTTTCATAATCTACGAAGCTCTGTGAAACCTGGACTTTCAAACTGATTTAGCTCGAACACCAATGTTTCAACACGAATGGCAATTAAGTCTAAAATTTGTAAATTTGTAATATTGCTATTTCCATATCATATTCTCAATACTTTCATTCTTCATATTCTAAAAGTAGCTAGTTTTCTCACTCAGTAGAAGCTATGTAAAAAATGTTCCATCCGAATTTCTTTTGCACATAAAACTGTTTTCCCTTATAGAATACCTTTCAGACTTTAGAGTCGGTAATGGAGCTAGCAAATTGTGCATAAAGCATTTAAACAATACTATTCCAACTATTTATCATCAACAACACAATTTTAAATTTAATAAGCATGATAAAAATTGTAAAACTTACACAATACTGTAAGGTATTTGCACCCACGACTTGTGTTTCGCATATGTGTGCCTTTCACGATATCGGCAAAATTGTCCCCCATTGACCCCTTCCATCCGGCGTTCCTTGGGGGAAATAAGACGCCGGCCGGCAAAGGGGGGGCTGATAAGGTTTTTCGGATGTGCTTGTTTGTGTTTCTGAAGGCCGGCAGTACATCTGGAAAGGTGGACTTCTCTTTTCGGCAGGGATCAAGTTTCGAGAATGTTGAACCCCACCCGAAGGAGGGAGAGAAGATCTGCAAGGGGACTGTTGAGTTCGGGGGAGTTGACACAGAACCTGCGACTAAAGAGACCTATCTATTTCGACGTGAGAGTTAATTTTTTTTTATTCAATCTCGTAAATAAATGTTTTTCGCTGTCCTAAAAGATTTCGGAGGTATTTTCATGCATCCTCTGAGAACACCGAACACACCTGTCCCACTAAAGTAGGTGGGTAGGTCCCACGCAAGCATAACGGTGCAGAACAGTGTGGTATAAAAAATACTATGTTTTTTATACTTGCTTTTAAAAATATTTTTTACTTGCAGAAATCTCCGTTTTAGGTCCCTTGTCGAGTGCCTCACGAGCCCTATATTGCTGCCACTGCTCAAAGTATAATTTAGCTGTTATAAGTATTCACGAAAAATATTTTTTTTAAGTATCAAAACATTCAGATTATAAGTTTTCCTCTTACAAAACGTCTATAATAGTTATTTCATTACGGAAATAATAAATTTCGAAAATGTATTGATTTCAACTAATTTTTATTTTATATACTAGCGGTACACACAAAGGAGGTTAAAGAAAGCCGTATTTCAGTTTTACATTATTTATAAAAAGAACCATACTATATTTACATAAAATTAAATTCCTGTTTAATTTAGTTAAAATGGTACACAAATGTTGAATGCAGCATAAAATAAGCAGAAAAAATATATAATAATTAAAAGTAAGAATTTTTACAAAGTAATTGTTTCAAAACTTTATTAAGAAGGTTAAATTATAATAAAAATGCAAAATATTTAGCTATGATCTACGATCAAACATTTGAAATTTGGTGGGAAATTAAAAAAAAAACCGAGATCAATTATTTTTTTAGAAAAAAATTATATTAAATAAATAAACAAGAAAAATAAAACTTAATTTAAAAAAAAATTGAATCCTAAAATTTTAGGCCCCTTTGATTTAACACATTGTGTGCGGGTACATATCGCAGTGGAATTGTACCGGGCGCGGCCGTTTTGTGCGTAAATTTAGTTATTCAGTTAAATCTCAATAGATCGAAAATTATTTAATTTTTTAACCAACTTTTCGTATTTTATATTGAAATATATAAACAAATATATAAATAGAAATGTATAAATAACAACCATAAGAATTTTGTAAACAAAAAATATGTTTTTAGTTAATAAATTTATAATAGTATCGTAAACATGAAAAATCAAACAGAAATACTAGTATATAGTTTTAATTTTTTCCCGTTCTGTAGTTCCGCATCGACTGATGTAAAAACTAGTTTTTGTTTGTCTAAATTTTTCCAGAATCTATGTAGTAGACAAGAACATTCGACTTCGTTTAACTGCATATACCGTTATTTTTGTTTCCACAAAGAAACCATGTTGTTGCACTAACCTGTACTAGAATGTGACCCGCGGTCAAGTATCAATCGTCAGAAGACGTACTAGTACGTGCCCTGCGTTCAAGTATTAATCGTTAGAAATCGTACCAGTACGTGTACCGCAAACAATGTGTTAAGAGTCCTCAAGCACGTGATTCGTCTGCCTGTGCCACGGAATTTTACATAGATAAAAAATTTTCTTCTATCTCGAAACATTTTTAGGCTGTTCCATTAGACTGGAATTTCCAAATATTCCTCACACCTTTCAAATAATTTTCAAATAACTTTGAACTTGCTTAATGGCAACACGGATTTAAAATTTTGTTTTTACAAACCACACATGTTCAATACTTTTTTAACCATTCCAATAACCTCTTCTAATGCTAACAACTGTTCAGTTATAATAATATTCCTGGTTGGAAAAAAAACATCGTTGTTCAAGCATCGTTCAAACTTTTGTCGTAGGTAAAAATAGAAACCCGCTACAGACTTTATAAAACAGAACTGCGTATAAATAGAATTTTCCCTCTATTCTCTCTGCAGACGATCCATCTAAACATCCGTAAATTAAAAAGCGTGTAAAAATCAACAACTGCATGTTTCCTATCAGCTCGTAATGATTCGCGAGTGACGTCACAGATACCTGCCGCACGTGTGTCACCCAATGACCGCCAACCGAGAAGAGAGCTCACAAACCCAGTCGCCAAACGGCTTCACCTGTATATCCAACAACACAGAGGCGAGCATGCATGAACCGCGCTATTGTTTGGCGGGTTAATGGAAATCTGCATCACATGTTTGACCCAGCCGGTGGTTAATTTTTTTTTCCCATTTTTTTGTGGCCCTTCACTAGTAGAGCTGTTATCTGGACACAATAGATATTGTTTAGCGATTTGCGGCTTGAAAAGTTTTGACGAATAAAAGTGAGGGAATCAAAAATTTTTTTTCTCACATTTTATTTTTTTTTAACTGCACCTATATTTAAAAAGAAACTTCAGACTTAGCTTTAGAGTCCATTATTCAAAATTGTTGCATACCTAATTTTTAAACTTTTAGGGATTCCTTCCGAAGCTCGAATCCAATAAGTACATGATCTCATTTTTTTCCATGGAAAGGGGGAAGTTGTTTACTCCTCAAAATTTCAGTAATTAAAAATTAATGAATATTTATTCTTATATTTTGATTTGAGGTACATTTGTATATATTGAAATATATCTTTAAAATATTTATTTTAAATAAAATCCAATTACGACCGTTAATAATATAATCTTCATCATGCGAGACAAATTCTTTCATCAAAAGATCAACACCAAATATTAAAGTAACTATTAATGAATATAATTATATTTTATTGTGTATAAACAAGCATAGATATGTTTTGCGGACCTCTGATTTCATAAACTTACTTCAGGATGCTAGTAATGTTCAAATAATAAAGATTCAGTTTCTTGTTTCAAAAGTACTACTGATCTACTTAAAATAAACTTAAAATTAATCAAAAGTTCTAAGGGGAGTTCAGTCGGGAAAAGCAGTTATCTCGTAACCGGAAGGTTTGCAGGATAAGGGCTACGGCTGGCTAAAAGTCTATCGTGTTCATTAAGAGCGGAAGAAGTACGCAAAATAGGTTCGTGGTCGGAATGTCCTCCAAGTTAACAAACGATACCTCTGGTGGTGGCAAGCCAACCTTTGGATCTTCTGCTTGCTTCCTGCTTCCAAATTACGAGGACCCACTTGAGCAAAGTCGATCTTTCCCCCTGGTGGTGCTCATCAAAACGAAAGGCACATCCCTTCAAACCAGGCATAGTCAGTCTTAAGCCCTTGTGGATTCTTGCGCAAGTAGCAGGACGATGGCCGAATGTTAGGGTGCTGGTCTTCGGTACCTTAATCCTCGAGTTCGAATCCTGCTGCAGGCATGGATGTTCGCATCCGTTCGAAATCGGCTTTAAGCAGTAGCTCCCGGTCTCACTAGCCTTCGTGTAGCAAAACAGTAGGCCGTAACGCTCCAAACCAAAACCAAACTACTTGCTCAAGTGAAGCTGCAAATTACCTTTTAGCCGTGGATCAGTTACAAATTACGACGGGTCTATTATGCATGGTGGAGGTTTTCCCACACCAGGGTGAGGAATAACAACAACATCAAAATATGAATAGATTTAGTCCTGTACTATTGAGGATAAAAATTATTTTATTTAATTCATTTTATACAGGTAGACGTGTATAAATTTAATAAAGCTGTCCATTCTAACCAGGCTTTAGCAGGCCTTTAAGAGAAAAGAACCAAGTTGTCAATGAAACAAGATAACATGAAAAATATCAAATAATCATTTATTTGCATAGGTGGGAGCTACTAGTAGTAGTCGATATAAAGAACGTTATCAGCAAATTAGTAATTTTATATCATTACGTTTTACGTAGTAACATTTTCCTTTTCTTTAGAAACTAGGAACTATAGATGATATTTCTTTATTTCTGTAACACAATGGTAGATAAAAAAAAAAAAAACAGGCGAAATATTATAATGTTGGGAATTAAACCATCAAGCTTCATCAAAAAATGTGACCACCAATAATACCAGAAATACTCTGTTTTAGAGTTTCACATTTTTACAAATAATTAAAATTGATTTTGATTTTATTTTTCATCTAAAAGTTGGAAAATTTGTTAGCTGATGAGATATAACCCATCTTCTCGGGTTTTTCAAAAATAATTAGAATATTGAAAAACTAATAATCTTGACATATATGCAGTAAAATTAATTCACATGTTTACAAATAATTAAAATTGATTTTGATTTCATTTTTCATCTAGATGTTGGAAAATTTATTAGCTGATGAGATTTAACTTATCTTCTCGGGTTTTTCAACCATAATTAGAATATTGAAAAACTAATAATCTTGACATATATGCAGTAAAATTAATTCACATGTTTACAAATAATTAAAATTGATTTTGATTTTATTTTTCATCTAAAAGTTGGAAAATTTATTAGCTGATGAGATACAACCTATCTTCTCGGGGTTTTCAACAATAATTAGAATATTGAAAAACTAATAATCTTGACATATATGCAGTAAAATTAATTCACGTGTTTACAAATAATTAAAATTGATTTTGATTTTATTTTTCATCTAAAAGTTGGAAAATTTATTAGCTGATGAGATATAACCTATCTTCTTGGGGTTTTCAACAATAATTAGAATATTGAAAAACTAATAATCTTGACATATATGCAGTAAAATTAATTCACATGTTTACAAATAATTAAAATTGATTTTGATTTTATTTTTCATCTAAAAGTTGGAAAATTTATTAGTTGATGAGATATAACCTATCTTCTCGGGTTTTTCAAAAATAATTAGAATATTGAAAAACTAATAATCTTGACATATATGCAGTAAAATTAATTCTGATTTTATTTTAAACTAAAACTGTTTTTTAAATCGCTTGTAAACGTGTTTTAATTTAATCAAATTGTTGTCTCATCCAGCTCCGAATACTAGTGACACAATCCAATCGACTCCTGTCTATCTAAGTATATAAAATTGAAGATGAATCATAGTTTCAAACTAATCGAAATAATAAGCAAAACTTCGATATTTTCTACTTGAATACCATACCACGGTTTCCAAATGCTTACAAAAAGAGTGTAACAATACTTTTCTTTGGTGACTAACAAATTAAAAAAAATATTTACCAATTTTCAAATACACAGCACAATTTTTCTTATATCGAAAACTTGATTTTAATGCTTTTTATTTATCATTTGAAACCTAAACTTGCAATAACAACTTTATTATTCACTTTAGATATTAGGAAAATATTAGTCATATCTCTAAGAAAAATTATAGAAAGGAAAATATTAATACTGTTAGCTGATTGTAGAGATTTTATACCATTAAATTTAATCGTTAATTTTTTTTCTTTCAGTCTCCAGTGTTGGAAAACTTTTGCTACAAGTATGAAGTTGTATAGATATACATATACATATCCAATGTAGTTAGCAGTAGAAGTAGATATCTTTATGTCAAACAGGCCTGCTGTTACTCATTTAACAGCACCCGGGGAGATCGTGTTTCTTAAGAAATGTTACGGACGCGATTCTCGTAATTTAGAAGCAGGGACCAAGAAGAAGTTCCCCCAGGCCAGAATTTACCATCTTCAGAAGTATAGTTTGAACTTGGAGGGGGTTACGACCACGAATCTAGTTCATGTGCTCCATCCACCATTAATGAACATGGTACTTCTTTGGCCGGGTCGAGCCTCGAATTCGCATCTCTCCTGTTATGAGATCAATGCCTTTTCCAACCGAGCTTCCGCTGATAAATAAAGTTATATAACGTATATTTATTTACATGTATAAGGCGACCTTCAGATAAGATGAGGTATAAATTTTCAGCCAATTTTTACAATTTTAGCATATAGCTGCCATATAAGGCGACCCCAAAATTCTCAATAATATTGTAATGCGTAGATATACGGAAATAACAAATTTTATTTTTAAGCACCTTGCAACACCACATTGGAATTGTTGCATTGATTAATACTGCATACTTGTTTATGAAATTATGTCGTATTCGTAGTTATTCGATTTGGAAACTAGTTATGCGCTGAGGACGATATGTTATGGAATTCTGATGACGACTCAGAATTCGACTCATTAGGTACAGAATGAGACCCATATGATGAACTCAACAATGAAAGTGAGAATGTACTTGAGCCCTCAGATGATGAATGTGAGGATTTTGCAGACGTTGGTGAGTGACTTGATTCATTTTATAATGGTGTTATGCAATCAACATTTTTTGTGTACCTGTCGTATAAGACGACCTCGGATTTTTTTTTTTTTTTTTTTTTGGGGGGGGAGGGTTTCATTTTTTGGTTTTAAGTATTGTCTTATACGCAGAAATATACAGTAGTTGTTTCCACTTATGTAAAAATAGAACCACCAAGTCAGCACCGTAACCAGAAATTATATTCGAAGGGGGACCAAGAAAAGGGCATTGTTTTATGTGTATGATACATCAGTAAAACTATAAGCTATAAAATATACGTATACCCCTAATGAGTATCATAATGCAATGGAGTTTTAAAATATCAAAATAATTAAAAATGATATAAGGAACAAATTTAAAGTCTAGAATAAGGAATAAATTAGCTACAGTTTAATAGTAAAATTAAAATAGTAAACTATACATGGTATTCAATTCTAATTTTTAAAACAGAAGTATAACCAACAAAAAGAATAATTTTGAAAGAAAATGAACATGTCCAATTTTTTTTATCTGTATATTATAAAATATGCTCGCCTTGACTATTTGATAATATTTTCAAAAATTCTTCCGATTCAGTATCAATATTGTGACACGTTGTTAAAAGTACTATCAATATGCTCTTACTGGTCGAGTACAATTTGCACCTTCTGTATAACTCGATGTGACTAAACACACTGTTCTATACACACTGTTGTCTATGCATAGTTAGGCAGACTACACAACCATACACATGGTCTATTTTCTTTCCACGAAACGGTCTTTTTAGAATTTCGGAGGGGGACCGATCCCCTAAATCCCTCCCCTTGCCTACGACCTTGCACCAAGTTCTATTTCAGTAAAATTTTCCCATATTTTTTCTCGATTTTTAAAAGATATTTAAAAGAAACTTTTTAAAGATTATCTTAGTGTGTTTCTACATTAAGTTTGTTAGTTTTTTATAATCGTTCGGGAAACAATAAAACTGAAGAAATAGCCTATGAATTGTAAATTGTATTTATTGCCATCCTAAGTTAAACAACAGCCTACAAAATGCCCAAATGCATTGAATACCAAGGTATTCGTGACCGTCATTCCGATCTTGTTTACAAAAGTGTCCAACACAAACAGTAAAGTAAAATTCACATCAAATCCGGAATAACTGCATCTGTAATTGATTCTCTCGTACGATATCATTTATTCCCCTTTTATTATTTACAAACATTCCTCTCGATTACGACATTCTTTTTTTTCTCTTTCCTACTCTGCCGTGCCTGCCTTTCCAAGCACGTTACGTCATAGACAAACGTGACCTCACGCTTGACGTCACTACCAGCCGTTTCTCTCTATGTCAACGACCGGGAATAACCTTGAACCTTCTGTTTGTTTCTATAAAACTGAGTCATTATCAAAATGTGGAGAAAAAAAAATGGCGTATCCGTCACGAAACGATAGTTTCGAGAGCTTTTTCTTTTTCTTTTTTGTGTGTGCTTTACGATTCGAATTTGCTTCTGGCTGCATTTTACAGCTAACGGTTTCATTGAAACTTGCATTTTATGATCTGTTCACCAGCTGATTCATATTACCTCGATTCTCAATGATGTATAGCAATTTTGTTCCGTGGTTTATAACTTTCCAGAGAGATGTGTTACGTGATACTAGACTTTCGTCGGATTATTATGTATATCTTCTCTGAATATGCTGATATTTAATCCCTTTACTGCTCACTTTTTGATTTTAATTTTTAGTATTTTATTTAATATTAACAACATATAAACACTTTTTAACCGCTTTTTTTTATGATGTAGTAACTGAGATAAAAGTAACATGTCAGGGATTTCAGTTTTAAGAACAAAATCTGATAAATACACTCTAACTGTTATAACAATTTTTTTTCAAATAAATGTGCATTAAAAAAATTATATTTTTTAACTATAAACTCTATATTTTTAAAAAATCTTAATGTATTTTCAAATCTCTTTAAAAATATTAAAGAATTTAGCAATCTAGTAAGATATAGAAGTTAATAAATCAAGACAAACATTTTAAAGGTAGAATTGCCAAAATATGATCTTGTTTTTTTTGTAATTATATACATATTTTTAGGTTATAAACGAATTAGTTCTGACATTTTGGCTGATATGAAATTTAAAGAAATGAAACATATTTCAGATGATCGATGATCTTAACACATTGGGTACATTTTGCAGCGGAATTGAACCGGGAACGAGGGTTTTGAGAGTATATTTAGTTATTCAGTTAAATCTCAATAGATCGAAAATTATTTAATTTTTTAACCAACTTTTTGTATTTTATAATGAAATATATAAACAAATATGTAAATAGAACTATATTAATAACAACCATAAAATTTTGTAAACGAAAAATATATTTTTTAGTGGATAAATTTATAATAGTATCGTAAATATGAAGAATCAAATAGAAATAGTAGTATATAGTTTTAATTTTTTTCCCGTTCTGTGGTTCCGCATCGACTGATGTAAAAACTAGTTTTTGTTTGTCTAAATTTTTCCAGAATCTATGTAGTAGACAAGAACATTCGGCTTCGTTTTCCTGTATATACCGTTATTTTTGTACCCACAAACAAACCATGTTGTTACACTAACCCGTGACGTGACCCGCGCTCAAGTATCAATCGTCAGAAAACGTACCAGTACGGGTCCCGCATACAGTGTGTTAAATATATCATTCACACGTACGAGAGTAGTTCATTGCTATTAAAGTCTTAGGTTATTAACATCTTTTAATTGTACAAGTAATTAGTCATCACTTTTTCCGAAATGGGATTTTTTAACTACAAGTACACAAAGTTAGGAAAAAGTTTACTAGGCAAATAGCAAAAAACTCTATTTGTTACACAGTGTTTCGTTCTAACTGATATTTCGAAGTTTACTTTCTCATAAGATATAAGGATGGAATTAAAAATAGTAAAGATTATGGTGTATAGACTTTTTTTATGAGAGGAGGCAGTTTAAACGAAAAAGTTGCTTTGAAGACTTATAAGTTTTAATATGTGACGCTTCTACCATTTTGTCATGTTATAATATATAGCACAAGTGCGCATCATATTTGACAAAGAGGCAATAGAAGTGTAAAATATAATTGAAATCCTAAAATTCAGCCGTATTATTTATGTTAAAAATTTAAGAAATTAGGGAGTTTTTAAAACCAATTGGTCTATGACGGAGGTTAAATCCCACTCCCCTTTGGTGTTCGCCATCGGGTATAAGAATATTCAAAATATTGGATTTAAATTAATAAAAAAAAACTGTATCAAGTTTGGAATTGTTTCTATTAAAAAAATCGCTACATTAGAAAATTATTTCAAAAACTAAAATAACATTTAATTTAAATGAATAGTTTTTAGAAGTCTAAAAGAAGCCTTTAGAAGTCTTTTTTTCAGTACTCGAAAAAAAACTGTATTAAGTTTGGAATTGTTTCTGTTAAAAAATCGCTACATTAGAAAATTATTACAAAAACTAAAATAACATTTCATTTAAATGAATAGTTTTTAGAAGTCTAAAAGAAGCCTTTAGAAGTCTTTTTATTTTCAATACTTCTATTAAAAATCGCTACATTAGAAAATTATTACAAAAACTAAAATAACATTTCATTTAAATGAATAGTTTTTAGAAGTCTAAAAGAAGCCTTTAGAAGTCTTTTTTTTTCAGTACTTGAAAAAAAAACTGTATTAAGTTTGGAATTGTTTCTATTAAAAAATCGCTACATTAGAAAATTATTTCAAAAACTAAAATAACATTTCATTTAAATGAATAGTTTTTAGAAGTCTAAAAGAAGCCTTTAGAATTCTTTTTTTTCAATGCTTGAAAAAAAACTGTATCAAGTTTGGAATTGTTTCTATTAAAAATCGCTACATTAGAAAATAATTTCAAAAACTAAAATAACATTTCATTTAAATGAATAGTTTTTAGAAGTCTAAAAGAAGCCTTTGGAAGTCTTTTTTTTTAATACTTGAAAAAAAAGTATATCAAGTTTGGAATTGTTTCTATTAAAAAATCGCTACATTAGAAAATTATTTCAAAAACTAAAATAACATTTCATTTAAATGAATAGTTTTTAGAAGTCTAAAAGAAGCCTTTAGAAGTCTTTGATTTCAATACTTTGAAAAAAAAAACTGTATCAAGTTTGGAATTGTATCTATCAAAAAAATTGCTACATTAGAAAATTATTTCAAAAACTTAAATAACATTTCATTTCAAGGAATAGTTTTTAGAAGTCAAAAAAGAAGAGTCATCTTTGAATAATTTTTTTCTCCATCTGACTTGCTGTTATTTTATTTCCAGGAGTATCAGAAGAAATATTTCCACTGTTGTACAAAATGCAGGTGAATAGGAAACTATTACTAACCCACTCCTGCCTCATTTCACCAATGCTGTGCAACGCAGGTGGTGATCGTGATGTTCAAATTTGTGGGAGAAAAGCGGGCGGTCTCGATTGCCGTTTCAATGCCTGACGAAATCCCTGGCATAGTTTAGAATGATTATCAAGCAACCTGTTCCCATACTGCCATTGTGGACTGAATAATTAAAGCATCTATGTCCCTTTCGGAAAAAATAAATAAATTGAAATCTTGTATGAATCTGAACTGGAAAATAAGACATCCAGGGTTAAACATTTGGTACGATTTTATTGTGTCAACATCAACAAATAATCCTGAATTTATGGAATAAATAACAAATTTCTACTTTCATATATATATGTATATATATATATATATATATATATATATATATATATATATATATATATATATATATATATATATATATATATATATACAAATATATATATATATATATATTTATATATATATATATATATATATATATATACAAATATATATATATATATATATATATATATATATATATATATATATATATATGTATAAGTCAAGAAAATTCTCAGGGGGGGGGTTTCAAAACTTAAATCAACGGCTAAAAATTCCCGCGGCATTTTGCATTCCCCTTTTTAACTCCTAACCTAAATTGACCACTGGGGCTACAGTTTACGCCCTCAGAGAAGGGGTATGACCAATTATAATCCTACATGACCCTAGCGGACAATTTAGGAGATACACGCTGTCGGAGGCAGATTTTTCTAGAGATATTTTCCCACAGATGTTGACCCAGGTGTTACGGGTTTTGTACATAGAACTTCATGCTAGTTGACCCTTGAGTTTGTCCTGTTCCTATTATGAAGTGAGAACCCGTCCACCAACGTTATGTTAATAAAGGTCTTTAGCTAAAACGGTGTCATTTTTATGGTCATGACTGCAACCACCCATCGCGAAGTTCGTCTCATTACACACACACACACACACACATATATATATATAAGCCTAAGATATATAAGGCCTAAATCCGCCGTGTTCGTTAAAGGTGACTGGGGCACGTAAAATAGATTCGTACTCACAATGTCCTCCAAGTTCTCAATCAATACCTCTGGGGGTGGTAGGTCAAGCCTATTGATGTTCTACTTGGTCCTTGATAAAAATAACCCATATTGTATTTTCCATTGTTATTGAGTTTTATTCCTTTTTTATGCACATTAGTAATATAATAATTGATATAACCATAATTTCATATAAAAAATAAAAACATAAAATAAAAAGCTTATGAATAATTTAATCCTCCGTTAGGCGTGCTAGGGACATATGTCACCCTTGACAGTTAAAATGTTGCACTTTTTTTTCATCACCTTGATACAAATGGGACTTACATATCTTTCATTCAAAGCGTTAGGCTGATTATTCTGCAATCATTGAAGGTCAGTACTATTGTATATCGCTCACGAAGAAGTGCAATGTACTGCTGTGTGACACTTGTCTCTCGCGCGACTAAACACGTAATAGAAATTGAAAGGAATGTATTGTTTATAGCAGCGCTGTCCAGCTGTCGGTATGATTGATTTTTGCTGCCCGCCAAAGAAATCAATTCTTAACCTTTTCAAGTTGTCACAAAGTAGCATGAACCTAAGTTGTTTGAGCCAAAAACGAAACCATAGAGTATTTTTCTTTGTTATAGAGCTTTATTCCTATATATTGATATAAAGCTTTAGCAGTGCTTCCCTATTGGCGGCCTGATTGATTTTTTTGGCCCACTAAGAAAACAAATTTTGTTGAACTTTCTTAAGTTATTACAATGTAGCACAGTCCTATAGTGTTCCGGTCACAAAATAACCCACGTTGTATTTTCGATTGTTATTGAATTTTATTCCTTTTTATGCACATTAGTAATATAATAATTAATATAGCCATAATTTCATAAAAAATATAAAAACATAAAAAGCGTATGAATAATGTAATCCTCCGTTAGGCGTGATAGGGACATATGTCACCCTTGACAGTTAAAATGTTGTTATTTTTTTTCATTACCTTGATACAAATGGAACTTGCATACCTTTCATTGAAAACTTTACGTTGATTATTCTGCAATCATTGAAGGTCAGTACTATTGTATGTAGCTCACGAGGAAGTGCAATGTACTGCTGTGTGACACTTGTCTCTCGCGCGACTAAACACGTAATAGAAATTGAAAGGAATGTATTGTTTATAACAGCGCTGTCCAGCTGTCGGTATGATTGATTTTTGCTGCTAGCCAAAGAAATCAATTCTTAACCTTTTCAAGTTGTCACAAAGTTGCATGAACCTAAGTTGTTTGAGCCAAAAACGAAACCATAGAGTATTTTTCGTTGTTAAAGAGTTTTATTCCTATACTAGCATATAGCCCGTCGTATGACGGGATTAGTAAAATTTTTAATTTTCCAGAATTGTAAACTACCCTTTGAGGCAGGCAAAAAAAATGGTTTGTTTTTTGGCTGAAATTATCTGGTACATGCTCAATAATTTATTTATCTTCATACTACTCTAATGTCTCTGTGATACTGTTAATGCAGTTTAAAACCACGTTGAATTCATTTAGTCAAACCGTGTGGTTATGTATAAAAAACAAACACACAAACAAACTTCTTAATTTTCAAAGACATATAACTTAAACGCTAGATATTTATTATTCTGCGAAATAGACTCATAGACTTTTATGAAAATAATTTGTTGTTAATACAGGTGATAACAGTTTCATTGCAACAAAAAATAACCGATGATTAAGTTTAAAATTATCACATATGTACCTAATCTATTATTTAAGCCAAATATGAAAAAAAATATTGACGTTATGTCTCAGTTCAGCGATAAAACGTATTAAAATAATGCAGGCGATATTTAAATAATTTGAAATAAGAAATGATTCAATGAGATGATTAAAGGAATGACGTCATAATGCTGGAAATAAATGTTAGTTTTACCTATTTATTATGTGATAAACTTAATAGCCTGCTCTTAGCCGGGGAAAACAGGGCTTGAAATAATGCCTTTAAACGCTCGAAAAGGGTGGGAGGGGTGGATTTCGAACGTTTTAAAGATTTGCTTTGAATTTTGATAACCCTAACTCATTAAGAATTCAATATGGATGCCCCTGTTCATTCCAGGTCCAACGAACGTTTCATAGACAGAGGGACGGATAACTTAGGCTATTATATAGGGAATATTGCTATAAAGCTTTATTGCTATAATGAATATTAGTAAAGTAATTATATAGTTATCATTTGATACATATTTTTCTGTCAGAATGATACAGACTTTATTTAAATCATTCTAACGAGAAAATCACCGTAAGCCTTCAAAACCAACACAACGTAAGGCATTTTATTAGTTTATATTCACTTTTACATTCATTCATTTGACAAAAAAGGACGTCTGTATTACATTTGTTTATTTTCTAAAGTACAATTACCTATTGCAGACAAAATATGTGAAGCATTTACAGTTAAGAATTCAATTTTATACGTTGAATAACATTTGTTTATTTTCTAAAGTGAAATTACCTGTTGTAGACAGAATATGTGAAACATTTACAGTTAAGAATTCAATTTTATACGTTGAATAACCAAGCACGTAAAAATATCAAGTGTGAAAATAATGTATATTTACACACTATTAAGGCTGGTTGCACACACAGAGGATTTTTACCGTGCGGAGAATTTATCGTCGCTGCTCAACGAAATCAACAACGTTGATTTGATTGGTTGATTTTGTTGAGCGGCGATGGTAAATTTTCCGCTCGGTAAAAACTCCGCTGTGTGTGCAACCAGCCTAAGAAAGATAGAAGGTGTGGTAACCTAATAGTGGTAATAGAAACTAGACACTCCTAAGAACTACACAGGACTAATTTCAAAAACAAATATTTAACGGAAGTGGAAGAAAATAAAAATTTTCTATGCATTGAAAATTCCACACTGGTACAAAATCACCCAAAGGACTTATTTAGCACTTAGCACTAAATTTTATCTCGACTGAATTTTGACTAAAATGTTACTGATTTGAAAAATAAATAAAAAACCAGTTTTAAAAGTCATAAGAAAATTTTCCGATAATTTTGGAAATGTAGCGAAGCTTCTAATTGAATTCAATGAAACAATGTTTGTCTCGATGTTGCCTGTTGATGTAAATTTGTTTTGACAACTGGGAAACGAGAAACTGGCAAATTGAGTGAGTTCTACCTTCTTATATGATTGGCGGCCAAACTTTTGTGATCCTTGTCTACTCCACATTTAAAAAATAAAAGGCGGTCTACCAATGGCAGAGCTAAATTAACGTAACGTACAAGTTTATATATTTATTTTCGGTAGCAAGAAAAAATGCTAAATTATCTAATTTTTCTAAAAAAAACTTAATATTAATATTTACAAAATAAAAATTTACTGACGAAAATAATCAAAGTATTCATATATCAAAAATTGACCATCCTATTCACTTCGTTTAGTTAAAATTTAGCACTATATATCTGCGACAAGTTTATCATATTGTGGCTGGCACGAGCTTATTGCAATGCGTAAACACGAAATTAGATACTCATCTGTTAAACGCTACCTATGTTTGGTTATTATGACGTTCTTGGTTGAAAAAGCAGATTCGCAAAGATACGTTGATCCAAAGTATGATTTCAAATACAAAATCAATTTGTAAATATATGGAAACGTTTCCTCAGAAATTAATTTCTAAAAATCAGTATCGCTAGATGCTCTGGATTTAAGAAATATATCATGACATATATTACGACATAGAATCTATGTCATAAGTCATAAATTAAATTGTTAATATCCGAGGTAATTATCGGGATGGTTGCGCGGACTACCTAAAAGGTCTTCGCAGTCGACGTCTTGGCCACCCCTGTCTTACATAGTCAAGAGTTTCACCTGGCATGTGATAAATTATTCATTCACGATATTTTGTTGTGCCACGAATGGTTATAATATCCAATTTTTTTTTATTCCATTTCCTTGGTGAACATGTTCTTAATTTTAAACTGCAAAATATGTTTGATTAAAATATTTTAAAAGATGGCCTGTACTTTTATGAAGCAGTAAGTGTTCTTTGAAGAATAGTTTGAGAAACTCTGGTCTGCAAATATTGTAATTAAAGCGCAAAAAGCAGCACTTTTGGCGACAATGTGATTTGTTACTTATTCAATAATTTTGCTTTCAACTGGTCATCAGCCACAAATGTCCATCTTCTATACTCGCTCTAGAAAGTTTTTTTTCTATAATTTCCTCCTTTTATTATTTGCTCAGATAACAGATGAAATAGAGGGTTTTTATAAATTATTAATTTAGCCTTATGAAATTTTGTACGCATTTATAATGAAGTCAAATTTGTGTTTTTAAATAATATTTTACAATTTTTTGTTAAATTTTAAATTGCTCTATACGATTCAGTTTTTTTTTTTCAGAATTACCTAAATAATATTGTTTTCGAACACACCTATTATACATTAACATAAATCTGTTTACTTATTTTAATTCTGGTTTCATTTAGATTATTAAACTCAATTAAAATTTAAAAGAACAGAAATAAAAATAGCCCGTACAGACATAAAAAAATTTCTATAAATTAACTATTCAATCGTCTATGAAATGATACCCAAAGATGTTTAAAATATATTTGAAAGTAATGATAAAGTAAAAGTAGAAGAAAAAAAACTGAAAATGCGACAAACTGAAGATTAATAAAATATTTTTAAAGAATCATCCATTAGCCCTCGTGTGCAAAAGAGTAGACCGTAGCGCTCCCAACTAACTAACTAACTAACTAAAGAATCATCTTTCGTGAAAAATTTAGACATTACCAATTATATATCGTAATTAAAATAGACCTTGAACAAAAATTAATTTACATTCCAAAAAGATTAGAGCTTATATCGTGTAATAACTTTAATTAAATACACATCACGGAATAAGGAAACGTATTTTAAATATATCCTGTCCAATCCCATTATTTAACGAGCGACCAAATCGTTCTTTCTGACCAGAATGAGTTCTGACTTGCATGCATCACAGAATATGCCAATTGACATACGATATTTTTTTTCTCTTCCTGTGTTCTGATGCATTTTAGGGTTAATGAAAACAACGGGATGAGAAAGAGAGAGAAGAAAAATAATGGCTCGTAGAAACAGAAGAAATAAGAATCACGCACGTGATGATAAGAAGTGCAAGGAATAAATAAAAAAAGAATTAAATACGGTTACGCGATAAAAACAGAGACCGGAGTGTTGCAGCTGTTTCTACTGTGTGAGAGGGAATAGCAGTTTTCAGATTCTAAATCGTTTCGTGTCGTTTTACGGGTGAACTCACGTCATCGCTTGCTCCTGCTTCTTTATTTAAAATTACGCCTGAATTTTTCTTTTAACTCGCGCTAGGCTTAGGTCACCAAGGTAGGCAGGTTGCGCTTTCGTTACTTTGCCCGCAAAATGATATTTTCCAAAAAAGTGGTGTTACGGTACGCTTGAGCTATCCCGTCAATCCATCTTTCCGAATCCTTTAGATGTCTCGCACGAACCCTTGAAACTTTAGAACTTCGTCTTGTCCGTTACGCTGTTGAATTAACGACGTTCATAGTTAAAAAAATTGTTAAAGGAGTAAAGAATATATCCAGTCTGTCTCAGATCTAGTTAAAAGATTATTTCTGCAGATATTAAAGAGCGGATCTTATAGGACGCAAGGTGTAGTTCAAACATAGAAGAAGCGTTGTACCTCAATAATTAAACACATACACACACACACACATATGGTTGGTTGGTTGAAATTTAGAGGCGCTAATTCCTCTTGGGACAAACTGCGCCAGACATGACGAAAAACCCAATAGAACAACACAATTTTGATGAAACGTTAAAAAAGAAAGGTATCTGAATCTGATAGAAAAAACATTTAGAACCAAATAAATTGGTAGAAAATTTAGAAAGATACAAAATTAACACGATAATCAGCAAAGTTTGATTAAAAATTAAATATTAAAATGTAAAAGAGAAATTACAAAATTGAAAAACGTACAGCACAAAAAAGAAAATTAAGAATTTAAAGATTTAAATTTATTAAAATATTAAAAATAAAATTAAGAATTAAAAGATTAAGAATTAAATATTATAAAATTGAACACCAAAAGTCAGAAAACAAATACAAATCAGATTTGTACAAGCCAGTACAACGAAGAAAAGGAAAATAGCCTGGATGCGGCATTTTACCAATGATTGAATTAAGATTAGGTGACGAATTTCCAAAGAATTTTATGTACAGAGATTTAAAACAAATACAAGACGTTAAAATATGTGCGACTGTATAAGTAGTCTTACAATACGCACACTGTGGAGGTGCCTCACCAAGCAAGAGATGTGCATGTGTGAGTCGGCAGTGACCCACCCGTAGACGAGTGATAATCACGTCATGTCTTCTAGAAGGTAGTTGAGGCCGTTTAAAATTTTTTTCTTTTACATTTGATTATTTTCTAAAATAAAATTACCTCTTGTAATCAGAATATGTGAAACATTTACAGTTAAGAATTCAATTTTATACGTTGAATAACATTTGTTTATTTTTAAAAGTAAAATTACCTATTGCAAACAACATATGTGAAACATTTACAGTTAAGAATTCAATTTTATACGTTGAATAACATTTGTTTGTTTTCAAAAGTAAAATCACCTATTGCAAACAAAATATGTGAAACATTTACAGTTAAGAATTCAGTTTTATACCTTGAATAACATTTGTTTATTTTCTAAAGTAAAATTACCTATTGCAAACAAAATATGTGAAACATTTACAGTTAAGAATTCAATTTTATACGTTGAATAACATTTGTTTGTTTTCAAAAGTAAAATCACCTATTGCAAACAAAATATGTGAAACATTTACAGTTAAGAATTCAATTTTATACGTTGAATAACATTTGTTTGTTTTCAAAAGTAAAATCACCTATTGCAAACAAAATATGTGAAACATTTACAGTTAAGAATTCAATTTTATACGTTGAATAACCAAGTACGTAAAAATATCAAGTGTGAAAATAATAACGTCTATTTACGCACTATTAAGGCTGGTTGCACACACAGAGGATTTTTTACCGTGCGGAGAATTTACCGTCGCTGCTCAACGAAATCAACAACGTTGATTGGCTGATTTCGTTAATCGGCGACGGTAAATTCTTCGCTCGGTAAAAAATTCGCTGTGTGTGCAACCAGCCTAAGAAAGATAGAAGGTGTGGTAACCTAATAGTAGTAATAGAAAATAGACATTGCTAAGAACTACTCAGGACTAATTTCAAAAACAAATATTTAACGGAAGTGGAAGAAAATAAAAATTCTATGCATTGAAAATTCCACACTGGTAAAAAATCAACCAAAGAACTTATTTAGCACTTAGCACTAAATTTTATCTCGACTGGCCTGGATCTCGATTGAATTTTGACCAAAATGCTACTGATTTGAAAAATAAACAACCAGTTTTAAAAGTCATAAGAAAATTTTACGATAATTTTGGAAATGTAGCGAAGCTTCTAATTATTTCTGAAGACAATGAAACAATGTTTGGCTCGGTGTTGCCTGTTGATGTAAATTTGTTTTAGCAACTGGAAGACGAGAAATTGGCAAATTGAGTTCTACTTTCTTATATCAGGGGCAGCCAAACTTTTGTGATCCGTGTCTACTCCACATTTAAAAAATCGAAGGCGGTCTACCAATGGCAGAGCTAAATTAACGTAACGTACAAGTTTATATATTTATTTTCGGTAGCAAGAAAAAATGGTAAATTATCTAATTTAAAAAAAAACTTAATATTAGTATTTACAAAATAAAAATTTACTGACGAAAATAATCAAAGTATTCATATATCAAAAATTGGCCATCCTATTCACTTCGTTTAGTTGAAATTTTGCACTGTATATCTGAGACAAGTTTATCATATTGTGGCTGGCACGAGCTTATTGCAATGCGTAAACACGAAATTAGATACTCATCTGTTAAACGCTACCTATGTTTGGTTTTTATGGCGTTCATGGTAAAAAAGCAGATTCGCAAAGATACGTCGATCCAAAGCATGATTTCAAATATAAAATCAATTTGTAAATATATGGAAACGTTTCCTCAGAAATTAATTTCTAAAAATAAGTATAGTTAGATGCTCTGGATTTAAGAAATATATCATGACATATATTATGACATAGAATTTATGTCATAAGTCATAAATTAAATTGTTAATGTCTGAGGTCATTATCAGGATAGTCGCGTTGACTACCTAAAATGTTTTCGTGGTCGAAGTCTTGGTCACCCCTGTCTTATATAGTCAAGTTTTCACCTGGCATGTGATAAATATTCATTCGCGATATTTTGTTGTACCACGAATATTCAATTTTTTTTTGTACCATTTCCTTGTGAACATATTCTTAATTTTAAACTGTAAAACATGTTTGATTAAAATATTTAAAAGATGGCCTATACTTTTATGAAGTAGTAAGTATTCTTTGGAGAATAGTTTGAGAAACTCTGGTCTTAATCGCAGGGTCGTAACTAGGGAGAGGCAAAGGTGGCATTTGCCAAGGGCGCAACAGTGCCGTGAGGAAAATGGGGTACGAAAGAGGTTTATTCGCCTCGAGTAGAAATAAGGAATAATTTTTTCAATTCTAAAATCCAATGTGTTTAAAATTTATTTTTTTATGAATTTTCTTATTTTTTAAAATGTTTTAGAGGTAAAACTTGTTATAGATTCTTATAAATGTTCACTCCTAATATGTTTTAATGTAAATCAAATTCGTTTTAAATTTTGAATTTATTAAAATTATTAAAACTAAATTTAAATTTAGAAATTCGCCAATTGTTTATGAAAATACAACATCCGAATAAAGAATATTCACTTCAAATAAACTATTCAGCTTATCCCCAACGTGTTAAAAAATATTTTAAGTATTTATAAGGTAAAAATAGAAAAATAATTAAAAATTAATATACATAGAACATTTTTAGAAATTAAAAAAATATTTTGAGTTTACTCTGAATGTATGATATAGAAAAAAAAAGCATGTTATAAATTTTCTTACTATATTTGTATTTCTCACTATTTTTGGTGGTAGGAGCGCAAATCATAGAAGCCCAGTGGCGTTGGGGTAGGGCTTCGCGTTGCAACGCCACAGGTCCGAGGTTCGATCCCCGGGCTGGCAAGTTGACTTAGCCTTTCATACCTTTAATGTGTAAGAAACTGAGGGCCAAGCATTAGGAATATCCTGGGGACTCCGCGTAAGGCTGACCACCTAACCCGAACATATGCTTCGCACCCAAGGGCCTTGGTCTAGAGAGCGGAGATTAGCGCCGTAGGCGCTCGCCCCTAGGGACTGTTGCGCAGAGAAGTTTAGTTTAGGGCGCAAATAGTTTTTGCCACGGGCTCTAAAGTACCAAGTTACGGTCTGCTAAATTGTATTTCTGCAAATATTTTAATTAAAGCGCGAAGAGCAGCACTTTTGGCGACAATGTGATTTGTTACTTAGTCAATAATTTTGCTTTCAACTGGTCATCAGCCACAAATGTTCACCTTTTATACTCGCTCTAGAAAGTGTTTTTTTTCTATAATTTCCTCCTTTTATTATTTGCTGAGCTAACAGATGAAATAGAGGGTTTTTTATAAATTATTAATTTAGCCTTATGAAATTTTGTACGCATGTATAATGAAGTTAAATTTGTGTTTTTAAATAACATTTTACAATTTTTTGTTAAATTTTAAATTGCTCTATACGATTCAGTTTTTTTTTTTCAGAATTACCTAAATAATATTGTTTTCGAACACACCTATTATACATTAACATAAATCTGTTTACTTATTTTAATTTTAGTTTCATTTAGATTATTAAACTCGAATAAAATTTAAAAGAACAGAAATAAAAATTCAACGTACAGACATAAAATTTTTTCTATAAATTAACTATTCAATCGTCTATGAAATGATACCCAAATATGTTTAAAATATATTTGAAAGTAATGATAAGGCAAAATTAGAATAAAAACACTGAAAATGCGACAAACTGAAGATTAATAAAATATTTTTAAAGAATCATCTTTCGTGAAAAATTTAGACATTACCAATTATATATCGGTAATTAAAATAGAGCCTGAACAAAAATTAATTTACATTCCAAAAAGATTAGAGCTTATATCGTGTAATAACTTTAATTAAATACACATCACGGAATAAGGAAACGTATTTTAAATATATCCTGTCCAATCCCATTATTTAACGAGCGACCAAATCGTTCTTTCTGACCAGAATGAGTTCTGACTTGCATGCATCACAGAATATGCCAATTGACATACGATTTTTTTTTTCTCTTCCTGTGTTCTGATGCATTTTAGGGTTAATGAAAACAACGGGATGAGAAAGAGAGAGAAGAAAAATAATGGCTCGTAGAAACAGAAGAAATAAGAATCACGCACGTGATGATAAGAAGTGCAAGGAATAAATAAAAAAAAAATTAAATACGGTTACGCGATAAAAACAGAGACCGGAGTGTTGCAGCTGTTTCTACTGTGTGAGAGGGAATAGCAGTTTTCAGATTCTAAATCGTTTCGTGTCGTTTTACGGGTGAACTCACGTCATCGCTTGCTCCTGCTTCTTTATTTAAAATTACGCCAGAATTTTTCTTTTAACTCGCGCTAGGCTTAGGTCACCAAGGTAGGCAGGTTGCGCTTTCGTTACTTTGCCCGCAAAATGATATTTTCCAAAAAAGTGGTGTTACGGTACGCTTGAGCTATCCCGTCAATCCATCTTTCCGAATCCTTTAGATGTCTCGCACGAACCCTTGAAACTTTAGAACTTCGTCTTGTCCGTTACGCTGTTGAATTAACGACGTTCATAGTTAAAAAAATTGTTAAAGGAGTAAAGAATATATCCAGTCTGTCTCAGATCTAGTTAATAGATTATTTCTGCAGATATTAAAGAGCGGATCTTATAGTAAGCAAGGTGTAGTTCAAACATAGTAGAAGCGTTGTACCTCAATAATTAAATACATACACACACACACACACATGGTTGGTTGGTTG
>CM063508.1:153748969-153751469 GCA_032207245.1 Pardosa pseudoannulata
TAAATTAAATGTAGGACTATCATTTACTGTAAGTTTTAAATGTCAAAAACATTAAAAACCGATAAACCCATTCATTTCCAGAAAAAAAAAAAAAAAAAAAAAAAAAATGTTTAACAGGAGGTTTTGTTCCGAAACTACTTCAGCTAAAGTGTTAACTTGAAGCCGAACGATTGCTGAATGGTAGGGTGCTACTCTTCGGAACGAAGTTCGCGGAATCGAATCCTGCTACGGGAATGGTTGCTCGTAGTCTTTCTGAATCTCTTTATGCAGTAGGTTCCTGTCTCATTAGCTTTCGTCAGCAAAACAAAAGATCGCAACGCTTCAAGCAATAGTACTGGAGCAGAGAGAGGGCAATGTTATTTGCTTCCGTAGAATTCCTTAAGCTCCCCGGTGGCTAAATGGAATACAGCTTCGCGGACATGTTTGGAATAAAGACTTTTGTGTATTGTCAACTGTATTGGAAAGAAAAAAAAATGTTAGTGTATCATGAGAAATTCTAAAAGACGTATGATTCCAAATATCATTACACTTAATCATCCCCTATATAATAATAGCTTAAATTATCTGTCCATCTGTTCTCGAATTTATAAAGTGGTTGGACCTGGAATGAATAGAGGCATCCATATTGGTTTCTTGATGAGTTAGGGTTACCAAAATTCAAAGCGAGTTATCGGGTCTATAGTATAGAAGTTCATCTTCTCCTATACTATAGATCCGATTCTAAAATAAATTGGTATAAATATGCTACATATCACAGCAAAAACTACTGTAGTCTTTAAAACGTTCGAAATCCAGCCCTTCCCTACCTTTTCGAGCACTAAATGCCATTATTTCAAGCCCTAATTTTCCCTGGTTAAGAGTAGGCGATTATTTATCAATTTATCGCGTAATAAATAGGAAAAAAAAATATTTTTTAAAAATTATGACGTCATTTCTTTAACCATCTCATTTAATCATTTCTTATTTTAAATTATTTAAATATCGTCTGCATTATTTTCATACGTTTTATCACTGAACTTAGATGTTAAATGCTTTTCTTTCATATTTGTCTTAAATAATAGATTAGGTACATATGTCATAATTTAAAATTTAATCATCGATTATTATTTGTTGTAACGAAAATTTTATCACATTACTTCCATTAATTACTGCGCCGAAAATACTGAGAAGAACTTAACTATAATTTTGACGTAGCTAAGAAAACTTTGAATTATCTTTCTAAATGAATTCAACGTGATTCTAAACTGCATTGACATTATCGTTAGACTTTAGAGGAGTATAAAGGTAAAAAAATTGTGCGTGTGTCAAATAATTCTTAGCCAAAAAAAAAAAAAAAAATTATCTGCCTCATAGGGTACTTTACAATTCTGGAAAATTAAAAATTTTACTATACATTAGTTTCTAAATGACATGCAATGTGTTGAACTTCATTTGATATTTCAATTAAAGAATAGACAGTAAATTAGACCTAGTTTATACACTAAATAGTCTCATTTTCAGATAAAGTAATACTTAAGCTTTGATAAAGCAATTTACTATTACTGTAAATTGTTTAAATATCGTATGCATTATTTTCATGCGTTTTACCACTGAACTTAGATATTACTTGAATAATTTTCTTTTATATTTAACTTAAAAATGGATTAGGTACATATGTGATCATTTTTAATTTAATCATCGATTATTTTTTATTGCTCTGAAAATTTTATCTATAATTTAACAAATTCTTTTCATAAAAGTCTATTTCACGGGCTAATAAATATCTGTCTTTTAAGTTATATATATTTGAAAATGAAGAAGTTTGTTTGTTTGTAGGTTTGTTTTTTACACATAACCACACGGTTTGCAATCGGTTCGCTAAATTTTGGACATCATTCATATATACAGCCAAATAATCACTGTCAATATTAAAACCTCTCCTGTCCCTCATATCACGTAATATGACAAGATAAATTAAAGTTGGCAACTAACATATGGTCAGTAAAGATAAACAAATTATTGAACGTGTATCAGATAATTCTCAGCCAAAAAACAAAACATTTTTTTACCTGCCTCATAGGGTACTTTACAATTCTGGAAAATTAAAAATTTTACTGATCCCATCATATGACTGGCTATATGCTAGTATATGCATAATTAGAAAAATACAATTTTCTTATTAGAGCTGTTATAACATTTAGAATTGCACCTCCATTTCTGATTGCAATCTATACACTATTTAACGAAAATTTTCAACATAACGGATCTCATAGGGTACTTTACAATTCTGGAAAATTAAAAATTTTACTGATCCCGTCATATGACGGTCTATATGCTAGTATATGCATAATTTTTTTATTAGGACTGTTATAACATTTAGAATTGCATCTCCATTTCTGATTGCAATCCATACACTATTTAACTAAAAATATCAACATAACGGCCCTTATAGGGTACTTTACAATTCTGGAAAATTAAAAATTTTACTGATCCCATCATATGACGGGCTATATGCTAGTAT
>CM063508.1:153756469-153761469 GCA_032207245.1 Pardosa pseudoannulata
TTCACAAAATATTATTGCATAGGATGCATAGGATGTTTTGTAACAAGGTTCTACTGTATATAAAAGAATGCTTCAAAGTCGTTGGGTGGAAAAAAAATTCTGGATCATAAGGGCTTTTTCCTAGACCATTGAATGGTTTTCTTTAAAGTAGTGGTGACTTCCTTGGTGAGAACTTTCATGGAATACCCAATAGAACATTCAGTGGAGTATCAGGACCAACATAATAATCTTACGACCTAGATACTCCGAGTTTGTACTTATTTCACTTCATTTCTTTGGTCCGTACTTAAAAAAGAGAGAGTTTTTGTCGTATTTTGCTACAATGTCACCCTTGAGCATAATTTCTTTGCATTGTATAGCTATCTTCTACGTATCAACAGATTTATTTGTGTTAGAGCCTCTGTTTAGTATTAAAATTTCCAGTTGTAGAGGTCAAGACGATAGAGCCCTTATTCTGTGCAGTCTTGACGATGCCCTTATACAAACAATTATCAATAATGAAACAGTTACGAACGTGTTAAGTATCTTTCTAAATATAAGTTACATTTTATAAAATGTCAAGTACTTCCAAATAGTGTTGTAAACAATCAATTTAATAACAGTCATCCTGGTGGTTTTCTGCTTGGTCTCTGTTTCTAAATTACGAGAATCCAATCTTGAGGTTAAGTCAATCTTCAGCCCTCAAGGTTACTCGAAGTGAAGATTTGAGTCTCCTTTAACTGTATTCCAATCGCATATTGCGACGAGGTTTGCTGAACCTGGTGTGGGCGAAAATCACTAGGGGTATGAGTAACAATAACAGAGTCTTATATGTTACCTAATTATTATATCCATTTTCTGCATCCATCGATTTTCATTTTCATCCTCTTGAAAAATGATGGATCAAAACTCCACAGTGTAGGGGCTTTCTATAAATAATATCACACTTTTTTTTCACTATTTTAGCTCCCTCTACTCCATTGTCATAAAGTGTCACATTTCACCCCCCTTGTAATATTTTACGATATGTTACATAAATATATATTTACAGTTCAGAAACGAAGCACTACGTTAGAGATCTACTTTCAAGTTATACTTTTAAATTTTAATTATGTGTTTTAATGGCATTGTAAACATGACAATAGTAGTGTTTCGCGTACTTTTTTTTGCTACCGTATTTTCAAAACCTACTCTGACAACTTTTATTCGGAAAGAAAGGAATGTAAGGGAAAAAAATCACATGAAAGCTGCATTCACCTTAATTACGAAAATACCTTCGAATTATAGCAATTTTAAAAGAATTTCAAACATTAATTCACTGATTTTAAAAGTTTTTTTATTAAACAAAATATTTAATGTCACACTTCTTGACTACCCCCTTTTCACAAACTGTCACAATTTACGACTCCCCCTCCCCCCCAAGTGTGACATCATTTGTGGACGAACCCATATTTTGAAAAATTTAGAACAGAATAGGGGATGGAGCTACAAAATAGAATAAAAATACAATCTTATTATTTAATAAATATAATAAATTATATTATTATATAATAAATATAGTTAATAGAACAAATATTTCTAAAAAAAATAGCTCTTTCTTTACACCACTTTTATTCTGTTGTCTAGATGGAAAAAAACTGAACTCAAAGAATTTCAAAGAACAGCACTTTATTTGAAGAATTTAAGCAGAATTCGATTTGTACTTATTTGGCTTAGCAAAGTTTAATCCCTGATAAAAGAAAGCTCATCTGTCATTACTGAGAACTTAACTTTACCATCCTGGAAGAGTAAAATAACCTATATTAGTGTGTTAAGAACATGTTTTTGGAGCCTTTGGATATGTGCACTTGGATAATATGTATAGGAGCCATATTTCTTGTTCCGTGCATAAATACAACAAAATATAATTTTTTTTTCAAATTTAGGGATTTTGTATACAATTTGTAAAATTATGTATTTCTAAAAATTTTAAACAATTTTAAAAGTTATTTTGTCTTTGTGAATCTAATACACAAAGGGCCTACATAATTTAAAAAATATATTTATAAATAAATGTTTAATTAAGGTAGTGAAACTTACATGCTCTCCGTGACTGTTCGAAATCGGCTTTAAGCAGTAGGTTCTGGTCTCATTAACCTTGGTGTAGGCAAAATTATAGACTGTAGCCCTCCAAACCTACGAATTCCAATATTTTTTTTTTATTTAAATTCAATTATGAGAAGAATTTAATTATATGAGTTGCGCTTACCATTTTGGCTCTATGTCAAACGAAAATTGTCATAAATGATATTTAAAATTCCCTTAATGCAAGAATTTTTTGATAGCTCTATGTATCAGTTTTCAAATTGAACACTATCTCTATTGACTCTTATTTAAATGTTTCCTTTATTTACTCTTTACTAACAGAAATAGTCAAAATTGTTGCAGATGGTTTTTGATGATTTGATAATGTCATTATGCACTATTTTTATGACAGTCTTTTGCTTGTAGCATAGTTTAAAAATAAAATTGGAGACACTTTATAAAAAAAAAAAACTTTGATGTGATTCTTAAGTTCTTGCGCTGGTTGGTATTTCAATTTAATTTATGTTCTAGGTTTCCAATTATAATTTTTATACTTTGTAAAATGCTTTTACACAATTTTTTCCCAATAAAGACTGTATTCTACAAATTCGAGATGAAATGTCACCTCTATAGAATTTGTTGTCCTGTACAGGGAGTCGACTCTGATGTCTGACGTAAGATCATTTGAAACGAGGGAACATTTTGATTGCTTCTCTAATATTAACACAAAATCTAGTTTGTATTTGAAACCTCAGGAAATGAGTAATATAAGAATCTACTGAACAAAAATGCTAGTGCCCCACGTTCTCTTTGAATCTCAAATGCTTAGAAACTACTGTGGTACGTTCTGCTAGATCCCTAAATCTTAAAATAGCAGGTTTCAAAGATTGTTTTATGCATGACATTTGTTAAGCAACCTTGACAGCACACTATAGTAAGGTTATGATATAGGAAAGGGTCATTTGCATTATTGAGCGATGAACATGCTTCGGGATGAAGGTCATGGTGTCTGTGAGACAACACAACAACAGTAAAAAGTTAAAACTGAAAGACTTTCCTAATTTTAATTTACATATAAATTTATTTTAAACAAGCAGAGTGTTCTATGTTTATCTTGTTTCAGTAATCGCCCAAATTGTTTTTCATAACCAGATTCAAGTTTTTGATCCAACAAAATAATAATAACCAAATTTTCTCACTCCTGAATCTCGGACTGAAGAGTGTTTTGATGACGAATTCCAGCAAGAAAAATTCGCCAATTCGCCAAGACACGTCTGGCAAACCGAAACTTTCTTCCAACTCTTCTATACATATAAATTTATTTTAAACAAGCAGAGTGTTCTGTTTTTATCTTGTCCAGTAATCATGGCCCAAATTGTATTTCATAATCAGATTCAAATATTTGATCCATCAAAATAATAACCGAATTTTTTGTCCCTGAATCTCTGAGGAGTGTTTTGATGACGAATCCCAGCAAGAAAAAATCGCCAATTCGCCAAGACGCGTCTGGCAAACCGAAACTCTCTTCCAACCCTTCTCTCTCGAATATTTTCGCCTCCCTCAGTCATTGAGTGCGTAACAGCGGCATTTTAGCGGAAGTGTGGCACTTCCATTTGAGCATGGTTACGGAGACTGGGTAATGAACACAACGACCGCTAGTAACCTTGGCATTCACCGGTTTCATCGCCAATTTTTGCATCACGCTCTTATTCTCACCGGGTTTGAGAAAAAAAACTCAGGTGAAAAATTTTATTTTCAGTTCGGAGTAATCCCTCGATTAGCTACAGTAATTTCTTTATCGCTTATCGAGCGCATTAAGTACTCTCCGTTGAAGAAAACTGCCAGACATCGCGATTTTAATCCTTCGATTCCAGTTGGGAATACAATCTTAACACTAGAATTACGGAAGGGGTCATTTTGACACCTAGCGAACTTTTATCTCTGACAGCTCTTCTATTTTTTTTGCAAATATCTTAATCCTTTCTTGACTTTTCCTAAATCATTGTGATTTACGAAATAGTAAAGATTTCAAGAAAATCGTATTTTTATTTTAGCCTTAACCAATGATTATACCTAGAAATACGGCAGGCTACATACTGATGTTGAAGACAAGAGTAAACTTCATAATGACTGTTTCACTATTTTATTAGTAGAACTGGAAGCATTCATAGCGTTGTTGTACGTAATGGGGCAGTAGCCGCCAAGGGCTTACCAATTCTTAGTTTGTGGTCCAAGATTTGGGGACCAAAGTTTTTTCATGAAACTGAGTAGAGGTAGGTTTCCGGAAGTTATGAAATTTCTTCGTTTTGAAAATAAACTAACAAGGTCTTCACGTTTGCAGTGTGATAAATTTACACTAATATCCGAGGTATGGAATACTTTTATAGAAAACTGTAAGCTTTGCTACAAACCAAATGAAAATATTACGTTTGATGAACAGTTATTCCCTACAAAAACAAGATGCCGTTTTTTGCAGTATATGCCTAACAAGCTCGATAAATTCGGAATAAAATTTTGGCTAGAAGTAGATGTTAGGAGAAAATAATTATTAAACTGATTTCCCTATTTAGGAAAAGATAAAATCAGATCAAGTGATCAAAGTTTAGGAGAGAATGTAATAAATCGTTTAATTAATCCTACATACCTGCAAAGTCTGTATATTTTTTAAAACAAACTGTAGTTGTCATAATTTGTGTTATTTTAATTTATTTTTCACAAATATATTATATCATATAGAGAAATATGCAGATATCTTATCAAGGGGTCAAAATGACACCCGCCGTAATTCTAGGTATACAAAGACCATCATAATTCTAGTGTTAAGGGCGGTTGGTACTTTAAAAATGACCAATATAGCAATTTTTTATTGGCTCAAATTGCGGTTATTAAATATGCGTAAAAAAGAGAGTTAACTTTTAGAAAAACACTTATAAACTGAAACTAAAAATAGTTTTCTT
>CM063508.1:153768969-153781469 GCA_032207245.1 Pardosa pseudoannulata
GTAGGTCCCGTTCTCATTAGCTCTCGTGTTGCAAAAAGTAGACCGTAGCACTCCAAACCGAATAGAATAGATGCTAAACTTTTATATTTGTTTTCGGACATACTTGAGCCTAAGTAGTCTGAATTTGTTTCCAGCATGGGAACTAGCAATTAGAAGAACAGTTGCTTACAGAGCAGAGAGAAAAGAAAATCAGTTAAGTTGATTTTCTCTTTTTTCAGTGACCGCATGTAAGAAATTGTTGCCGTATTCAGAGTTAACTTTTTCAGAAATTCGTCACTGCATATGAACTGAAAGATACCCTGAAAGAAATACAAGCTGCAGAATCTAATTGTACTCAAAAAGTGCAAAAAAACTATTTATTTGGAGACGATGAGTAACAATTCTGTCTTAAACTATTTTAATTTTCTTTTTGACCTTATATCTTTTTATAAAGAGATATATATTGTTGCGCACATCAATGGCTTTAACATTTGTTTTAAAAATATCGTCATTTGCCAGCAGCTTTACTTTATTCTTTCTTTTTTTCGGGTAAGTCATCGGTGAGTCCGTGTATTAAATTTGTGGATGTAAGTTCGAGTCGTTTTCCGATAGTTAGATTTTTATTGAAATAGTCCTTCAAATCTTTGCAGTGAAGAAATTCAAGATCAGTAAAGTCGGATAGAATACATGTCTCCTTCTCAGCACACAGCTCAATCAATTTCAGTTTTATCTGGTCCCAATCAGTAACTTCGATGACTTCTTCTATAAAAACATCAAGGGCCGATTCCTCAAGATAGTCGGAAATTATATTGACACGATCTTCATTCCTTAAATCTGCTGTTTTTTTTTTTTTCGAAATACTTAAGCCAATTTTGTACATTCACTGGTCCATTGGGATCAAATTTCCGTAAAGTCCACATTGTACTACTAATCAACAAACTATTCATCATTGAAGTTCCCTTCGGCTGATCAATCGTCGTTTTATCCTCAAAAATCTCCGCCGATGTGTCGTTGTCCGTCATCGTCGTACAGTAAATTCAAAACATTATCCACATATGTAAAAAAAAGTTCGCAAAAGTTCAAGAAATAAAATCCACGAAGAAAAAGTTCTCTGCCATAATAATTTTCATGAAAGTGGGTTTCAGCGCATATAAAGTCCAACCGACTAAAATGTATTCCAATAATTATAAACTGCTGGACAAGGAGAAAGCTAATCAGATAGCAGTAATAAAAATGCAGTCGGCCGACACTGAAGAGAACGGCACAAGTCTAATTAAAATTTTATATCAGAGCTGCTAAAACGGCCATCTGTACTACTAACGACAGACAAAGGAAAGGCACAAAAATCACTCCGCTCGAACAGAGGTGCACCCAAGAGCGGAGACAGAAAGAATTTTCTCACTTGCTTAGCGAATTAAAGTGTAAGATCAGGAAAAACGAGGAGCCATTTGCCGGCGACAGTTGGGAAACGTGTTGAATAGACAGAAAGTTTACATGTATTGGTAGAAAGCTTTGGGAAATGTATCGAAAGAATTTAAGTCGAGAACGCTCTTTTGATTAAGACATTTAGAGGATGGGGAAAATATTAAGAAATTAGAATGGGAGAAAGGAGTTTTTTAAGGAAATATTAAAGTTAAACAACTTTGATATATTATCTATATCTATATCTATCTATCTATCTATCTATCTATCTATCTATCTATCTATCTATATATATATATATATATATATATATATATATATATATATATATATATATATATACACGTGGGGGGGAGGAAAATTCTCAGGGGTTTTCAAAACTTAAATCAAGGACTAAAAATTCCCTCGTCATTTTGCATTCCCCTTTTCAACCCCTAACCTAAACTGACCACTGGGGCTACAGTTTACGTCCTCAGAGAAGGGGCCTGACCAATTTAATCCTACATGGTCCTAGCGGACAATTTAGGAAATTTCCAAATAAAGAAGTGATACACGCTGTCGGAGGCAGATTTTTCTAGAGATATTTTCCCAACGATGTTGGCTCAGGTGTAACGGGTCTTGTACATTGAATTTAATCCTAACTGACCCTTAAGTTTGTCCTGTCCCTATGATAAAGTGGAAACCCGTCCACCAACGTTATCCTAATAAAGGTCTTTAGTTAAAAAGTATCATTTTTATGGCCCTGACTGCAACCACCCATCGAGAAGTCTGTCTCATTACACACACACACACACACACACACACACACACACACACACACACACACACACACATATATATATATATATATATATATATATATATATATATATATATATATATATATATATATATATATATATATATAGTGGGAAATGAAAATAAAGTAAAACATAATCTGAAAGACAAAGGTTTAAAATATTGGGTCTCATCAGAAGTACTCCCAAAAATCCCTAAACAAAAGGGCTGCTTTTTGCAAGATCTACATAATAAAAGCATCTTGATACTGTAAAATTCTTATATTAAAAAGAACTGAAAATAGCAACATCTCATGCTACAACTAAGTACACATGAGCTAGACAAGATAACAGTTAGTTAAGTGGACCGCTAATACTGTCAGAGGATTGGAAACCATGGAGGTAAATTACTAGAAGCATCATAAATGGATCCAATACTAGAAATTAAGTTACTATACTGTGACACAACACCGCTATTCTAAAACACAAGAATCGAGATATATTAGTTAATTGCATTATTTAAATATCTATGATAATAATATTGTAATTTTTATAATAAAATATTAGCTATATTTTAGATGTTTAACCGCTTCCCTTACAAATTTTTTTGAAAAAAAATTTGCAAAAATCCTCACATTTTTTTTTATTTTATTATTAATTACGAGGAAACGAAACAAGACAAAATATGTAGGATTTAAGATGAATTTTTAATTTTTTTCTGATGTAAAAGCATGTAGTTTTAATGAGTTTACTACTTCGAATTACCTCGATAAATGGATAACATTTGACTGTTAGTCTTTGTATGAGAGTTTTTGAAATAAAGGACAAACAAAGTGATACCTGACATTTTGTACACTGGTATCTGGTTTCTTTCCTTGCTGACTTACCTCTGGAATCTCTTTTACGGGACACTTAGAGTACACTGTCTCGTTGGAATTGATTTTTTTTTCTCTATCAGGAATAACATCTGGAAAATGCCATGAGCTTAACCTCAGTGGTGAAGGACTAATGCTGGATCTTCCTGATGTGGCAGAAAACTCTTCATGATGATTTTTCGCAACTATCCTTTATACATTACTAATTCACAAGCCGACGTGTAATATACAATAGGGAAAAATATGTGACCAGTCTTCCCCAAAAGAGCCACGTTACCAACGAATTGGCAAACTGTCAGTCAAAGATGAATATTTACTTTCGTTTCCTCAAATCCAAGTAAAACTGATAAAACAACTTATATTGACAATTTTCTTTGGCCGCGTTTTCTCGGGATAATAATTAGCTGCAATACATACTAACCCGAGATAACTCGGGATAATCAGGGAAGCGGTTAAAAATTATATCCATTTTTTAACTATTAATTGTTTCTTAAATGTTTAGACTAACTGAATATATATTTACAGAGTGTATTTGTGTGTATATGTACATATAAGTGTGCCTAACCTGAAGAATGAAGAAAAACTGGAAATAAATAAATATATAAATGATTTAATTTGAAATCAACAAGTTTTAGTCATTTAATTTGATAGAAGGAGAGAAATCATGTCAAGTTCCTTTTATAATACAAAATTCGAATAGTTCATATGCAGAAATCGTAAAATAAAAGTACAGGCACGTTATATCGAAAATACTAATAGAGCGGATTTACCGAGAAATATTTTTGATGAGAAAAAGACATGTATACCATGTATTTCAGCACATGTATTTCAGATATGATCTGACAATTTATTTCGCCTCAGTCTTTTCTCTTTTCAAATAGGTTATAGCTATTCAGAAATTCGAAATTCTTTAATAGAGAATTAATTCTATTTTCATTTTGCCTTCATGAGTCAAATCTTGACTTTCCAGTATTTTAAGGCTGATTTCAAAACTTTTACTTCCAATACCTTTACAACTCACATCTATTTAGAAAATAGAAGTAATCTCTAAAAATTGCTTCATAGTGAAAGTATGTAATTAAAACTGAATTTCATCTACCACCAAGTTTCATAACACACCTATACTTTCAACAAAAAGTCGTTTATCTTTTTCCGTTGTTACGGTATATAACTTCATTCTTGTTGAGTTGATTAGTTCCCTTTTAATGCTGTTAAGATTAGCACCAGCTGCCACAGAGTTAAGATAAATGAGTGAAAGTGTTATAACGCAACAGCCTTTCATACATAAAAGAGTGGTCGGCAGAATACCCTGCGTGATACCTGAACACCGAAAGTTTCGAAACACTCTCTGTGCGATGAATTCGAAGCTAAGTAATATCCTTGACCCTTGACAGTGAAGAAGGCAGATGAAAGGACATTGAACTTTTAGACTCCAGATTTATCCCAAGCCCACATTGCCACGTTATTCTCATACCGTGGTTTTTTTTTTCTGAGAATACTATGAAAAGAAATATTTGGAAGATATAATTTTTTCTTAATAAATTCAAATTTATAGAAAATAAATTTGTTAAATATAAACCATGTTTAAGAAAATGTAATAATTTTCATTAAATAACTGTTGTGGTTACTGAAAAACAAGCTTTAAACAATTTTAAATTTTAATTTGTATTTATAAATATTTGTGTAAATATATTACGATAACCATCACCTTAAATTGTCTTCAATGTTCTCTAGATAAAATATTTAGTACTAGCATATAGCCCGTCATATGATGGGTTCATCAAAAGTTTTAATATTCCAAACTTGTAAATTTCCCTGTGAGGCAAGTAAAAAAAAATGGTTTGTTTTTTGGCTGAGAATTATCTGGTACACGCTCAATGATTTGTTTATCTTTACTGACCACGTGTTAGTTGCCAATTTTAATTTATATTGTGATAAGATTTTAATTTATATTGTGATAATATATTACGTGATAAGATGGAGAGCAGAGGTTTTAATATTGACAGTGATTATTTGGCGGTATATATGAATGATGTCCAAAATTTAAGGAATTGATTGCAAACCGTGGGGTTATATATAAAAAACAAACACACAATCGAACAAATTTCTTAATTTGCAAAGATATATAACTTAAACGCTAGATATTTATTAGTCAGTGAAATAGACTCCTAGACTTTTGTGAAAAGAATTTGGTTTTAATACCGGTGATAAAATTTTCGTTGCAAGAAAAAACAATCCATGATTAAATTTAAAATTACATAGGAGCCACATAGGAAGAATTGACAACAGTACTCCCTGGGCCAAGCCCTCTAGTACTGAGTTTGCTATCAATGGTAATGCATCAACCTATAAGTACTATGTTGGCAATAACATTAAGAGAAAAGTATGGGGATGGGGAAAAAACGCGTGAGAAAATGCTTGAGTTTAGACGAAAAACAATAAACATAAGGTAAATTACAATTAGAGTGACACAAGTGCTAGAATGCATCAAGGTTCACAGAACTAAGCATATTAAGGGTAATAATTAAGAGACATTAGTTTAAATAAGTGAAATTTTTTTTCTTTCTTTTTTTATTTAATTTATAATTAAACAGCAAGAACTGTAGAGCAAGCAAGGTTCCGAAAAACTGTAGCAGATCCACAGTTAGGATCCAAACTTCTGTAAGAATTCGGCCAGTAGAATTCTTTTGATGATCGTCCAATGGCAGTCTTAGGATTTAAAATTTAAAATTAGTACATATGTAACTAATCTATTATTTAATACAAATTTAAAAGAAAATTACTTACGCAATATCTAAGTTCAGTGATAAAATGTATGAAAATAATGCCGACAATATTTAAATAATTTAAAACAAGAAATAATTAAAGGAGATGGTTAAAGAAATGACGTCATAATGTTAGAAAAAAAGTTACTTTTACCTATTTATTATGGGATAAATTGATAAATTTAATTTTCTGCTCTTAACCGGGGACAACAGAGCTTGAAATATTGGCATTAAACACTCGAAAAGAGGGAAAGGGGTGGATTTTGAACGTTTTCGGATCCCCGTTTGAATTTTACTAACCCTAACTCATCAAAAATACAATATGGATGCCTCTATCCATTCCAGGTACAACAGCTTCATAAACTCACGGATAGACGGACAGATGGACAGACAACTTAGGCTAGTATTATATAAGGGATTTTACTCAATTGTAAATACAAATAAATAAGTGGTTTATTCTGTATGCAATATTAATAAAAGATTTAATAATTGCTATACACAGTTTTACTGAGATGTTGATTTAAGTGTTAAAGGCCTTTTGCTTAGAATGAAAATTTGAAAGAAGGTAAATCAAAAACGCAATACTGAATGAAATCGGCAGCAATGAAAAAAAGAAAGCTTTTACTTTAAATATACGTTAAAAATAGGACATTCGTGTTTTTTTCGATTTTAAAAGAACGCCGCAGCGTAGATTAATACAACATGACAATGCGTATACTAAAAGACGATAGCGGGATTCTCACGGAGTTTGTAATATAGACTTCTAAAAGTGATGATTCAGTTTTTATTGACCCTTTATTTTTATTTCACATCAAATTTCTCAAGTAAAGTCGGTAACACATTCCTTTCTCTGCGCTGTCTTTAAATTATGGAAAAATTCAATCTTCCGATCTGAGAAAATTGAGTTTCGAATTAAAAATGATTGATATTATACTATTTTCTAACAATACATACACACATACATTCGCTCGCACACACACATAGATATGTATGTGCGTGCTTGCATGCAATCAGAAAGTTTCTATTGCTTAACAAATTGTGTGTGGGTACTTTTTGCGGTGGAATTCTACCGGCAGCGGGCGTTTGCTCGTAAATTTAGTTATTCAGTTAAATCTCAAAAGATCGAAAATTATTTAATTTTTTAACCAACTTTTCGTATTTTATATTGAAATATATAAACAAATATATAAATAGAAATATATAAATAACCACCATAAGATTTTTGTAAACAAAAAATATATTTTTTAGTGGATAAATTTATAATAGTATCGTAAATATGAAAATTCAAATAGAAATAGTAGAATATAGTTTTAATGTTTTCGAATTATGTTATATATAAACACTTTTACATTATAAAAAAATGAAAAGAGCAATCATAAAACTAATAATGTTTTACAGTGTGGTAACGTTCAAAGCATTTTCCTCTATGAAGAGGTACACGGCAAAACTTGCATATGTAAGATGTTTCACTCCGCACTTTTTTCACAGCACACACGCGACATTGTCTTTGCGGCTTTTTCTCCTTCCTAGTAATAACAATTTTCTCTGAAATATGTTTCCACATATCCAATGATAATCTTCCAGGAGGGTCATATTTAGGTTTTGTATACTAGATGTAGGCGGCCCTGGATCTGGAATGTTAGTTTCAGATAATTGATCAGTTACCCATTCCAATGTGACATCAAATAATAAATTATTTATAGTTAATTTTTTCGTCTTTGTGGAATTGTATACGACGTTTAAATTTTTCCAGAATCTATGTAGTAGACAAGAACATTCGGCTTCTTTTTCCTGTATATACCGTTATTTTTGTACTCACAAACAAACCATGTTGTTACACTAACCCGTACTAGTACGTGACCCGCGTTCAAGTATCAATCGTCAGAAAACGTACTAGTACGTGTTCAACATAGAGTGAGTTAATAAATAATTGAAATATATTTCCTCACTGTTTAGGATTGTTGTAGGATTTTTATTTGCAGTCAAGTTTTAAATAGACAAATTATCTTCATTTTACTTAAATTGTAGAAATAACAGTTATTTATGATTTCTAACTTATTTTTAGGAACATTTTAAAAGTAATCGCATTTAATGACAGTGTTTATGAATATTTTTATGACCATCTAAGTTTTCAATTTAAAAGTGAAATTTCTGAAGAATTGATGTTATCGTACACAGGGACCGATTTATACCCCTGAGGACCCCGGGTCAAAGCCTCATATGGGGGCCCCATACATCTTACCTTTCTCGAATTTTATTTTATAAGCTGCTATATCATTTCAAATTCCTGACAGGTATACATAACCTAAACATTTTGTGTATCTAATGAAATGAAATATTTCTTGTTAAATTTTAGAATTTCACTAAACTAACTTCATATTACAGATTTCTGCGCAATCTAAGTACAGTATCTCATTTTAAAGATAGAACTGTGATATTCTTGAGTCAAACTCAGAGTACCTGTAACATTTTTTAAAGCAAAAAGTACTGGTTTAAATTATAAAAATTACTATTTTATGTAAGTTATTATGTGAGACTTTATTTTACAAAATTCCAAAAATTACATACTTTATTCTTAAACTACCAATTTAAAAAAAATAGATATTAGATACTTTGGGATAGATATATTTTCTCTGATTTGTTAACCACTTCAAGAGGGAGAAAAGTAGTTAAAATTTTTCCCTCTTAGAAGAGGTGAATTTGTAATTTGGTGTCACTGATATGGATGGTATTTCAATCTTTTGAATAATACACAGATTTAAAATGTTAACATTGTTTCAAAGTATTTTTAAGCAAATAAAAGCTTACTTTGGGCTTAAAATTATGGAATAAATTTAATTTGCTGACTTTTGAAGCACACCAACATACACACTCCAGTTTGTCATTAACCAAAGAAAATTCATGTTTTCCGGCAAAGAGCGAATTCTGAGATGTACCAAAAAATTATTGTGTATTTTTTAAAATTTGGGGCCCTGATAGAACGGGGGCCCCAGCCCAGTGCCTCGAATGCCCCGCCGTAAATCAGGCCCTGATTTCCACTAACTATGAACCTGGGATCATTGTCCTTTAAATAATTTACAGACAAATTTAGTCTAAATTAGAATGCCTCGAGTGAATGATAGTAGAAAAGTGGGGTTGGTACAATAGCTTATGTGATCTTCTTCTATATATTTAGATCATGATTAATCCCTATGTTCTTCTTTAATAGTAAGCTCAAAGCGGAAACAAATTCACCAACAAATTTTCTTATTATGTATTATGTATTATTTTCTTCACACTCTCCTTTTCTGCGATGATATGAATAGATTACGTCACGATCTTCTCCACCGCTGACTCCAATCGTTCATCTAAACACCATGGAAGGTGGAAAAAAACAGGTACACACAAACAGGCTCTCCTCCCCTCGATTTTAATCCATCGGTACCGATCTCCCCCTCTTCCTATCCATCACTTTGAAGAAGTAGCGGACGATTTGTTCCAGAGTTGCTGAATGGAAGAATGGATTCTACAGAGCATCAATGCATAGAACAAATTTTAATTTCCGCGGCTTTTTGGAAAAGACGCCCTCATTGAAAGCGAAACTTCCGTTAGAACGGAGAATTTAGGAGTAAACACTGAGGTTCTTGACCGAAGACCTTGAAGGACTTGAAATTCCTTACTTGGGTACAGACAGCCATATAAACCCATCGTTCTAAGTTTCTTCTTAGTATCAATACGTAGAATTCATAGATTTCAAATACAAATACAAATAGAAATAATCCAAACATTTTTACTGCAGACAAATCAAATCACATGTCCACTGTTAACTATGGACTTCTAGTTTTTATTTTAATTTCTGCTGCTTCTACCATTTTGTGATATATGGATGAAAGATTTAAAATACAGACACTACATATATATATATATATATATATATATATATATATATACATATATATATATATATATATATATATATATATATATATATATATATATATATATATATATATATATATATATATATATATATATATATATATACATACATATATATATATATATATATATATATATATATATATATATATATATATATATATATATATATATATATATATATATATATATATATGTGTGTGTGTGTGTGTGTGTGTAATGAGACGGACTTCTCGATGTGTGGTTGCAGTCATGACCATAAAAATTATACCGTATCAGCTAAAGACCTTTATTAAGATAACGTTGAAGGGCGGGTTACCACTTCATCATAAAGACAGGACAAACTGAAAGGGCCATCTAGCATGAAGTTCTATGTACAAGACACTTAATACCTGGGTTAACATCTGTTTTATAATATCTCTAGAAAAATCTGTCTAGGACAGCGTGTATCTCCTTTTTGTTTGGAAATTTCCGAAATTGTCAGCTAGGACCATGTAGGATTATAATTGGACAGGTTCCTTCTCTGAGGATCGTAAACTGTAGCCCTAGTGGTCAATTTATGTTAGGGGTTAAAAAGGGGAATGCAAAATGACGCGGGAATTTTTAGCCCTTGATTTAAGTTTTGAAAACCCCAGATAATTTTCATTACACACACACACACATATATATATATATATGTATGTACTTATGTATATATATATGTATATATATGTATGTAATGATAGTTTTAACCTAAAAAATTAACGAATGTAATTATAAGTCTATCTTAAAATAATTTTCGAACTATTCTATCCTATTTTGGCAAAACTTGGTAACAATCTTTTGTTTTTTTCTATCAAGTTGGTGAATCCAAAAACACCAAAATTATTTCCTGCTTTAATAAGCTTTTCTTACATAACTCTTTATAAATTAATTTCGCTTCCTCTGCTTCATCACATAACTAGCCATTAAAACACTGATTGGCTGGATTAGTCACCTATAAATTTCCATGCACGGGGTTTTTAAATTAGAAGCCTTTGGGAGAGGATGCTATAATAAACTGCATTTCTTTTTTTTTTCCAAAATTCTATATTTTCTCTTTCTGCTATGTTTTTACTTTCAACTGCGCCCAAGTTAATTTTAACTTTGTGATGGACCAAATTACTCATTGCACACACACACATACAGATATATATATATATATATATATATATATATATATATATATATATATATATATATACATATAAACGCACACACATATATCTGTGTTTTGTGTATTTCGTTTCCATATATTTCATTTTTTACTCAGCTTTATTCAAGCTATATACCGATGAATGATCTCCGATTCGTTAGGGTGCTGGCCTTCGGCACCGGAGTTCATGGATTCGAGTCCCATTGTGCCATGGATTTTCGTAGCCGTTCGGAATCGGCTTTAATCTGTGGGTTCCGGTCTCATTAGTCCTCGTGTTGCAAAAAGTAGACCGTAGCACTTCAAACCAACAGACAGCAACATCAAGCTATATACGTACGTAGTATCTAACCTGCCATTAATGTTTTGCCATAAAAATTATTTTGCATCGATACTATTAACAATAATTCGGTTACATTTTAGGTTTTGCTGTTGGAGCCTTATTTAATTTATTGTTAAAAAGTGATATATTAAGTCAAGATCTACTGTTTAAAAAATGGTTCTGAATTGTTTAGAACATCCATGCCAACTTTAAGAAGTCAGGTAACGAAAAGAGATCACCCTAATTATTTAGCCAGTATCTTGAGAAGTAATGATTGAAAGCTTCTATTCCAATAAAATATCCAATTTAGATAAACGTAAGCTGCATGAAATATGCAGTTTTAGTAGGTTAGCCAGTGCTCTAACCAGGGGTGCCAGATACGAGCTGTTTCAGTTCCCATAAAAATATTTCTGTTTACTAATAAATCATGCAAGTTAAATCTCTGGGTCTGAATGTCCTCTTGCTGCAAAGTTTGCAGGTGGAAGAGAGATGGGGTATATGGAGAAAAATCCACTCCCTTCCTGAGGAAGATCGAAATTGAAGAGAATCTCCAACTTGCCATTACATCCACAGAGAAGCCTTTTGTGAGCTATGTTATCAAATGATATCTTAGTTGCAGTTACAATTTTGAAAGTACTGTATGGACAAGAATAAATTGAAGTCTTATCAAAAGTTCTGTAAATATGGGAATAAACATTGTAAATTTCTTTTCAATGTCTGAAGAGTTGATAAAGATATAAGTATGACTATATAAAGGAATTTTTAATATTTCAAGCACTTATCTCTGCTCGTCTCAGGAAGAGAGGTACGGTACATGGAGCAACTATCTCACGCCTCCTGAGGATGATCTAAATTAATTGAGGAAAATCTTCAAAGTGCCATTACATCCATCTTAAATTCATAGAGATGTCGGTCTTTTGTGTGTTATCTTATTAAATAGAACCCTAGTTGCAGTAACAATTTTGAAAGCACTGTAAGGAAAAAAATTAACATGAGAGCTTATTAAAAATTTGCAAATATGGGAATAAACATTATCGGTTTCTTTTCAATGTTTGAATAATTAATGATGATGTAAATATTACTATGCAAAGAAATTTTTGACATTTCAAGCATTTATCTCTGCTCATTTCAAGTGAAAGACAGGTACGAAATCAGAAGCAAAAATTCCATTTCATGAGGACAGTAAAAACCGAGGAGAATTACCCAGCGAATGCATTGCGATTGACGTACATTCATGACGTAGAAGCACTTATGCGAGTTATCTTTTCAAAT
>CM063508.1:153786469-153791469 GCA_032207245.1 Pardosa pseudoannulata
CAAACATAACCTAACCAGATGTATTCGGAATCGTCAATCGGTGTCTGTAAATCATTCCTTACGATGACCCATCCGAAGACATACAGCAGCAAATAAACTGAAGACCAGTACGCCACGACAGCAACCATAACATCTATAAAGCTGCTACTGACCTACCAGAGTTCCGTCATGGTTCGATTTAATGCTGTTAAACTCAGTAAGGAGTAAACTCTACAAAGGTAAGCTCGAGACTAACTGAAAATAACTGAAGACCCAGATCACTCAGGTAAACTCCGGACTCGTGAAACCCGGGTATACCTAAAGAAGATATAACCCTGAGGTTGTCTATCATTTAGCGCTACACAGAGGACACGTACGGCATGAATTCGTGGAAGCAGAAGCGAGAGACGTTGTTCCCCACTCGGTGTCTATAAAATACATAGGAATGTTTTTTGACTTTTCCATCTCCCCTTCCCCTTTTTCGATTTGGGGTAACACAGGAAGAAGATTATAATGTCCCATTTAGTTCTGTTCTATCAATTTCAAGTTCAACGCCCTGGGATTCAATAGACGCACACTATGTGATGTTCAGGACATAGCACACCAGAACATTGCTTCTTAATATCCTACTACGTCAAGGCCTTCATGACGAAGCAGTAACATTTTGGTCTTCCACATCAAGAGGTTGTGGAAATTATTTTGATTACATAGACGATGCTAGACGCATTCGAACTTCGACCACTGCAGTTCTACTGCAGTTCTCATATAGAAATGTTAAGAGCTTGATTCCTTTTCGGTCTGGAACAATTAAGTTAGTTTTTGCTTAATTGTTTCTAGAGACATTTTAATTGAATTCGACTGAACCTTCAATCTGAACCGCCGATTTTGTAAATAGTATAAATAAACTTTTGGTATGTTAAAACTATCGAACTCGAATTTTCGCAACTTATTGGACATCGGTATAGAGGTCTTTATTTTGAATCCTTTTAATGGAGCTTTGGTATTTTAATTGAATTTAATCTCCTATTATTTTCTGTTGGTTCTAGAAGTTACTAGAACATTCTTTATTCCACTACTGTATAAAAGAGCAAGTATCTTAGTATGGTGTTTAATTCTGTGTTCTATCACAAAACATATAATAATTAAAGAACTTTTTTTCTGATATTCGGGATTCCTAATTATCCTATGTATATCTACTTTACCATGTTTAAAAATAGTCATTGCTATTAAAAAAATTGAGGAAAACATATCACATCACCAGCGTCTAAAGAAGAAACTAATTAAAGATTGTTTAAATGTTAATATATTTAAATAGTTATTAAGTAATAGCTTTATAGTTCCGTTACATAAAACTTCCTTTTATACAGATTATCGATATCAAAAATATCTCACGAGATTATAACAGACTTTATTCAGAATAAATCTCAACATGAAAAGAAAAGTTGCGTTTTCTCAGATATCCGGACAAAGTTAACAGAAACGACAATGCGCAGGTTAAAAAAGGGAAAGTATCGACTTTCCATATATATTCTAAATCGTCACTCGGTGTCTGTCAAACCGTTGATATGCAGAGGTTTGTTTGTTTGGCTTTTCCACTCTCCCTTCCACTTTCTCGATGTGTAGTAAAAGAGGGGGAAGATTAGGATGTTCCATTTAGTTCTGCTCCATCAATTTCGGGTTCGACGCCCCTGGACTCCAATAGACACACACCGTACGATGCCCACACCATAACACAAAAGAATATTTAAAAATAGTAACCGTTGCCGATAATAAAAAAAATAGGAAAAAAAGGAACACCTATCACACCGCCGACACCCAAACAAAAAAATAAAATATATAAATATACCCGTGGGGGGAGAGTTGCGCAAGAAAGGCGGGGTAGCATCCCTGGCGATATAAAAACAACATAACTTTTTCTTTTCCCCTCATCCACGGGCTCTGCTCCAAGACAGGTTTAACAGCCGGTGCAAATTTAAGGTGTCATGCGGCTGACCTTGAACTCCGGAGACTTTCGAACACCCCTACCTGTGGCACTCACAACCCACCTAGAGAGGCCTCCTTTGTTCGGGACAGGGGTGCCGAGCCAGGGGAAAGCATTCCTTATGGAGGCACAATATAGGCTTCCTCCCATCGGCGGGAGGCTACATTCAGGGGGTGCATATCATGCATATCAATAAGGAACCTGTTAAGAGGATAACCGGGGTTAGTTGCTCCCTCAGTTTGTGCGACGCAGTTTAAGTTCGAAATAAAAGGGAACCCAGGGGAATTATTTACGCACTTTTGCCCCCTCTACCAGAAAGCTGGGGACTCATCTCCCAACACCCGAGTTTTAATTTTCTCTACAACACGGAGCAATAGCTTGGTTTTTAATTATCGAGGGTGTAGTGCTATTACTACAATATTTAATCTGATGAATTTTTTTCTTTTTTGCGTAGCTTTATAATTATTGGATTTCAAGCTCTGTTAATACAATATTTATTCAAATAGAGGATTTCTTTTGTGAAATACAAAAAATGCAGTGTATGTAAAAGAAAAGAATTGTTCTTGATCACATCAATGGGAAGTTATGAATCAAAATTAAATGTTACCATTCATGATTCTCCATTTTAATTCTTCCTCAAGACTGCCTCTCTTCTTCAATCTTTTACCAATTTTTATAGAATGCTTCTGAAATTTTGCACGGTCAAAAATACAAAGAAAGTATTATATATATATATATATATATATATATATATATATATATATATATATATATATATATATATATATATATATATATATATATATATATATATATATATATATATATATATATATATAATATATATATATATATATATATATATACATATATATATATACACATATACATACATATATATATATATATATATATATATATATATACACATATATATACATATACATATACATATATATATACATATATACATATATATATATATATATATATATATATATATATATATATATATATATATATATATATATATATATATATATATATATATATATATATATATATATATATATATATATATGTGTATATATATATATATATATATATATATATATATATGAGTGTGTGTGTGTGTGTGTGTACGTATGTCATTTCAAAAAATAAACAAAAGACATCTAGTTTTTTTAAATTCCTATTACATTAAAAATTTATCAAATTACTGAAAGTTTTAAATAAAGTGTATTAATCATCAATGCGTATAAAAATTAAAAAGTTTCATGTCCTGAGAGGAAGATCTTTTTAGATTTTGTTATTAGAGAGAAATTCTTAAAGAAAGGTTGTGACTCATTAACCGACGCCATGGTTTTAATGTCCCCTGAAATATAGAGAAATAGCGTTAATTATTGGATGTGTATTACTATTACTGCAATATTTTTTACAATAGAGTATAATTTTACAAAAGCACATAATATAATGTATGTAAAATGAACAATTTGTTCTTGATGATTCTCATTAAATAAAATGTTATAATTAATTTTTCTACTTGAATTACTCCCTTATTGCTTCTGAAGTAACGTGAACACACTACCTATTAGCTCCACTTTTCGATTATTCCTTTGTAATACTTTCACTGTAGAATTCATTACAACAGGGTGAAACTGCTCTTGCTGCTGATTAAAATAAAATAATTTAACTTACTACCTATCTTATATATTTGCCTTAAATTTAACCACCGATATTATGAAATGCTTCTTAACTTTTATGTTGCCAAATTTAAAAGTACTAAAACCAGAATTTTTTTTATTTTTGTTTTAATCTGACTAAAGCAAGAAAAATTACTAAAAGAATTTTAATTATTTTTATTTTAATTTGAAAATGTTGTTTTTAACAATATATATATTTATAGTTTCTGTTAACACTTTCTACGCAAGAAATTTGTTGAATTGTTGAAAATAGTTTTAATAAAATATAACTCCTGAATGTTATCAATGGATATATAATATTAAAATTTTCATTTCATAGGAGAAGCTTTTATATCTTCCTATAGAGGAGTCACTTTTCCAGAAAGTGGGTATAAATCAACACCATGCTTTTAATTTTTCCTGTAGCAAAGGACGATAGTGTAGTTTTTTTGTATCGGATTCATAACATTTTTGTTTCAATATTTATTCTCCTAGATTTTTTTTCCTTTTGTGAAAGCCCAAAGTATAGTGTTACAAAAATTGATTGTGAAAAATCTCATTAAGTATTTTGTCTCTTGATTCTTGATTTGAATTCTCTCTTATTGGTGTCTTGGACTTAAGTGGAGGCCCCAACTTCACTTTTTAATCATTTTTTAAAAAGCAATTTCCCAATAAAACTTATCAAAATAGCTTATGCTGGCTTCATACCTACTACCTGACTGCCCAATAGCTGATACGTACCGTAAAAATTATTTTGCTAGGCAATAATTTATTTTACTTACTGAAGGAAAGTTTTTTTTACTTAAAATTCAAGTTTATAATATTTTTATAAATATAAAGAAATGATATTCCATTTTTTAATCAAAAATTACTGATACGTACCTTTAAAAATATTTTGCTTACTCAGGGAAAGATTTTTTTTTTTACTGAACATTCAAGTTTATAATATTTCTATAAATATAAAGAAATGATACACCATTTTTTAATAAAAAATTACTGATACGTACCGTAAAAATTATTTTGCTAGGCAATAATTTATTTTACTTACTGAAGGAAAGTTTTTTTTACTTAAAATTCAAGTTTATAATATTTTTATAAATATAAAGAAATGATATACCATTTCTTAATTAAAAATAACTGATACGTACCATAAAAATTATTTTTCTAGGCAATAATTTATTTTGCTTACTCAGGGAAAATTTTTTTTTACTTAAAATTCAAGTTTATAATATTTTTATAAATATAAAGAAATAATATACCATTTTTAAATTAAAAATTACTAATACGTACCGTAGAAATTATTTTGCTAGGAAATAATTTATTTTACTTACTCAGGAAAAGTTTTTTTTTAACTGAAC
>CM063508.1:153796469-153838969 GCA_032207245.1 Pardosa pseudoannulata
AATTTGAAGCTTTGTTTTTTATTGTTGAATACAAAATTGATAAAATGAGCCATTGTGACAAAGATAGTGATGAAGAAATATGTGCTGACAGATTATCGGACTTTAATTTTAAAAATCGTTTATTTTTGTGATTTCGTAAAAATATTGTTTTTTTTTGTTAAATAATCATACAGTATATATTAAAGTGTAAAATAAAAAAGTTTCGTTCATAAAAACAAAGTAGTTTTCGATTTACTGCGATTTTTCTGAATAACTAAACTTTCGTGCCATTCCCGAAAATACGCCCTCTGAACGCGTAAGTTGGCGGTGAAGTATACCCGCATGTTAATACAAAGTATGTATTAAAGCACATGGTACTTTTCTAGCAGAAAAGTGTTTATTATAACAGCTGATTTTGATTCACTATATAAAAAAATTCTGATCTATTTAGAGTAAAATTTTTCCTACATCATTTATAATGGGTCTAACTTTATAAAATTATTTAGTTTTGTTATGTAACTTCATTCACTTTTTATAAAACATAAATATATATATTAAAAAAAATATTGTACTCACAAAATAACTTTTGAAATAGGTAAATTAAAATTTAATATTTGATCAAACAGAAGCTAATTTTCATTTCTATTTACAGAACTATAATTTTATTTATAAGATTATATAGTTCATAATTAAAGCTAAGGTTTTAAATTTTCATTTTCTTAACAGTTTTTAATGTTTTTTTTAACTTTAAAGAACAATTGCCTCACAATTTTTGTTTATTGAATGAAACGTATATTTACCTTTAATTTGATATGAAAAGTTTTCTTACACACATATTTAACTATTTATCTTACGAGTAAGACAGTTTAGTTTTTTTTGGTTTGGGAATTTATTTTATTTTTCTTAAACATATGGCTTGAAGTGACAAATTTAAGTTAATGATGTTATAAAACATGAAGTGAAAAATTCAAACTAAATGTAGGAGAAGTTTTAATTTTACAATGAATAGAAAAGGCTGTTATGAAAAAAACAATTTAGTCTCAAAAGGTACTAAGTCCTCTTAAATCAATAAAATTTATTTGTCAAGGCAGATGTTTCTATTTTATCTTATGCAATATTTCTTATGCAATAGCATATGGAGCACCTGGCTTGGTCTACCATCTCATGCCATTTACTCTGCTCTTAATCATAAAGTTAACATTTCTATTTCTATTCTCTCCTGTTCACTGAATGATCTCACATTAATTAATGTGCATTAAGCGAAATATTTACGTGAGTAATATCGTAAATAGTTATGATTAACCTAAAGTTAACATTTCTATTTATATTCTCTCCTGGTCACTGAATGATCTCACATTAATTAATGTGCATTAAACGATATACTTACGTGAGTAATATCTTAAATAGTTATAATTAACCTAAAGTTAACATTTCTATTTATATTCTCTCCTGGTCACTGAATGATCTCACATTAATTAATGTGTATTAAACGAAATATTTACGTGAGTAATATCATAAATAGTTATTATTAACCCAAAGTTAACATTTCTATTTATATTCTCTCCTGTTCACTGAATGATCACACATTAATTAATGTGCATTAAGCGAAATATTTACGTGAGTAATATCATAAATAGTTATGATTAACCCAAAGTTAACATTTCTATTTCTATTCTCTCCCGTTCACTGAATGATCTCACAATAATTAATGTGCATTAAACGAAATATTCACGTGAGTAATATCGTAAATAGTTATAATTAACCTAAAGTTAACATTTCTATTTATATTCTCTCCTGTTTACTGAATGATCTCACATTAATTAATGTGCATTAAACGAAATATTTACGTGAGTAATATCATAAATAGTTATTATTAACCCAAAGTTAACATTTCTATTTATATTCTCTCCTGTTCACTGAATGATCTCACATTAATTAATGTGCACTAAACGAAATATTTACGTGAGTCATATTATAAATAGTTATGATTAATCCAAAGTTAACATTTCTATTTATATTCTCTTCTGTTCACTGAATGATCTCACATTAATTAATGTGCATTAAATGAAATATTTACGTGAGTAATATCATAAATAGTTATGATTAACCCGCGGTTACCCGCAGTTACCCGAGAACGCGCACCTCGCCTCGGAGACCCGGTGCAACTTTTCTCAGCCATATACCAACAAAATTGCTTTTGATGATGAACAAAAACACTTTATTAAAAGTTTAAAATAAACTTCAGATTATTTGAAATATTAATTATTAAAAGAATTTTGGACTGTAGATCTTATTTTTATTAGCATTCTGGAGGCAAAAACATGAGACACATACAAGTTAAAAATTTAAATCACTTTTTATAGCACAATTTATATTTCATTTTTATATTTCATCATTTTAATGTAATAATGATGTATTTTTACAGCATTTCTCCTCCCATTGCAAACACTAAATAAAAACTGTCAAAGTGTATGCGGCCGAACGATGGCCGATGGGTTAGGGTTCTGGCCTTCGGTATCGGAGTTCATAGGTTCGAATCCCACTATGGCATGGATGTTCGTAGCCGTTCGGAATCGGCTTTAAGCAGTAGGTCCCGGTCTTATTAGCCCTCGTGTTTCAAAAGGTAGACCGTAGCACTCCAAACCAAACCAAACCAAATTGTATGCGAAAGTACTGGGTCTCTGGAACCCGAATAAACTAAAAGTATTTCTGAGAAACATATTCAGAGAAAATTGCGGAAATGGACGTTATTGGGGTCTAGAAAATCTCTAAGACAGCTATTGAAAATTTGAGAAGTTTATTTCTATTGGTTTACTTTGAGTGGAATGTTTTTATAAAGCTTGGGCCTCAGAGGTCAGGCACGTGTCCTCGCGGGTTAAATGCTTTAGTTTACAACAATGAAACATATCAGATTTTTGAAATAAAGTTTTGACTTGTTTTTCATATGTAGCTGACAATACAGGAACATACCTTTTATGCCAATACAAGGCGGCTAAGCTATTACCCATTTAGCACCCCCGAGGAGCACACGTAGCTTAAGAATTTCTACGGACGCGAGTAACATTACCATCGCTGGATCCTCTTAATTTAGAAGCAGGTATCAAGCAAAAGCCTCCCAGGCTTTGCCTGCCGCCACCAGAGGTATCATAATTTTTTACCTAAGGGGGCATAGTATCTATGCATACTTAATTTCTTTATAACAGCTTTGTTTTCTATCCATCATAAAGTAAAAAATACTCTAGTTTTAGAATGAATTTTTCAAGTTCTTGAATAATGCTCTAACTTTTTTTTAAAAGTGTGTGCTTTGTCGTTTCAAGTACTATATTTTTAAAATAACATAAAAAAATATACACCATATGAAAAATAATGAAATTATATTACCTGCAAGATAACTTTTGAAACATATGTATTAGAATCTAAATTTTTATATCAAACTGAAGATCAAAAATTTTTTTTATTCTGTAAATCTGAAATTTTAAAGGTATCGGACATTTTAAAATTAAAATAATTTAAAAACCATTAAATAATCCTCTGTATGATAAAATCCTAAGTTATCTCTCCACCTGTTCTTGAATTTATGAAGCGGTTGGACCTGGAATGGATAGAGGCATCTATATTGGATTTTGATGAGTTAGGGCTAGGAAAGTTCAAAACGAGTAAAGTTTATCTTCTCCTAAACTATCTATCCGATTCTAAAATAAATTGGTATAAATATGCTTTATATCATAGCAAAAAATGCTGTCCTCTTTAAAACGTTCGAAATCCACCCCTTCACCCCTTTTCGAGCTTTTAACGCCATTATATCAAGTCCCGTTTTAAGAGCAGGCGATTAAATTTATCAATTTATCAGTTAATAAATAGGTAAAAATGACATTTTTTCTTGCATTGTGACTTCCCTTCTTTAACCGTCTCATTTAATCATTTATTTTAAATTATTTAAATATCGTTTGCACTATTTTCGTACGTCTTATCACTGAACTTATAGTAAATAATTTTCTTTTGTATTTGGCTTAAATAATAAATTAGGTACATATGTGATAATTTTAAATTTAATCATCGATAAATTTTTGTTGAAAGATAATTCTCGACCAAAAAACAAACCATACTTTTACCTGCCTCATAGGGTACTTTACAATTCTGGAAAATTAAAAATTTTACTGATCCCGTCATATGACGGCCTATATGCTAGTAAAATTTATAAACATATTCTATATCACACTATAAAATAAAATATAAGTTGATTAGACCAACTGCTTAAAGCCGACTTTGAATGGTTACCAATATTCAGGCTACCAACGAGATTCAAGTCGATAGACAAAAAAAAGAAAAATAATAATAAAGGAAAATAATAGTAATAAAGGAATATTATAATCAACTTGTCTTATTGGTTTTATAGCAAAATTATGATAATGCTTCAATTGATAGATTGTTAATCGCATGTTTGGATTTCTGAATAATACACCTTCAAATTTAAGTACATCATTTAAATATGTGACTTTAACTTTTTAAATAGAATTATAATTTTAAATATTGTAATTTACAAACTAAGAGCATTGTCAGTTATAATGATAATGAAGTTTCAATCATTGTAAAGGGAAGAAAAACTTTGTTTTATCTACCTGAAAATAAATAGTCAGAAATTAAAATGCTTAAAAAATATGTCATAAATATCCCATTTTGGTTATATTTATATCATTACTAAGTAGAGTTTATAATGTGGTTTTGATTCTATTCCAGAATTTTCAATAAAATTAAGGTATATTTTTAACGAATCTTTTAACTAAATTTCTTTTACAATTTTTTATGAGTCTTCATTTATGCTACTCTTTGTGAGCTTAATTATCCGAAATATAAGGTTGTATTTAATATATTAAATTATTTTTAGAAAATAAACCTTAAATATTAAAATGTTACAAGTTATTATTACATCTTACAACAAATTCTGGGTATTTCTTTGCCATATAAAAAGAAATAATTATAAGCTTTAAAAATATTTTTGAAAGAAATCTAGAATTTATCCTGGGCATGAAAATAGCATTCATGTTATAGAAAAATTTAACTTTCTTGATAATAGCAACATTTTGATTTTAAATGGCATAATTATACCATGATATACCATGCCGTACCATGCTATTTAAAAGTAAAATGTTTAATAAGGTGCATTTCTTAAGGCAATTATTTCTGTCAGTGATTATTTAATAATTACTACTAAATATATGATATTAATGTGAAAGAAATGAAAAATATGCTTTGAGCATTTTAGTGAATGGAAATGCATAATAATTTTCAAAACGTAGAAAGTCAAGCCAAAATACCTCAAATGTAATTAAACTTAAGTTAAATAATTTGTAAATATTCATCTAATTCCTCATGCTATACTTATTACTGAATTTCCAGTATAATAATTCCCTGAAAAAAGAAAATCGACTTTAAGTCGAATTTAGCCCTTTACGAAATCTAGATTTAGAGTTTTCAGGAGCTGAAATATCATTGGTATTGAGTTAAAGTCTCTAAGTAACAAGAGCTTAGATTTTCTATTATAGTCTCAAAGGGCGGGTGCTCAACTAGCATTTACCCTGGGCCTCATGATTAAGGATAGCAGATGCCTCCGTAACCTGTCGAGTAAAGCCGAAATTCATGTTCTCGCTACTTGATGGGACGAATCTCTCAAATGGGGCCTCATTTAAGAGGGCATTGACCTGACTGGCGATTTTTTTTCCACATAAATCTCATAGTCTGTGTCACGGTTTCTTAACCTTATCATGCAGTGGACCCTCTCTATTAGGGGTATGAGGCAAGAATCTTTTAAGTATTAGGTACAAGAGCTAAAATCAAAGCCTTTAAGGGTACTTGATGTCGTGCATTTGATCTCATCGCCAAAACTCTTAAATATAGGATGGGGTAATCGAAAGAGATGCCCACACTGATTTTCTTTAAAGTAGATCTGATAGATTTTTATCTCTGCTTTATCATAACTTTTAAAAAATATCCATTTAGACTGAATAGTTAGGTCCACTATTTTCATTTATTTATTCTTTGTGGGTCTTAAACATTTGTGGTCATGTGCCCCCCCCTTTTTTACATTGGTGAACACCTGTATAAGTTTCCTTTTGTTTAAGATATCATTAGGCTACTTATATCCAACATGCAAAAGGAGAAGAGTGTCCTCCATCTTTATAATTTTGCCTTTCGTACGTTTTATACCCTCATAAAATTATGTTCGTCTAAGATATCATTATGTTACCTATGTAAAAAGTGAAAACTCTTTATTGTTCTCTCCTTTTTAAACGTAATCCTCAACAGCAAGTGGACCCTCTCTATAACTGGTACGAGATCTAAAATCAAAGACCTCAACTACAGTGCGGGTAATTGAAAGGACAGTTCTTATTGATATTCTTGAAAATAAATTGGATCAATTCTATTTCAATCACAACTTTAAAAAAATCTATTTATATTGAAAAATAATAATATTTAGATTAAAAAAAAGTAATAAAAAACAGTATTCTTCTATTCTGAGAATCTCCCGGATCCACGTAATCTTATTACTTTTTTGTCTATTTGGTCTCATTTTTATTTATTTTATGCCAGTCTCGAAAGAAACCTCAAAATTTAATGGTCAGGCCCATAATAGTTTTGCTATAATTTCTGTCGTTCTTTGTGCCATTGTTGCTGTAGTCTTGTTGTTCTATTATTTTTGTAGTTGTATAGACTTGTGATCCAAATTGAAGGGTTTTTTTCCCATTAGGGACATATTAAGCCCTCTAGTTTAAGCAGACTATCGGAAATTAAAATAAAATAAAATATTAAAATTAAAAAAATATAAACAATATTTTCAAAGAAAATTTGAACTCATAAAAGGACTACAAGAGGCACTAATGCTTGTCCACATCAAATAACATTTTATGGTAATTTACAGAGAGCGAGAATGTGCTGCTGCATGAAAAGGAAGCACTTTTACAACTGCAGTCACATATTCATTCATAAAATTATTATTATAAGAATTTCAAAATGTACTATTTTTACGTACTATTTTTATTGAGTATTATAATATTGGCCCTTAAAATATCCATCATTATGCCTAGTTCTAAAACAGTTTGCCTATCATTGGACAATATACTATTCGAATTCTAACTTTCAACTGTAATTGAACTCTCTGTCTACCGCAATCCTCTGCGATGCACGTGCTTCGGATCCCAAACACTTAGAGGCACTTATCGCTGTTTACTTTTAACTGTCTCCACCTGTTGTTGCAGTCCGAATCCCTTCTTTTTTTTGAAGAATGGAAACTCAGCCGGGAGTTTTAGACGCATCATTCTCGCCTAATCCATCTCTCTTAAAAGCAAGCATCCTGTTGATTTCCCCGTACATCGAATGATTTATTTTTTCCTTCCTTTCGCCCACTCAGAGTCATCTCTTTGTGTACAACCCTTTGATGGTGTTTCGATAAGATGGATGGTACGTAAAAGTTCTCGATTATCTCTCAAAACGTTTTAACAAATTCTTAAGGGGTAAATGCTTTCCACAGGAAATCTACCCTGTACCTGCACAAAAAAAGAAAATACAGCAGAGTTTGTCTGTAATGATGTCCTCCTTATACAAATTTCTCTGTATAACTAAATTTTTAATCGAAATGTAAGACAAAAGTTTTAGTAGAATTAAAATGTTCTTATTAAAGTGAAATTTAAAGAATTTTATACCTTCGAGTCATTTTTAAAAGTTTTAATTGCTGCAATACCAGTTCGTTTACATGGGCTATTTATGAGTGCTCGTATGGGTCATTTTAAAAATAACACGTTGTAAGATAAAGGTTTTAATAGCATTAAAATATTTTTATTAAAATTAAATTTAAAGAATTTTATAGTTTCGAGTCATTTTTAAAAGTTTTAACTGCTGCAAAATCAGCTCGTTTACGTGGGTCATTTCTGAATGTCCATATGGGTCAGTTTAGAAATAACATATTTCTGAATGAAAATATGAAAGAGTTGCAGAATTTAAAGATTTCAATAAAATTAGTGCCCACACCTAATACTTGCGTTGCATATTAAGTTTCTATTTCAAAGTTTTACTTATTTGCTAACTATTCGCGTTAAACCAGAATGCACCAATTTATCAGCGCATTCTGCTTCCAGTGATAATATTGTCCTTATATATTATAAATATATATACACACAAACGGCCCTCCCATATATATATATATATATATATATATATATATATATATATATATATGTGTATATATATGTATATATATGTATATATATATATATATATGTATATATGTATATATATATATATATGTATGTATATATATGTGTATATATATGTATATATATATATATATATATATATATATATATATATATATATATATATATATATATATATATATATATATATATATATATATATATATATATATATATATATATATATATATATATATATATATATATATATATATATATATATATATATATATATATATATATATATATATATATATATATATATATATATATATATATATATATATATATATATATATATATATATATATATATATATATATATATATATATAACTTTCCCAAAAGTTAGATCAGCTTCTTGGTAGCACGGAGGAGGTCATTAACCCATGCGGGGGAGAAGTGAAAAGCAAAGACAGCCGCTAAAGGGAGAGACTTACTAAGGAGCATATTCCTAAGATTTCATCACAAAAATGTTCATTTTATGGATTCGAGGTTTTCAAAGTAATTTCCAAAGTATTTTCCTTAGTTGGTTGTGAATTCGGCTATTTTCACCATCCAACCACTGACCTGATGTTCTCTCTGTTAAATTAAATATTCTTTTTTTCCTCAAAATCTCCATATAAATGTTATAAATAATTGAAAAAACAACGTGAAAGTTTAGAAATATTAAATATATTTGTATACATAATAATAATTTATTACAGTGCATTATAATGAAGAAATGGGAGTTACTTGGTGCATTCTGGATTAACGTGCTTTATCACCAAATAAGTAAATTTTTGAAATACAGCTGTGAGCTGGTTTTAAATGTGGGTTCTCATTTTATTCAAAAGTTTAGGCTTTACAACCTTTTTGCTGACACTTTTTTTCTTATATTGTCATTTTAGTTTTAATAAAAAAGTCTTTTGAACATAAATCTGTAAACAACGACTAAAGCTGCTCAACTACCAGGAGGGGAAAGACTTAATATTTTTATTGCAAATCTAACCCGAACGTACTAAATCAGTTTCCAATTTTTCCCTAATTAAGTCCGTATTCGGTTTATTTTTACACCCCAACTATTAGCAGAGATATGAGCTTGATTTTAAACACAAATATAAAGTGTGGATACTCAGTTTATTAAACATTCGAAGCTCTACAGCTATTTATTTGCACCTTTTTGGAAGCTCTAGTTGTTTTAGAGATACTGTTACTTTCGTTAAATAACTTATGTTTTTCGACAGTAAATCTAGTGGTTAAAACTCCCCAAGTAGTAATAGAAAAATTTAGTATGTTCACAACAAATCTAATATAAAGGGAGTAAAATAATTTTTAGCTTTTCCCTAATTAAAACCATATTAAAACCTAATTAATTCCATATTCAACTACCCAACCACCATCCTAATAGTAATATTAGTTTAAATACCTAAGAAAAATACAGTTCAAATTTTTGCGAATAAGTTATAATCCTAATGCTAGTAAAGTATGTATAATTTGTGATTTCTGTAACTTAATACAGTTCTACACTCATGAAAATGGCATGCTTATTTGAAATACACATAATCTATTCCATTTTTGTTTTTGCAGTTTTCCGATTTTTTTCTCATTAAGATGTTAAATTAATATTTTGATCTTTTCTACAAAACTTTACCTGGAATCTTTAGAAAAAAAATGTAAACAAATTGGCAAATAAAATAAATCCTTTTATTTCTTACTCAGGATAAAAAAATTATTTTTGTGGTTTATATATATATATATATATATATATATATATATATATATATATATATATATATATATATATATATATATATATATCCAAAACATTAATCTCTTCTTTGTTTATGGTGATCTATGCATTTATTTTAATTTACTTTAACACGAAGGAATGGTGTAAAAGCTTCATTAGTGAATTTAAACTACCCTTAAAAAGAACTATTTATGGAATGCTCCAGTACTTTTAATTTTTATGAACTTTTCTACTAATGACAATTCTTGACTTGAATATATTACTTAATAAGTAATTTTAAGGTAGCCAGAAATATTATTATCCCTATGTAGTACAGTAACCTCATAACTCACAGTACACTACTGTGTACTATGAGTTATGAGGTTACTGTACTACGTAGGGATAATAATATTTCTACACTAAAAACGCATAGTTTTTAGGATCTAAATGTTTGCTATAAGCATTTTACTGTGATTAATAAACGTAAACGCACCGAATCCGTAAAAGCCCTTTTTAATCCATCAATTCAATACATGGACTTTGGATATCGATAAACATTCATCGATTCTTTACCCGGTGAACATCCTGTTGATTCTTTTTTCTAGATGACAGTTTCCTCTCTGAAGTATCTCGTCCCCGTTGTCAGGGGGGCGGGTGCCTCTAAAGGCACCCTCATCAATAGTAGATGGGTTAGAAGAGAATTCTATTATTCCCTTCTATAAACACTCCAGAACTGAATGGAGTAGATCTGAAGCCAAAGAACCCTTTTGGGATAAAAGTAGTCTTCAAGATGTTAGAGGCGGAAATCTATAGTTGGGAAATAAACAGATTCAGCAGTAAAATCAACAACACATCTTTGATGCATATGTAGCTGTGTTTTATATACCATTGAGTAGATTGTGTGGTTAAAACTTTTAAACAGTTATACTAATTTTGTATTTGAACTAATGGTGATATTTAGTATAATAGTAAGAAAAATTTTCAATACATACTGATATAGTAATTAATGTATAGATCAGGGATGGATAATCTTTATTTGTTAACAGGCCAGTAAATTTGTTCTAACATTAGAACAATTGTAAAATATATTTTCAAGTCTATTCCTCTTCAAAAGTACTATACTCTGAAACAACCTTACATTCATTTGAAAACATTTTGGATTTGAAACATTTTACCACAATAACCCAAACAATCACCATCAATATGCTATTTTTAAAGGGTTTCCCACTATTCACTATGGCACTACCTGTTTATCATCTTTCAATATGAAATATGTAATATTAGAATCTTTGCAAAAAGAGAAAAGCACTGGGAAAGCTTAAAATGTACTGGCTTTCAAGTACGAGATCTAATTCATGTTGGATTCTTCCAACTAAGGTAAAAGTCTCCACATATCTCTATGTTTTCTAATTTAAAATAAAATCACTATAATGGCTATAATTAAATCAGATTAAAAAGAAGTTAGCACTACAGTTGAATTGTAGATAATTATTTTTCCTATTAATATTCTACATAATCATTATATATTTTTCAGGTCTGAATAGATCTTACAAGCAGACCAGAGCCGTAATTTTGGGATGTAGTTTTCTCACTCCTAATAGATGACTGATTTGCTGATAAGCTTATAGATAAAATGATTAATGTACAGATTTTGGGCATGTAAAACCCTTATGACAAAATATAGCAAAAAGAATAAAGCAAAGCCAACGTAATTAAAATACAATTAAGTCTTGTCTTTGTTCTGTTCCAGTTACTAAACTTAAGTCTGTGCACGCCGAATGATGGCCTAATAGTTGGGATTCTGGCCTTATGAACCGGAGTTCGTGGGTTCGAATCCCACTATGGCATGGATGTTCGTAGCCGTTCGGAATCGGCTTTAAGCAGTAGGCCCCGGCCTCATTATCCCTCGTGTTGCAAAAAGTTAGACCGTAGCATTCCAAACCTAAGTATGTGCACTGAAGAGGTAGCTTTATTTAGGGTTATAAAACATCTGTCTGCTATTACGTTGTACTCAATTTTGCGCCTTAATCTTGTTGTCTTTCTTATGATATTTTTTTGTAAAAGTGACGTTTACGGAATCTTACCCATTAGCAAAATTCTGATGTATAATATTGTATCATTAGATTTAGCTTTTCTGTATACATAAAGCAATGTTGGTTGGTTGGGAGTGCTATGGTCTACTGTTTTGCTACAGGAAGACTAATAAGGATCAGGATTTAGTGCCTGAATCTAATTCTGAATGGTTATGAGTGTCCATGCTAACAGTGAGTTTCAAACCCATGAACTCCGGTGCTAAAAACCGTTTAGCCTACCTGGAGCTACAGGAAGCAATGGGAAACGTTATTGAATTTTGATGTTTGGAATTTTGCATTAGAGTCTTTAATAGATGTAAATGTTTAAATGCTGTATCAGGAATTCTTTAAAAAGGGTGGGTTAAAAAATATGAAACTGTTAGTCTGTAATTCACTAAGAGGTAGAAGAACATAATAAAATTGCAACTATGCTTCTTCTGGAAAATATACTTTAGGAGAAAATACGTTAAATAAATATTTCATCATCAGCATTAACACGATAGCCCTTTGTGGGCCTGGGCCTTCCTTAGAAACTTTTCTCCCAATCTGCTCTTTTTCCCAGCAATTGATCTCCAGTTCTTTACCTGTAAGATGGCAAAATCTTCATCCACACAGTCTTTCCACCGTTTCTTAGGCCTTCCTTTTGGTCTTTTATTGGAAGGGAGTGCATTAAAAACCCTCAAATTTGTTCGTTCTGGGCTCATTCTCATTACATGTCCTGCCCATCTCATTCTATTCAGCTTTATAGATTTGGTAACATCATCACTGTTAAAGATCATATATAATTCAAAATTATATCTTTTTCTCCAGTTGTTATTTTTAAAGACAGCACCAAAGATGGTTCGCAGGATCTTCCTTTCGAAGGTTGCCAACATCCTCTCTTCTTTTTTTGTTAGGGTCCAAGTCTCCGAGGCATAAGTCAAAACTGACTTGATCAATACCTTAAACAGTAATATCTTCGTGTTTCTTTTTATCAAGTAGGATTACAGTAGTGATCTTAAACCAAAAAAATAGCGATTGACTGCAGTAATTCTTTTTCTAATTTCAGGATTTATGTCATTTTGGCAGTTTCAAATAAATATTTAATCTGAGAAAATAAGAAATTAACAAGAAAAAGCTCTAAAATCCATATTAACGAGAAAATATCAATAACGTTAATTATAAAATCTTCTTTTCTCTCCTCACAATTGCTCCACGTTCCACGAATACATATACTTACATGCTCGAGGAACGCCTGGTGCTTCCCTTACTAATGTAATAAAGACATCTTTTGAAAAGCTTCATTTTAGCAGTTAGTTATGTGTTGTAGTAATTTGTGTGAAATACTGTAGACATGATTAGGCTGAACTTTCGTTTCAGAGTTCTGTCACGCAACATCTTATCATTTTTCTGTGTGTTTCCTTTAAGGGGCCTCGGATGGGATTTTTCGCTTAAGGCTCGTAGAGGTCAATGCACGGCTATCAATGCCATAGAAAATAAGGTTCCGTAAGGGAGAGTAAAAATCCTACAACTTCGTCAGATTTCGAAACAGATCCAGTCTCAAAATACATTCTATTACGGGTTAGATTGTTTAAAGAGTCACACACAAAAAAAACTAGTTCTAACAAAAGATAATCAAAAGGGAGAGAGCATTTAATATGATGGTGAAACTTCTATGAGCACATCTGACAAGAAATGCAAGAAGATACATAGCTATTCATTTATTTGGAATAAATGATTGGGCAATAAAATAAAATAAAATAAGAAGAATTCAGTCTCAGGTTATCAGTGACACTTTCTTTAATTTGACAATATTTTCAACATTTTGGTATTATTTAACATAATCTCAAATATTAGTTTTGTCTACTCTATTTCTATTCTTATATTTAAAGTAAATTTCATTATTAATAGCATATTTTATTCGGAAGTATATTTTTGCATTTAATTTCAATAGCTGAGCATTTGAGTTTCCGTTATAAGACAAAACTTTTCAATAGAATTTAGGTTAGAATAATTCCCAGGTTAGTCTAAAAATTTAATGTCCTATTTTTTTTTTCGGATAGGCCTGCACCTAAACGTTAAAACAGGAGAAAATTACTTTTTTAATATCAGTTATAAAATAAATATGAAAGCCTCAAATATCACAAAAAGGTCATGTTTAAATAAGTTTGATCCTATTTACTGATTTCTTCTCCTGATAAGTGATATATCTTGTTTAAAATACCCTTTTCGGTACTAAACTAGAACCGAAAAAACTTTATTATTAACAGGACAAGTATTTTTGTTATGATACTCTGTAATTATTAAATATATTCTGATTTATTCAATTCTATTTTGCTTCTTATGATTTTGAGTAATCATATAATTATCTATGTATTTTATAATTAGCTTTTAAAGATAAGTACTTGTTCTCTTGTTTCCAGCTAGTTAATGATCAACGTCTGCTCAAAAATGAATTTCTCGGAATTTGATCCCTGCCGTAGCACTCAGTTTAAGTAAGTCACTACGAGTGGATTGTTTAGAATAACCGAAATTAGAAGAAAAGTATTTATATAGCGCAACAACCAGAAAAATTTTCCTTATTATTAACATCAGTAGAATTGTTGCCATGATACTGCAATTAATAAGAAATATTCTGCTACATTAAATTCTCCTTTACCTTTTACAAAATCAAAAAAAGAGTATCAGTGTGATTTGTAATTACTTCTTAAAGATAAATACCTGGTCTCGTGCTTTCAACTAGTTATTACTCCTCTGTCGATGCCCGACATCTGCATAACAATCAGTTTCTCGGGGTTTGATTCTTGTCGTAAATCGGAATTTAAGTAAGTCACTAGTCGATTGTTTAGAAAAACCGAAATTAGGAGAAATGTACTTGTGTAGCGTAACAACCAGAAAAATATTCCTTATTATTAACATCAGTAGAATTGTTGCCATGATACTGAAATTAATAAGAAATACTCTGCCACACTAAATTATTTTTTACTTTTAAAAAAATCATACTATTTTAAGAGTATGAATGTGATTTGCAATTAATTCTTAAAGATAAATACCTCGTTTCGTGTTTTCAACTAGTTAAGACTCCTCTCCGATGGCCAACATCTGCACAACAACCAATTTCTCGGGGTTTGATCCCTGCCGTAACTCAGAATTTAAGTGACTACACGAATCGATTGTTTAGAATAACCTAAATTAGATGAAAAGTACTTGTATATTTTTTAACAACTAGAAAAATATTCCTTATTATTAACATCAGTAGCATTGTTGTCATGATACTGCATTTAATAAAAAATATTCTGCCACTTTAAATTCTTTTTTACCTTTTTTAAAATGATACTATTTTAAGGGATGTGATTTGTAATTAATTTTTAAAGATAAATAACTGGTCTCGTGCTATTAACTAGTTAAGATTCCTCTGCCGATACCCGACATCTGCACAACAATATATTTCTCGGGGTTGATCCCTGCCGTAACTTGCAATTTAAGTAAGTGACTACAAGACTCAATTGTTTAGAATAACCTAAATTAGGAGAAAAGTACTTGCATATCGTAACAACCAGAAATATAGTCCTCATTATTAACACCAGTGGCACTGTTGTCATGATACTGCATTTAATGAAAAATATTCTGCCATATTAAATTATTTTTACTTTTTACAAAATCATAATATTTTAAGAGTATCAATGTGATTTGTAATTAATTCTTAAAGATAAATACCTAGTCTCATGTTTTCAACTAGTTAAGACTCCTCTGCCGATGCTCAACATCTGTACAACAATCAATTTCTCGGGGCTTGATCCCTGCCGTAACTCGCAATTTAAGTGACTACACGAATCGATTGTTTAGAATAACCTAAATTAGGAGAAAAGTACTTAAGTAGTTACTCTAGTTGTAGTACTCTAGTTGTACTAAAGCGTAACAACTAGAAAAATATTCCTTATTATTAACATCAGTAAAATTGTTGCCATGATACTAAAATTAATAAAAAATACTCTGTCACATTAAATTCTTTTTTACCTTTTACAAAATCATACTATTTTAAGAGTATCAGCGTGATTTGTAATTAATTCTTAAAGATAAATACCTAGTCTCGTGTTTTCAACTAGTTAAGACTCCTCTGCCGATTCCCAACATCTGTACAACAATCAATTTCTCGGGGCTTGATACCTGCCATAACTCGCAATTTAAGAAAGTCACTACACGAGTCGATTGTTTAGAATAACCTAAATTAGGAGGAAAGTACTGAAGTAGTTACTCTAGTTGTAGTACTCTAGTTGTACTAAAGTGTAACAACTAGAAAAATATTCCTTATTATTAACATCAGTAGAATTGTTGTTAAAAAACTGAAATTAATAAGAAATATTCTGCCACATTAAATTCTTTTTTACCTTTTACAAAATCATACTATTTTAAGAGTATCAGTGTGATTTGTAATTAATTCTTAAAGATAAATACCTGGTGTTTTCAACTAGTTAAGACTCCTCTTCCGATGTCCGACATCTGCACAACAACCAATTTCTCGGGGCTTGATACCTGCCGTAACTCGCAATTTAAGTGACTACACGAATCGATTGTTTAGAATAACCTAAATTAGATGAAAAGTACTTAAGTAGTTACTCTAGTTGTAGTACTCTAGTTGTACTAAAGCGTAACAACTAGAAAAATATTCCTTATTATTAACATCAGTAGCATTGTTGTCATGATACTGCAATTAATAAAAAATATTCTGCCACAATAAATTCTTTTTTATCTTTTACAAAATCATACTATTTTAAGTGTATCAATGTGATTTGTAATTAATTCTTAAAGATAAATACCTGGTGTTCGTGTTTTCAACTAGTTAAGACTCCTCTGCCGATGCCCGACATCTGCACAACAATCAATTTCTCGGGGCTTGATCCCTGCCGTAACTCGCAATTTAAGTAAGTGACTACACGAACCGATTGTTTAGAATAGCCGAACAGTGCTCCGAAATCACCCTTGAATGGAACCCCCTTCCCCTCCCCTCTTGAATCGTGGATGCAATTGGCGCCCCATGCGGATTCTGGAGATTCACAGGTCTCTCACCCGCTGGGGACGTTTTGTAATGGTAATCGGAGGAGATAAGGGGAGGGTATTTCATTTAAAACATACACAGTGAAATGGGTTTTGCCGATAGCAGTCGCTTCATGCAGTTTCGACTGCAGAAGGGAATATTTGACAATCATACATAGTCTGGCACGAGATATATCATAGATGCATAACATATTTATATGTGCTCATAATGTCTCCTCTCTTAACCCATTAACATCTATGCTTATTAGAGAGAACTTGAAAATTATATTGTGTTTATATTTCTTTAAAAGGATTTTCTCTTTTTAGTGAAGGCGATTGTTAACCGAATGGTAGGGCGCTGCTCTGCGGTACCGTAGCCCATGGGTTTGAATCCTACTGTTGGCATGGATGATCGTAGCCATTTAGAATCGAATGTAAGTCCCGGTCTTATTAGTCTTCGTGTAGCAAAATAGTAGACCGCGGAGCACGATACTTAAACTAACCTTCTTAACACTCTGACGGCCACGGTTTCAATATACCTAGAACGGCCATGATTGGTGCCTTTGACCGATCTTTCAAAAAATTAAAAAACATATTTTAAATTAAAATATAAAAAAAAACCTTTTCGGGATTAAGTTTAATGACAAATTACAAAGAAGCATACATTTTAAAAAGGACTTTACATTATTTTACTATCCATAGGCAATTTTAAAGATATTGTCTCATACATTTAAATTTTGATGCGATGTACTTAGCAAAAGAACATTTTTTGAGGTGTTCTTCGAATAAATCGGACTAAACCAGTTAACCAGCACCCTTCTCTCCGATACTTGCATTCTTTATCTAAAAAAACACCTTATACCTTTTTTATCTGACCGCTGTCATTTTGACCGTTTCTGATCATTCTAGGTATACAATGTTTTTTTTTTAATATAACAAACATATTTAAATGAAATTTTATCTGTGTATTACCAATGAACATTTAGGAAAAGTCAAAAATTTTAACAGCAATAGGTAAAAACAAAAAGAGTGATATGCGAGATTAAAGTGTATTTGCGGTCAAAATGACCGCCTTGGCCGTTCTAGTATTAATGAATGTAGATCTTAATCCTAAAAAACACTCTCCCAAACTTTCATGTATCTGCTATTCTTTCTGATTTTGTATTCTCAATCAACATTTAATGATTTTTCGATCCTCGAATAAGAGTTTACATTTTCGACTGAAACTAAGACGCTTAACTATAACTACTATAAAATTTCACTTTACTATAAGAAGTTCCTAAGCAATAGCAAGTTATATTTTATCAGGAGCTTTTATATATTAATGACATCCTATGATGTTTAAAAATTACAGAGCATTACTGATGAGAGCATAATTTAATATTTAGAATTGTTTGAATTTTATTTTACATGGTCCTTTTTACACGATTTTGAAATAACACGATTCATTAATATACCTTTTTTACACAATTTTTTTGTTCTAGCACGAATCCCCAATTTTTTTTTATAAATTCTAATTTTGATAGTATAATCAGAAGTGCATATAGAAATAAGAAGTGTTATATATATATATATATATATATATATATATATATATATATATATATATATATATATATATATAATTGTTAAAATGCTTTTAGAGCACATGGCAACGATAAACTTACAATAAAGATAAACTAACAATTTAGATATACTGAAAGAATATAACACGAGGCTAGCCCTATTATTTAATTTGTCCAGTCCTGCTGGGCAGATTAAAATAATTATGAGAAAAGAATAATTATATAGATTGGGACGAATTGCTGGTGTAAAAGACTTTTCAAATTTTAATGGTGTAAGTAAACAAACATATAGTAAATTGCTCAGAACTTAAGTCTTTTACTCTAGACTTTCCTCTGCTTAGTTTTCGTATAAAAATGATTTTTAATATATAAATAGCCCAGAAACAGACATATGTAAGAGCATATAGGGAGGGAGTTACGAGACGGTTTTCTTTAAACACATCACGTTGCAGATTTTATTTCATTGCTGGAATTCACCAAAATATTATAAGTCCCTTTTGCACTGTCATTATACGAATATCCAAGAATAAAAATAAGGCAATTTAAATTAACAGTATAATTCTGCTTTTAATAGAGATAATTTCAATTATAGTAAACGTTGGCTAGCCATTTGGTTTTGATTCCACTCTGAAAAGGAATGTTTTTACGTCAACAACCAAAAAATAATTGAAAGATAACTTACGCGCATCACTTCTTATACTACCATATGACATTATTGCACTATAGTTGTAAACTAGCGGGAGAAGAGAGCTTCGAAATGGCAGATTTTGACCAAAAACTTGAAATATTGTTTTGTTATAAAAGCTAAAGTTATATATACGTTTTATTAACAAAATACTTTTTAATAATGTAATTTCTTTTCTCTACTGCAACCTGTTATTTTTTTTTGTCACAACCCTTATTTTAAGCTTTTAAAAATAATATTATCCAGTCTAAAGATTTTTGTATTCAATTAGTAATTTCGAAATATTTTTATGTTCTTTACGTACCTTTTATGTATTTTGAAGATTTTCTGGAAATAAGTTTAAAAATCGCAAAGCATTTTCTCGAAATACAAAGATTTTAATACACGTTAGAAAAGATATCCAGATTTGTTTCTATATAAATTTTAAACACAAAACTATAAAAAAAGCAATTGGTTACTATGCTGTGCACTCAATAACATTTTTAAGGAATATTGTTAGACGATTCAAGTCTTATCAAATAGTCTCGCATTTTAATCAAAAATTCTTTTTCACTGTACGGTGTCTTGTATGTTTCGTGTAAAAACATGATACATTCTGAATATAAAAATTTCGTTAAAAATTTAAGTTTGAAAACTGGCATTCAACGTCCCTTGTTCCCTTAAAATATGAGGGAAATCTCAAGCTCATGGTCAAATACTCACGAGTAATCAGCTCACTTTCCCTGAAATAATATGAAGTTGCTCCCATCCTTTGAAAATCTGATTATTTTTTAGCTTATTATTTCGGCCAAGTTTTAAGACGTTGCACCTCCCATTTATAGATATGCTTATGTATTTGTGAGCGTGCTCAGGTTTTGTAACTTAGTCTGAAATTTTTGTCAAAATTAGGAAATTTTTACAATTTAAAATAGAGTATATCTTTTCGAAACATGTGTATAAAAAATTACAACACTCATCATGTAAAGCAATATGAAAGAGTAATAAATAATCTTGTAATGTAAGTATAATTTTCGTATATACATTTAGCCATTTCAAAAATTGGAATTAAATCGCGGTATCTTCAAACAGACTTCTTTATTTATGCCTTTGGCTGTCTATGGACTTAAATGGATTTACCGCATGATAAATGAATGCAATTTATCCGCCTGAACATTTTACCCAGACATCTTCAGCACATTCGCACAAATACTAACGAGATCACAGAATCGACCACATTGGGACGGGCTCTACAAACAAGCTGGATTCTCCCTTTGAACTCTCAGAAAGTATACTCCTTTCAGACGACAATGTCTTTCATGAGATCTCACAAAGGCCTGCCACTTGACAATTAGCATTCAAAGTCGAATTAAAATCTACATTTGATTCATTCAAGTTTGCGGAAACGGGACGAGGAGAAAGAACGAATATAGCACTCGGCTATTGCCAATAGTAAATTGTTTTATCAAAGCTTTACTTGATCAGAAAATAAGACTATTTAGTGTGTAACCTAGGTCTAATTTGCTGTCTTTACTATATATTTTTTAAATTGGAATATCAAAGAAAGTTCAACACATTAAATGTTGTTTAGAAACTAGAAAATAACCCGTCATATGACGGGATTAGTAAAAGTTTTAATTTTCCAGAATTGTAAAGTACTCTATAAGACAGATAAAAAAATTATTTGTTTTTTGACTGAGAATTATCTCGTGCGAGCTCAATAATTTGTATATCTTCATACTCTTGTGAGCCGAACGATGGCCGATTGGTTAAGGTGCTAGCCTTCGGTACCGGAGTTCATGGGTTCGAATCCTACTGTGGTATGGATGTTTGGAATCGGCTTTAAGCTGTAGGTCCCGATCTCATTATCCCTCGGGTTGCAAAAGAGTAGATCGTAGCACTCCAAACCAAACCAAACCGTACTCTTCTGAAGTCTCCCTATACTGTGAATTCAGTTTAGAATCACTTTGAATTCATTTAGAAAGATAATTCAAAGTTTTCTTAGCTACTTCGAAATTATCTTTAAGTTCTTCCCAATTTTTTCCCTCGGTAATTAATGGAAGTAAAGGAATGAAACTATCATTTCCACAATACACTGGATCTAGATAGAATTTGTTGCTAATACCGATGATAAAATTTACATGGCAACAACAAATAATCGATGATTAAATTTAAAATTATCACATATGCACCTAATCTATTTTTAAGACAAATATAAAAGAAAATTATTTAGTAATATCTAAATTCAGTGATAAAATGTATGAAAATAATGCAGACGATATTTAAATAGTTTAAAATAAGAAATGATTAAATGAGATAGTTAAAGGAATGACGTCATAATGCTAGAAAAAATGTTATTTTCATCTACTTATAATGTGATAAATTGATGAATTTAATCGCCTGCTCTTAACTGGGGAAAATAGGCCTTGAAATAATGCATTAAACGACCGAAAAGGGGAGAAGGGGTTGATTTCGAACGTTTTAAAGACAGTAGTATTTTTTGTAGTGATATGAAGTATATTTATACCAATTTATTTTAGAATCGGATCAATAGTTTAGGAGCAGATAAACTTTACTCGCTTAGAATTTTGCTAACCATAACTCATCAAGAATCTAATATGGATGCCTCTATCCATTCCAGGTCCAACCGCTTCATAAATTCGAGGACAGACGGACAGACAACTTAGGCTATTATTATATAGGGCATTATTTTCTTGCAATCATAAATATACTTAATTCTTTCGAAGTAGTATACTACTACCATTTTAGACAACTTAACTCTATTTTAACTCAAATCGTATTTAACATTATCTTTACACTTTATATTAAATATTAAACCTATTTGTCTCGAAACCTTTGCGGTTTCGGAACTCTGTATAACCCAATTTTTTCTATTTAGTTGATTCTGTTGCTTTTTACCTTACATACATCATGTAGTACCATTGCTTATAGTCGCCGAACGATGGTCGATTGGTTAGGTTGCTGGCCTTCGGTACCAGAGTTCGTGGGTTCGAATCCCACTGTTCCATGGATGTTCGTAGCCGTTTGGAATCGGCTTAAAACTGTAGGTCCGGTCTCCATATTTTGCAAAAAAGTAGATCATCCGTAGTACTCCAAAACAAACCAAAAAATTGCTTATAGTCATATTAGGAATACAATAAAATTGAATATCTAACAAATCTTTATTTAAACGTAACTCAAATCTTTTTACTTTCTAGGATAAAGATAATTCCCCAAAAAATTTTATTTCCATATTTTGAAATGTACATTTTGGATCATCCTGAGTCCGAAAACACCGTTTTTGAAATTATGGTAGTGTTTATATATGTCTGTGTGGGAACACGATAGCTCGAGTACGTTTGGACTTTGAGAAACCAAATTTTGAAATATATATTATAACAAAATGTTATCTTTCCATTAACTTTTTGGTTGCTTTCCGTTAGGTACTTGCTACATCCAGCTTTACCAAAGTGAATTTACCAAGTTTTTTTTTTTTTTTTTTTTTTTTTTTTTTTTAAGAAATATAAGTATCTGTGTTATTATAGATGTAATTCGTTTATGTTAGCTTTATTTTATGAAGTCTAGTCAATAATTTTATATTAGTTGAATTATTTGATTATATTATTTTGAAATACATATAAAATGCAGATATGTTGAAAAAATATATGTAATGGAAATTTTGCATCTCTTGCGTCCTATCGTGACTCCCAAGTAATGCGCATTTTTTTAAATTTAAGTTCATGAAATAACATATTGGCTTCGATAAAAGACATATTATTTATGTGATAGCGTTTATACATATGTTTTCAAAAGTAAAATGAAAAATATGACTAACGAAAATAGTTATTTTTCTCTTCTATGACTATTCGAGTAAGTCAAAGGGAGGGAAATACAGATTTATTATCTAAAATAAACTAATGAGAAAGGGATAAATGCTATGCTTATTCGATTGAAGTATATGTTCTTACATTATGAATCTTTCACTATATTCCCATTTGAAATTACAAATATTAACGTTTTAATCTATTAAAACATTGTCTACGGGACAGGTACTATTACGTTTTGATACTGACCATTGATACTTGAGTGCGGGTCAGGCACTAGTACGGGTTAGTGTAACAACATGGTTTGTTTGTGGGTACAAAAATAACGGTATATACAGTTAAACGAAGCCGAATGTTCTTGTCTACTACATAAATTCTGGAAAAATTTAGTAACACAAAAACTGGTTTTTGCATCAGTCGATGTGGAACCACAGAACGGAAAAAAATTAAAACTATATACTACTATTTTTATTTGATTTTTCATACTTACGATACTTTTATAAATTTATCCACTAAAATATATTTTTTGTTTACAAAAATCTTATGGTTGCTATTTATGTATTTCTATTTATATATATTTGTTTATATACTTCAATATAAAATACAAAAATTTGGTTAAGAAATTAAATAATTTTCGATCTATTGAGATTTAAGTAAATAACTAAATTTAAGGCAAAACACCAGCTCCCGGTACAATTCCGCTGCGAAATGTACGCGCACAATGTAATACGGATATATTACCTTGAATAAACTAATGAGAAAGGAATAAATGCTGTGCTTATTCGACTCAAATTATATGTTCTTACATTATAAATTTTTCACTATAGTCACATTTGAAATTAGAAATAGTACCGTTTTAATCTATTAATAGAAATATTTAACAAATAACTTATTTTAAAAAGGATCAACAAGTTTTGATTTTCATCAATGCAATATTAAGATATCAAGTCGGGGTTTAAACAAAACATACCTTACTTTATCAAACTTTCCCTAATTTAACCCAGGAGCTAAAATTATTTTTAAGTAAATAATTTTTTTTCTGTATTATAATGGTGGTAAAAGCAAACAAACTTTTTCAATTTCATTTAAGAACATAAAATATGATATTGTTAAGTAACAAGACAAATAGCATTAAAATTTGAGTTCCGCTGCAACCGCAATGAATAACTTTACCTAACACGCGGCACTTTGCCGCTTGAAAGATACCCAACATTTAACATTTAAAAGTGAATGGAAACCTTTAGATTCATTCAAACCTAGCGCATGCAAATCTCGAAGACGCGGGAGCTATGACAAAGCCTTTTGTTACCCCGTCGAAACGGATTAATTTAGTTGCGCCCGTTCGGCAACGGTACTTTTCCACAGCACGCCGCCGTCCAAACAGAGAAAATCCACCGGATTTTGCAAACAAAGTGCCGCTGTTGGCAGAAAACAAAAGAGGACAATTCTGACTACCAAATCCATTTTAATCCTAAAATCTTGAGGAATAAAACGACTTTCTGTCGAGAGAAACTGAATTGTAGAGGGAATAAAATATTTTAGTGAGTACCTTTTGTGTTCCGGTTTGAATTGGCTAGGAGATATTGTTCATTTTAAGCTAATTTCGTTAAAATTTAAATTCTCGAATTTTAAATGAAGACGGGAGAAGAAGATTTGTTTAGTTATAAATCCTTTCTCTTGTATTCCTGATGTGTGCAAATCTGGCAGGGAAGAAGAGCACGACCAGAAAATCATCGCTTCTTGTAAGATGAAGTTATTGATTTAAAAATGTGCAGCCGATGATTTGAATTTGAGAAGAACACAATTGTAAGGAAGAATTTTAGATTAGGGAAAGAAGCTTCCAAAGGACATTTTATGTCGCTTACAAACATGAGTATTAGGTCGTTAAATTTCTTCTAGGTCGTAACAAAATGGTTGATATGGGAAAAGCGCATTTCAGAAACTCTTCGGCTTATTTTGAATAATCTTCGATACCATAGTCTGTTTTTCCATAAGTGGGTTAACTATTCAGTATCCATTTGAATAAACTTAAAATATCTATGCTAACAGTGGCTCTCGAATACGCAGAAGTTCATTTTGAATCCAGCATTCTATCTCTTCGAGTATAATCTGGAAGTATAAACCTAAGTTTTCGTTTTATCTTAAATCTCAAAGGATTAGAATCATACCTTTTTTATACGTCTTGCTTACAGAGACACCTATTCGTTCGCAGTTTTCTCATAATTTTTAATGCAGACTAAGATTTAATTTTTACATATTAAATATGATGACATTTGTAAAAGATATTTTTTAAAACTTACTCATTTAACACATTGTGTGCAGGTACATTTGCAGCGGAATTGTACCGGGAGCTGGCATTTTGAGCGAAAATTTATTTATCCAGTTAAATCTCAATAGATCGAAAATTATTTAATTTTTTAACCAACTTTTCGTATTTTACATTGAAATATATGAACAAATATATAAATAGAAATATATAAATAACAACCATAAGATTTTTGTAAACAAAAAAATATATTTTTAGTGGATAAATTTATAACAGTACCGTAAATATGAAAAATCAAATAGAAATAGTAGTATATAGTTTTAATTTTTTCGAATTATGTTATATATAAACATTTTTATATTATAAAAAAATGAAAAGAGCAATCATAAATCTAATGATGTTTTACAGTGTGATAACGTTCAAAGCATTTTCCTGTATGAAGAGGTACACGGCAAAACCCGTACTAGTACGTGACCCGCGCTCAAGTATCACTCACCAGAAAGCGTACTAGTACATGTCCTGCATACAGTGCGTTAAGATTTTAATTTTCTTGTAGTTAAGCTTATTTTACGTCGAAACATTAACTTCTGTAATTATAGTAGGTTATTTACTGAATATTCTTCAAGCTTAACTTTCTAATTCAAACTCATTGCATTTTCACTTAGATGGAGAGGGGTAGGTTCTTTTTTCAAATTTGGTCAGTAGGGGGTAGACCAACTTCCTGGGGTCAAGGTAGGCCATCTACCTTTAGCCCACTACCCTTATACCGCCGGCCGTTTAAGTCACCGACCTATGTATGATCTGAACAATCGAATCCCTTTCAAAACCTTCTGGACAGGGAAGGGGGCTATAAAGGGTAGATCTGTATAGGAATGAAAAAGGGAAAAGTGTATTTTTATTATGTTTCTCGAGGTGAGGAGAAATGAATTTTTGTAGAAAATTTGTTTTGAAGTTTCATATTATATCAAATACAAATCTCAAAATGTAGTACCTCATAGTTGGCTGCATGTGCTGGATGAAATGTAATGGTTTCATGAGTGTGAAGCATGCTCTTTTTAGAATATCCAGATTTTAATATATTCTTCATTATCACTATTTTCATTGTATAATTTTCCTAACTTAAAGATATTCTTGGCATCTCTCTTTTCACTTTTTATAAATACACAGGCTTTTATTCTCATATTTGATATTTTAGCGTTCTGCTATGGCATCTCTGTGTATTCTTATTGTATGAATATTTACATTGTAATTTCCTTATAATTATTGTTTTTTGCACTGTGCCATTTTTATTTAGATCTGAATTTTGTCTTGTGTTTGGCACAAATTGTCGTTTAAGGTTACTGTTCAATTAACCTTAATCCAAACAATTACCCAATGTTTGTTTGCTATTATTAACATAAGCAGCGAAAAGGGTAATTTTATTATTTATATTGTATTAATAAATGAATCAACTCATTTATATTTTACCTTAAGATTACAGAATATTAAAATTTCCGGAATTTATCGGCGGGATAAAAAATTCTGTTACGGACTCATTCGTATGTTCTTTCTTTCAAAAGTAATCCAAGTTATGAGTAAACAAAAAGTAAAACTGTCTTTCATATTTAGTTTGCTTTTAAATCTATGCTTATCTTAGGTAGAAAGATTTCAATCACTACCAACCCAGTTGCTCACAGTAAATTTTTTTTTAATTACTAAATCCCGTAATAAAATGAAATATTCTTTACATAGGAAGCGTTTTAATTTTTAAAATAGCATTGAAGATATTTATTATTTTGGGAAAACTGTGATTATAAATGCAAATAATTATTTTGAATCATCAAAAATATTAAAAAAGAGAAAGTTTAAAAGGTAATAATTTAAGATCTCTGTAAATATTAATTTTTACATATATTTAATGCTTGACTATTATAAGGTATTAAAGTGAATAAACTTTTAGATAATTATTGGATTACTATTTAATGTTATTTATTATCCCTGCTTTAATAAACTTTCTTCAGCTGTATCACTTTTCTTAAAATTTTTCCTTACCTTATATTAAACTTACTTTTTGAATTTTGGTGATTTTTATATAAGATACTAACCAAATTTAGATACTTAAATCTTTTATTAGGTGCTTTAATTGGCAGTATATCGAAATTCTCTGGAACTTTAAATGCTGGTGTCTTTTACAAGAAAAAAGTCTTGTTTAGATTCATTTTTAGGTATTATGATCAAAGAATTTTTGTGAAATATTTCATTATTACGAGCATCTAAATTTCTTGAAACTTGAGTAGGATTATTTTCCAATATTTCCTAAATATTGAAAGATGACTTATGCTTATCATTACTTTGAGACTTTTGAATAGCTATAATATCATCAATAAATTTTACACCATGAATATCTTCAGACACTCTACCTATCAGAAACTCTTCATCTATCTTTGTGTATCTTTATCTTGGGCTGTTTTGTTAGTATGTATTTAGTTTTTTGACGTATTACAGTTTCATTATTGCTGAATACATCTAATGCATCTAAAGATATAGCACTTTCAAGAATATCACTTTTTAAAGACACTTTATGTATATTCAAATTTTTAGTTTTAGTTAAGCTAAAAGATAAAATGGTTTAACACCAGTTTAGTTATTTTCATGGTTTTTGAGACTGGGGTAGACTGGACTGTTCATTTCAGTAATGGTACGATTTGATATGCATGCCACTTGGACGCTGTTAAAACTAACATCTATTAGAACATACAAAGACGCTTGCAAAGACTAATCAATGAATATCTTATGATTAAGCATCATGCAATGATTCATTACTTTAAAAATGTGGATAATTTTTTTCCGACTAATAAGATTAATAGATTAAATAAAGCTGCAATGTTATTTTTAAAGCAAAAATAGTAGAGAAAGAAATATTTATTAAAGAAAGATAATAGAAATTTTTCATAAATTAGCTCTTATCTAACTACCAAAATTTTCAGTTTGCACTTATTTATTATATGTAGATATTTTTTAGAACAGAAGTAATATAGTAAATAAAGCTTTAATGTTACATTTAAAACAAAAAGTTTGATTTAACACTTTATTAATAAATTAGCACTTGTTTGATTATCGAAAGTTTTAATTTGTATTCATTTAAAACATGAGGATAATTTTTTTTCTGACCGGCAGGAGAAATAATCTAAATAAAGCTATAATATTATTTTTAAAATAAAAATAATGGAGGAAAAACTTATTTTTATTTATAAGTTCGATGTCGTTTAACTACCAAAAGTTTCAACTGGTATTTATTTATTACACGTAAACAGTTTATTAGAACAGAAGTAATAGATTAAATAAAGTTTTTAATATAAGAGCTTAAAAGCTCTTATATTATAAGAGCTTAAAAATTACAGGATAAAACTTATATATACTAATAAATTAGCACTTAGAAAATATTATACTAAATATCAAAAGTTTTAATTTGTATTTACTTAACGCACGTGAAAAGCTTTTTTTTTCTACTGATAGAAGGTATAAACTAAATAAAGCATCAATAGTATTTTAAAAACCAAAATAGAGGTTATACTTAATAAATTAACACTTCTTTAATTATCAAAAGTTTTAATTTGTGTTATTTAATACATATCGATATTCTATTTCTACCAGCAAAAATATTAGATTAAATAAAGGTGTAATATTATTTATAAAACAAAAATATAGAGGATTGAACTTATATTTATCAGTAAGCTAATACTCGTCTAACTATCAAAAAATTTAATTTATATTTATTCAATTCTGAAGCAAGCATTAGAAACGTGTTGAGGAATACTATTATGGCATTTGCACCTGGATGGCATAAAAATATTTATTTAAAAAAATACTATCCTGAAAAGTGCAGAAAATTGTTTATTTGCCTGAAACTTTCCCTTCCTGTATCCCGGAACACGATTTTTTCGACTTTCTTTCTTGCAACTGCAACAGGTCTCTTGAGTCCGATCTTTTATTAGTTTGGGTGCAAAGTCGTAACCGTCATGGTCCCTTATTTACGAACCCCTCCGACGATATTAGTATAATACGTTTCCCCGGAACATAAAAATGCTCCCCCCACACTCTTCGAAATTTTTACGATGACGTCTGTGTCGAATATTTGAATTCTGGGATTGCCACTTTTTTGCCAGTTTGCTCCTTCGTAAGGTCAACATTCTAATAAAGAATATTTCGATTGTGAGCGCTGAAAGAACATGACGTTTTTTTTTAAGCAACGACTGAAAGTAAAAACTCCTTGTTATGCTAAAAGAGCCCTTTCTAGCTCTTTTTTTTTTCTTTGTTACATTTTAACACATAGAGTACCGAAAAGGAAAGTCGGAGCCCAAAACAACTTGCTACTCTAAAAGGACCGTAGATTTTCAGCTGGCAGGAATTTTAAAGAATATTCAATATTTCTGTCTCTCTTAATTATAAAATATAATAAAGAAAGATAAGTAGAAAAATCTTTTAGTATCTATCATCCAATAATGAATTTAATTATTGCCATAAAATGAAATATAATTACTTATAAAAATTACAATAAAATTATTACTTATTATGGAAAAGGAAAATTGGCATCTAAAACAACTTGTTACCTTAAAAGGAACCGTAGACATTTAGCTGGCAGTTTTGACTGAAAATTCAGTATTTATATCTAATCAAGTTGTAAATTAAACTAAGAATGAGAAACTGGAATAGCTATTGATATTCCTATATAATTATTACCACAAAATGCAGTAGAATTATTTCTAATAACTACTATAAAATTATTACTTATTATAGAAAAGTAACACTAGCATCAGAAACAACTTGATACCCTAAGGGGTCTGCTGGGTAAAATTTGATTGAAAATTCAGTATTTAAATCTAATCGAATTGTAAAATGTAAAGAAGATGAGAAGCTGAAAGAATTTATAGTATTATCGTGCTATAAAATGCAATAAAATTATTGTTAATAATTACTATACAATTATTTTAACACATAGAGTACCAAAAAGGAAAGTCGGCATCAAAAACAACTTGCTATCCTAAAAGGACCGTAGACGTTCAGCTGGAAATTCAATATTTCTGTCTCACTGAATTATAAAATATAATAAAGAAAAATAAGTAGAAAATAATTTAGTGTCTATCATCCAATAATGAATTCAATTATTCCCATAAAATTAAATACAATTACTAATAAAAATTACACTAAAATTATTACTTGTTATAGAAAAAGAAAATTGGCATCAAAACAACTTGATACCTTAAGAGAACCGTAGACATTTAGCTGGGTAAGTTTTGACTGAAAATTCAATATTTATACCTAATCAAATTGTAAACTACAATTAAGAATGAGAAGCTGGAATACCTATTGATATTCCCATAAGGAATATAATTATTAGCACAAAATACGATAAAATTATTTCTAATAACTACTGTAAAATTATTACTTATTATAGAAAAAAAAATTAGCATTACAAACATTTTGATACCCTAAGGTGTCTGTAGAGTTTCAGCTGGGTAAAATTTGATTGAAAATTCAGTATTTAAATCTAATCGAATTGTAAAATATAAATAAGATGTTAGTATCTAAAATTATTAGCAATAAAATTATTGCTAATAATTACTATACAATTATTATTAATTACGATAAAGATAAATCGGCATCAAAAACCCTTGCTACATTAAGAGGACTTTCAACTCGGTACAATTTGACTAAAAATTCAATATTCATATCTAATCTCATTGTACAACGATTTAAGAATGAGAATCTAGAAAGATTTTTAGTATTTATCACCCTTTACTTATTATAAGCATAAATATAAACACAAAAGGCAATACAATTATTACTAACTATTACCATACAATTATTTCTAGTTACAGAAAAGAAAAATCGGTATCAAAAGCAACTAGCTATCATAAGGTAACCATTGAATTTCAGTTGGATGAAATTAGCCTAAAAATTCGATACTTCTACCTCTTCATTTGTAAAATATAACTCACAAGGAGAAGCTGAAAGAGCTTTTAAGTACCTATTGTTCATGAGTGAATGTGCTAACATAATTATTAGCACAAAATGCAATGCAATTATTACTAATAATTACTACACAATTATTAGTAATTACGGCAAAGGAAAATCGGCATTAAAAACAACTTGCTACCCAAAGGGAACCGTAGACTTTCAGCTGGATGAATGAGGCTGAAAATTCAATATTTTTATCTTATCTAATTCTAAAATATGAATAAAAAAGAAAGGGTAAAAGATCTTTTTGGTACCTATCGTCCTATAAAGAATATAACTGTTACCACAAAATGCAATACAATTATTACTAGCAATCACTATATAGTTATTACTAACTACGCTAACTACGGGAAAGGAAAATTGGTATAAAAAAACTTGCTACTCTAAAAGGCCGGTACTTTCATCTGGGTGAAATTTTACTGAAAATTTATTATTTCTGTCTGATTGAATTGTAAAATATAAGAAAAAAATAGAAGTTGAAAGATCATTTTAGTACCTATTGTCCTATAACGAATATAATTATTACCACAAAATGCAATATGATTAATACTAATAATTACTATAAAAATATTAATTATTATGAAAAAGAAAAATTGGCAGAATAATAAATTAAAAAAGAAATTAATTTTAAACATTTGTATCCTCTTGTTATTTAATTCAAGATATTTATTTTGAGGTGTAATGACTTCATTTATCTATCCCTTAAAAATAACAATATTGGAGAAAAAATAGGAATATTTAAGAGCTAATATATTAAATAATTTAAATATCACTCAACTTAACTCGCTACTTTAGACAGTATACATTGTTTAAAATAGGAAATGCCATGTACAAAAGTTCAGTCTATGTATGACAAAAAATCTAGAATATGTAGGCATTCTACTTTACGTAGCTATCCTCTGGTAGCATTCCTTACTACAGTGTAAGCAAAGAGAATAGTGCAAGAATATAAAATGACGGATTTAAAATGCCCGATTCCGCATCGTTTTTCTGCTTATGATCTATAACCCAATAATACTGGAATGATACCAAATAAATCGATTTTTACTAACTAGTATGTAAGCATAATTATTCTAACATTGAAATATAAAGTGCACATTCATTATCCACGAACTGGCATTGTCTGTTCTATTGATCATTCCAACACAATGGTTCGACAATAAGACTCGCTTAAAGATATCACCTATTTCCGGACAAAAGCTTCAAACAAAAGTCTATTGTTTATACCGGAATCATCATCCTGTGTAACTCTGAAATTATATGAGCTGTATGACTATATAAAAAAAAACTAAATAACTGAAAGAATAGAGAGTTAAAGTTGTCTTAATAGTGTTTATTCAAAATTAAGCAGGGCATTAATATTTTTTTAACATTAGAGCTCATTACTGGTTATATAAAATTTAGACACAATTTAAAAAGCAAAACTTAACATAGATAACTAGCATATAGCCCGTCTTATGACGGTATCAGTGAGATTTTTAATTTTCCAGAATTGTAAAGTACCCTATGAGGCAGGTAAAAAAAAGGGTTGCTTTTTTGGCTGAGAATTATCTTGCAACAAAAAAATAATCGATGATTAAATTTAAAATTATCACATATGTACCTAATATATTATTTAAGCCAAATATAAAAGAAAATTATTTATGTAATATCTAAGTTCAGTGATAAAACGTATGAAAATAATGCAGACGATATTTAAATAATTTAAAATAAGAAATGATGAAATGACGTCATAATGCTAGAAAAAAAAGTTATTAATCGCCTGCTCTTAACCGGGGAAAATAGACCTTGAAATAACGGCATTAAACGCTCGAAAAGGGGGGAAGGGGTGGATTTCGAACAATTTTAAAGACGACAGTATTTTTCGCTGCGATATGAAGCATATTTATACCAATTTGTTTTAGAATCGGATCGATAGTTTAGGAGAAGATAAACTCTACTCGCCTTGAATTTTGCTAATCCTAACTCATCAAAAATCCAATATGGATGCCTCTATTCATTCCAGATTCAACCGCTTCAAAAATTCGAGGACAGTCGGACAGATAACTTAGGCTATTATTATATGGGGGATGAGCTTTGCATTCTGAATTCTTTATTAAGCTTATTAAGAAAGTATTATTTATAAACGATTCTCGGGCTAAAACTTCTTTTATTCTTTAACGTTTTTCTTTTAACACATTTAAGAGACTAGTAAACCCGTTTAAATTGGTAAATGTACCATTAATTTCCGAACAGAAAATTTACATTAAGTTTTTATAAAGTATACGTATTGTAGCGTCATAATTTTGCAACAAATCATGAGATATAAAATATATAGGTATTTTGGTGGAAGCAACCTGACACGATATTTCACAACGAGCCACATATTCTGACGGGTGTAAGGTATTCATGATGTATAATGTTAGAAAATCCCCAAATTTTGATCAGATTTTGATCATTGGGTTTTTGCCTTTGATTCTTTACCTCTCTCCCACCTTCCAACCTCCTAGAGAGAGGATATATAAATCCAAAAGTTATCCTGAACTCTTAAACGTAGGTGAATCCTGCTTTTTAGTCCACAACAGTGATCACTAGACCGTCGATCACTAATTACCAGTAGCTTGTGGGAGGTTTTCAGTAACTCACGGGGAGATTTTCAGCATAACCAGCATCATACCCCGTGAGGAAGTTTTAATTTTTCAATATTTTTAATTCATTATATCCATTAATGAGGTTAAAGGTCTACAAAGGTTAATGAAGAAAGCAACTCCTGATAGACATTATCCTCCTACCAAAAGAGAATCAACAAATATGAGCTCTTGGTAACTCACAGATTTATAGAAGATACAGTAAATCAAAGCTTTTATAAATTTGGAGACCTCTGGTTCACAACTGTCAGAATACTCCTACCTCCTCTCGACCATTGGAATGCTCAAAATTAATAATATAAACAGAAATATACATGATAAACATTTAGTTAATTAAAATCGAAAAGCTAAAATTATTTGGTAGTATAAACCCTTATGACTATAGAAAAACCAACTAAACTCTACTATACGAACATATATTTAAAAACCGTAAGCTAACACCTAATACTAAACTTTATAACCTACCATCTTTTTACTTTTAACAAATATATTTAATGTATTTATCAATAGATGAAGATAGTAACAAAGACGCTTCAGACCTTCTTAAGTTCAAGTCTGTTTACAGAAGACTTCAGTTCTAAAACTAACCAGAAAATTGCTAACATCATAAGAGAATTTGTCTACCCGACCCAGCTGAATCCATACGGTTACTTATCACTGATGACCTGAATGCCACAAGAGCAACCCATAACGGTTACCAAGCTGCTGACCTGCGAAAGATCTGTTGATAACACCAAAAACTTTTCCCATATGGGAAGCCCCTGAAATCTGGTTTGTGAGCCGTTTTTAATTCTGCTTTTTTACTTTTCACTCATCTTCTATCCACTACTTTAAAGTAATATACTTAAAAACTTACGATGCTTTGAGGTCCTCCGAGATTAAAAGCCCGGGGCTGTCGGAAGATGAAGAAATTGTTTATCATCTATACTAGTGCTTCTCAACCTTTTTTTTATCCTTACCCCACTTGGCTGTTTTTAAATATCGGATGCCCCTACACGGTGAACAAATTAAATCACTGGAGTCAATAGGAACTGAACAAGCGAGGTCACATTGACACTGATCTTGTTTCAACTATTAAAAAAATTAAGTAGGCTTCAAGTATGAGGAAGAAGTAAAGAAAAATTCTAAAGTAATAAAAAGCAAAAAAGTTTATTTTATTCAAGTTATTATTTTATTATATTCAAGTGCGACAAACTGAAGGTAGGTATCAAATGCAGGTTACCAAAATGGTTCTTACGAAGAATGAGAAAAATTGTACGCATATCATACCATTTAGCTTGAAAGGGTTAAAAATTTTATTGCCTTTCCAAAAACCAAATGTTCTCTTAAAAAACCGTCTGCCTCACCGGTGGGGTGTACGACCCACGTTGAGAAACACTGTTCTATTCGAAGAAGGAAAGTCATCTCTTTCCAAACAGCGAATTTCGTAACAGTAATAAAATGCTTTTTCCAAAGCAGCTCACAAAGTTTTCTGGTTTGGACAGACCTGATATAAAAAAATGAACTTCAAACTACTCTCCTGCCTTAACTGTCGCCTACCTGACCATGTACGGTAAAACTCGTAAATGCAGGAAGCGTTGTCGAACAAAAACCACAAACATGGCAGCCCCGATGCCAAATGATTGGATGGAGAAAGCGACTTTTTTCCCCTGCGGAATTCCCCTCTTTAAAATGTTCGAATTAATTGCTGGAAAGTGTAACCGAAGCGTGCTCGAATATATTTTTAAAGGGAAAAGTATTCAAATCGTTTTCAAACTGGAATAATTGGAGAAAGGGGTATTTAAAAGAGTTTCTTTCGTTCTATTGTGGTTTGGGTTGTTTTCGAGATTGGAGGGAGCAAAGTGGCGTAAGGAGAACAAAATGGAAGTTCGTATCCGAGAATGAAAGGAGAATTTTAAAACAGCTAGTAACTATGCACAACTAATTATTCTCGTCGCTATAAATAATGAAGTACAAGGTTTAAGTGGAAAATTTGCACACACAGACACATATATAGTGAACGCAGTTACAGAAAATTTTTCAAGTTAAAGTAACTATTAAAACTAATTATAATTGAGTAGAGACACAATGTCATAATCACAAAAGAATTTTCATTGTTAATTAAAAAATGAATGGACTATCGATTTGAGAATTTTATTTTCTAATCAAATGAATAGTTTTAAATATACTTTGTAGAATGTCTAGAATATGCCAACACCAAACGAAATCTGCAGTTTACTATATTGCGTTTTAACATTGAAATACAAATACAAAATTTTAAAACTGCATATTTCATCAAAAAACATTTTTTAAATAAATATTTGTTTTTAAGTTTCTATCTACATTTTAAATTTTATTGTTTTTGTACATTTATTGAAGCCTTTTACGCAAAATTATGCATGGACTTATGTATATATATATATATATATATATATATATATATATATATATAATATATATATATATATATATATATATATATATATATATATATATATATATATATATATATATATATATGTATATATATATATATATATATATATATATATATATATGTATATATATGTATATATATATATATATATATATATATATATATATATATATATATATATATATATATATATATATATATATATATATATATATGTATATATATATATATGTATATATATATATGTATATATATATATATATATATATATATATATATATATATATATATATATATATATATATATATATATATATATATATATATATATATATATATATATATATATAATATATACATATATATATATATATATATATATATATATATATATATATATATATTCCTTTTGAATGCATTTATTAATATTACATACGGAGATTAAATCTTATATTTTTTTCCTAATATATACGAGATTTTAGGTTTTAAAAAGGGAAATATCAGGGGGAGGCTGTGCAGTTTGCACCACCCCCCAAAAAAATAAATAGAAGACCGCTCTCAATTTTTTTTTTATTTTGCAACGTGATGGCTGATTCGGATAGTATTAACTGCTTAATTTTTTGTATCTCAACAACTCCGAATTATAAAAAATATGTCCTCAAATATTAGAAACTTTTATTTCAAACATTTAAAAAGAAAATTAAAAAATTATAAAACATGATAAGAAACTTTTTTTCGGTAATGATAATAAATTTTTTTAGGTGTTTTTTATTTTTATATAAAGAGTTTGAAACTGTCTTTGTTAAAAGCCTACTTCCGGTTTCTCAACATCTGAAAAGAATGAATACATTTTAAGTTTACTTGAGTAATAATCATGTGCACATGGTTAAACGATGAAGGAAACTTTCATACGAAAATTAAATATAATACCACCATTTATAAAGGATTCTACAAGTAAATTATATTAAACACAGTGTTGCAAGATAGCAACAATTCACGAAATCATTTTTCAAATTTAAAAGTGTAAAGAACATCAATATTGTGTATGTTTTATTCACTTCAAAAAGATAAGATCAATTAAACATTTAAAACGTTCATTTAAAGCTACGAATGGGGCTCATATTCATAGAGAAAACCTGTGTGTAATAAAATTTTTGTAACTGCTTAAAGATAATTAATAGTTGAAAGTCAATTTGTAAGTACTACATTAGTTAAAACTATTAAATATTACTACAACATGTATCAATGATTCAAACTAATGACACTGATAACTGAACTGTCTATAGATAATTTTTATTTTTATTAAAATGGATCTAAACATATGTTGTTACTAAAATACCATTTCTGTTGAACAGTTTAGAAATTGATAGAATTATTTTAATGTAGGTAATATTAAAACAGGACGAATTTTATCATATCAGTTCAATTCAATGGTACATTTTGCAAATCAATGTACTTCAATCTAAAGCTTGTTTCATTCAATTACTGGACTTTTTAAAAGACACGTATTTGTGAGTGCGGTAACAAAAGATAAACTGTCACTGACTTACGTCGTTTTAGACTTGAGTTAAGTTCTTTATGCGGACGAGGTTTCTTTTCTCGTGACGCATACCGACATCCTACTTGGTTTTAATAAGGACGATGAATTTTCCCAGTCTGACGTTCAAGTTCTACTTTCTTTGGTGGATGGAGAGAATTTTCTGAACTTCTCTTGTTAGAAAATGGGATATGTTGTAGAAGTAGGGGAAAGGTAAATTAGTTAATAGGTAGACCGGAGTTCCGGGGATTTTCATTTTGGAGCAATCGGAGTTAACTTTTAAAATTTTTATTAAGATAAAAAGAAAGTTTGATAGGCACTTGGAAAAATTTATGTAAAGGACCCTTTTTAAGTCATGAGTAAATTGGAGACTGCTGTTGAAATATTTGAAAATGGCAAGATTAAATTTCAGTCATACAAAAATCCTACTTTCGGATCACAGAAAATATGTTAAACTGTGTGGGAAACATTATGTGTGTGTATTTACAGCGTGTTCTTAATTAAACTTCCCTACTTTAAAATTGTCTACAGGCTAAACTATTGTTAAGAAAGCTATGAAATGTTGTATAGAACCTAATGAAAGGATGGGAAGTCTCATAGGTTAAGGTTTAGGGAACGATGTGACCACACATGAGGAAAGTGGCAGGTAATGACAATTTCTTCTGTAAGGTGATTTTTGAGAACATTCTTAAAAGGAAGGATAATGAGTGGAAGATATATATCTTGAATTTTGAATTTGGGGTATTTGAAATATCTAGTCAATCTTGTTAAACCAAAATCTATACCTGATGTAAAAGGAGCATTTCACCACATGTTCTCAGCTTTTCCCTGCAGTCAACTGTAGAACATGCTATCTTATGATTTGGTAATTGTCAAATGATAGCTGAAAATGGTGGGCATCATGTTGAACATGTCTTGTTGTAATAATTTTTTTAACTAGAGTAAATGTTATCTAAATGTGTAATTAATCAAACACACCCTCTGGTAGTGAATTTTTTAACTATTTTTTAATTATTCGCTCATACAAATTCGCCTCCCTTCAGGATTGCACACCCTTTCATAATTTTCTAAACAACACTTTCGACTGTAGATACCTTTAAGATAGGGAAATTTAAATATGTATACCTATATATATATACACACACACACACACATATATATATATATGTGTGTGTGTGTGTGTGTGTGTGTGTGTGCATCTGCATGTATAAGGAAGTATTTGTATACATATTTTTATGTATATATTCAACAGTAACTTTTGAAAATCAATTAGATCAAAGCAAAGCTTTAGTACAGCATTGAGTGTCAATCGACACAACTTTTAAATTTGAGATTTACTGTTCAAACTGGAATAACTCAATTAAAATTGCTAGGTCAGCAATAAATGAATATAACTCAAGGATATAACTCATGGGATTAAGGAAAATTAATTTGGATTGGAAAGGGTTGAGTTACTCGCCGTTTTAAATGATGCCTGTTTGTGTGTGTAGTAACAGCAGATGTATTGTCATTGAAGTGTTTTTTTTTAAACTGAGTTATTTTCTTTAGGCAGAAGAAATTTTTTTTCTGAAATACATTCGTGACTATTTGTGCATTTTAAACGTAAAAATAAACATGACAAAGTAGGAAGTCAGAAATGAAAGTGACTAAATTTAAAGTTTAGGTAAAATAATCAAAGCTGTTATAATAATAATTATTTTACAAAAACATAAAAGAGATAAATTAAAAATAAACCAAAGCTTTCATATCTTAAATAGTTGAGTTTTGAAAACGATCACTTAACAGCGTCGGTTTATTTGTTTACTATTGACAAGTGGAAAGAAGAATAAATTACCTGAGGACAAACCAAAATTAATGTAATCAAAATAAAATTTAAAAAGGGATGATGTACACGGGTATTATGAATGGTCACTTACATCAACCAATAAATATATCTCCACCACCACCTCTGGCAATGTTCACTTTAAGATTAAAAAAAAGAGATAAACTTAGGAAGGATTTGCAAGTCGAAATCTGTGCTAATTTTTTAACGAATTTGCTCAAGAAACTATGAATATTTGTGTTTCACAAATCTTTCCCCGGTCTTTAGTTGTAAACCGCTAATATAAATAAAAGCTTTTTTTACCAGTTCTTTAAATTAGTTCATATGTGTATATGTTTAGCTTAAATACACTTATTCAGTTTTTCCCATAACCAATTTATTCATTAGCCTTGTTGGTATAACAAAAGCACATATTATCGTTTACTTTAAGATAAACAGTTTTTCCACTTTGAAACAAAGTTTGTAAGCTTTAAGTATTATCATAATCAATGATAATATTTTCGTATTTGAGAAGCAATTTTTATAATAAAGTACTTCTTACACATTAATTATTGCAATACACTATATTTTTCGTTGCTTCTTCACTTTCTGAGTTCTTTTCCTTTTATATCTTTTCCCTTTTTTATCCTTTCTAAATTTCGAGGTTCAACCTTTCACAGTTTTTTTTCTTTGGTGGAATAGCCAGTCCAATTCACACATCTTTTTCTAGTATCCGTACATTCCTGTTGCTCAATTTGTTGCTTGGCTTGAAGCGGAAAAGCAGCTTTGACTTTTTAAATTCAAACAGAATAACTTTCCTAAAGGTAAAAAAAATTGCTCTTACTATTCTCTATACATTAAGTCATTGTTTTGATTACAGTACGAGTATGCTGAAATTTAAACATGTTGTACTGCCTGAAAAAATAGTTTGTTGTCTAGAATTGATATTTTTACAACTTTATTGTACCTAAATGCTTCATTTTTTAAAATAAAATTTTTATGGGAAATTTTCAGGACATTTCCAAAGAACCCGGAATAGTGTCATATTAATTCATTTTTAATTTTAAAAAACTTCAAAATACTTTAAATTTGAGACTGAAACACACAGAAGTTTAAAAAATACTATGAAAACCAGATTATTTTCTACAGTTTTTGTTTGGTTTAATTTCAGAATTAAAATAATTATATACTGATGTCTAGATTTTTTTATTGTTGTTTTATTTTATATTTTTGATTATCACCAATTTTTCAAGCGACAAATACACAAAATTTGAAATATAAAAGTTTCTATAAGTCATGAAACCTATGATACATTCTTAATAAAGAAGTTTTCCTTTATATTTCTTAAAACGTTTGAAGAAACAAACTATTCTTTTATTACCGTAATATGTATGCATAAAAAGCTCATTCTTGTAAAAAAAAAAAAAAAAAAAAAAAAAAAAATTCTTTATTTCTTAGTAATGTTAATATCTTATTTTATTCAATATTTATACAATTTACTATTTTTAATATGTTTTTCATAAATTTATGCATATTGCTCCTGTTAGACGTGCAGGTTTCAATAAACTTTAGGAATAATTTATTTCTGTGATTTAACATACATAAAAGAGAGATTTTATTTTATTTTTTCCTTTTCAAGCTTGTATACACTTTCTCATCATTTGTTTATATAACTAATCGTTTATTTTATCTATTATTTTTATAAAAATAAACCATATAAGCGATCACCATTGATCAGCTTATAGGGATCAATGGTGACTTGCATTAAGAGAGGCCTTAACAAATATGTACAAGGTTTAATTGGGAATAGAACCTAAGCCGATTGGTTAGATACGTAAAACATTAACCATAATACGTGTCAGTACTGGTGGTATAGAAGTTTCTTTGTGTAGAGAATATTCCACAATATTTCAATTGTTTCATAATGATTCGGAAGTTATAGTAATATACTGTTATCTTTATGTTAAATAAGCTTATCAAATATTTTTTTTTCTCTCAGATAAAGTTTTTCTTAAATAGCAAGTCAAAATTTCTTCCAAGTTTACAAGTTTACTTTCAAGACTAAAATACTCATACAAGCACACAATCACTTGAAAGCATAAAATATTGAGAACTGACTTTTCCGAATTCACTGTTGCGCAAGTATTTGGAATCTGAATCTGGAAACTTAATGACCGGATGTTGGGCAAATGGTAGCGCGCTGCTTTTCGTTACCAGGGTCTACAGATCCAAATCATACTGATGAGATGGATGTTCATAACTATTTGCAATAGGCTTTAAACTGTAAATTTTGGTCTCATTTGCCTTCGTGTAGCAAAACAAATAGGCTGTAGCACACCAAAACAAGCCAGAATCTTACTTTAACTGTCCAGAAAAATTGTCCCTACACATTATTTAATTTCACCTTCATAGTTAAGTTTCTTATTCTGAGCTTTGTTTCCAGGCTTGTTGATTATTTTGTTAACTAAATACCATATAAGAATCAATATTGCTTCCTGCTAAATTGCAACGCAAATAAATGAGAACCTTAATTAGGAATCGAAGGCTAGGTTCCTGGCTTGAATCATGAACTACTAATTCACCATGTAAACAGGGAAGATTTCTCTATACGACATAAATTCTACAATGTTTCAAATGTTTTATAATTATCCCGAGTGAAAACATAGACAGTTTTAGACTTTATGCTTCAAATAAGTTTCTACGTTAGAAAAAAAAAAAGTGTTTCTTTGCATCTTTTACCTCAACTGGCATTTTTCTTGAAGATTAACTCGTCAAATTTTTGTTTA